>VZSG01000342.1:308094-378459 GCA_013398315.1 Nothoprocta pentlandii | reverse complement strand
AAAAAAAAAAAAAAAAAAAAAAAAAAAAAAAAAAAAAAAAAAAAAGACCAGGGCTCATATTACATAGGAAATGAAGAATATTCTTTCTAAAAGCTATTGGAATAAAAGCCTGGAATGTTTCTTCAGAATCTTGGTTTCCTCAATAAATGCTTTGTCTGTGGAGTCGGAAATGAATTTATCTCACACAGAGGTGGGGGGGGAATAATAAAAAGCATGTGCTTGAGTAGAAAATGAATATATGCACACGTACACGGCACGCTCAACCTGCTGCAGTCTGGCAAGCTCTGCATAAGCCTGGACAGTGCCCTGGCTCGCTCCTATACAGTGGGAACAGAGAGTTCAAGCTATCTTAACCTGTTGATCTATGATCAGTTTGTGCCTTATAGTAACTGGAACTGACTGACATTTTAGCCTGGGAATTTTGAGAATGTGAAACATTTTTCGTTTGCTTGATTTCATCTTTGGAATTTTCCTCTAGGAAAGGAAAAATCACATATTTCAACTCGAGAACTCCATACTTCAAAAAGTGATCCTCTGAAACATAATATTTCACATTTTAACAGGATCATTCCTGATGCTCTGAATGTTCTTGGGACAAGAAACAAACACGGAGGTGCTGGAATTTCCCACAGGATAACAGTTCCATTTGGCAACTATTTTAGTCATTTCTCAAAGGGGAATCACTCCAGGCATCTTGAGCTTCAAAGAATGGTTTAGATGAGCCCAAACCTTTAAAAAATTGAGACTCCATGGCATGTATATGTGCCTCTGTTCCTCAGAAATCTATAAATGGCAGTGGTGTTGGTACTCATGACTCATTTACGTTGGCAGCACTGTGTGGGCAATTCAGCACAGCATGTTCCAACCTCAGGATTGATCTACCTTGCTGGAACCTGCTTTCACTTATTATCTCCTTCGCTATAAAATTAATATGCACATTCTTCCTGTAACAAAACAAGCTATGCAAGTAGCAGGATTCAAATAACATGGATTTGATGCTTACAGATTATCAACACCTTCTCTTCACTGAAGCACTGTCAGAATAGCCAAGAAATGCTTCTCAATGCAGAGACCAAGAAGTTGTCTGAGATATCTGGAGGAGTTACAGGCTTCTTTGGATCTGATAGTCAGATCCTGTCATAATATCCATTCAAAAATTAATCGTCTGACCATTTCAGCAGCTCAGAGATTTGCCCATTCATCTAGTGCTTTTCCAACACTACTTGAACATTCAAAAAATATGGTAGAATATGTTTTTTTATTATTATTTTAGCTTCTAGTTATACATTTTAACCTCCCTTTTATTATAAAACTTGAAACAAGCAATTCTATCTGGCTCTCCTATCCTGCATTACTCTGTTTGGTGGGGAGCAGACCTGGGCAAAACAGGCTCGCATCCTTGAACCTTTCCAAGGAGAAGGGCAGGAGGAGGGAACAGTTTAAACAGTTTTAAAATAGTGTGAATTTGTTTTATTACTTGTCCATCTTGCTCCTCATTCTACAGCTAGAGCTGTAGGTGTCTGTACTTATTCCAGAGTAAGGAGAGAAGAAAAAAAATGCAAAATGCAACATCAATAGCAGCCAAAAACACAGCCCTGATACACTGCCAATTAAAACCCCTGTCCCTCGGCACACAGACATAGACAAGCAGGTGAATAAGGAAGAAGATTTTGTTTCAGGCAAACAAAACGAGCAGAGGCTCCCCACATAGCTTGAACGTGAAGAGCTTGGATGCCACAGGACATGGACAAGGACAGTGCACTGGGCTTACCCTTCTAGACATTTTTTTAGCATGTTCCTTTAGTACATCAAGGAAAAAAAGGGGGGGGGAGGGGCAAACAGAAAACCAACCACCAACCTAGTCTGACCAAAATGCACTAGATAAATAAGGATCAGTTCATAAGGCAGTATAGAAGTGCACAGTAAATCAGTATTTTCTGTGTGGTAGGAAAAGCCTGAGAAGAGTGAAATGAATACAAACCCACCCTGTGCTATTGAAGGTTTCTGAGACAGGATACCAAAACAGGAGCCAAAAACACCTCGCCTTGCAGAAAGAATTTTGGCTAATCACAGCTCCTGGCTGAGAGCCTTTTGCTGACAACTCGCTATTCTCCCTCGTCTGAGCTGAGGAAATCCAAGAGATCACAGGGATAACTGTGGTGCTCGGAAAGAAAAAGCAATGCTGAAGCCCTCCCCACCTTCCCAACAGCCTCCCAGGCTATTCCATCCTGGTCTGTTCTTTTCTCTTTTTCTTCTCCATCACACTGTCAGGTTGTGAATGAGTTCAAACATAAGTCTTTTGAAATAATTTTAAAACACCCACTCTTCCAGCACTGGAAAATCCTTATCCAGACACCCACAAACAACAAGTTGTTAACCCAGACAAATTCCGCAAAGGAAACAGACAATGGCAAAGAAAGAAAGAAAGGAAAAGAGCCTAAAGATATGGTAACAAGTGTAAGAAAAATCACTTTTCAGCAGTCACAGGAAATTGAAAAAGAGAGAGGCTGTGATTTAATTGAGGTGATAGAGCTCTCAGGCACAGGTCTCAGGAGAAACCCGAGACATCCTATTGAACGATGTTCCGAGCGTTTCAGGAAAGGGAGTTGATCTTCATTTCCAGCTCAGAAGACCCGAGCCCCACGTTCAACCCCAGGAGGGTGCAGGCAACAGGAGTGACGGGAGCAAGACGAGCGCTCCAGGCTGGAAGGCCTGCCGGCTTCATCCCTGCGCCGCGGGCCAGCTGGAGCCTGCGCTGCAGGGAGGCTCCGGCCGCCGCTGCAGGGAGGCTCCGGCCGCCGCCTGGAGCGCCTGTGCACCGGCTCAAGGGCACGCTCGGAATATCCCGGGCGGGAGGATCTGCCAGAACCCGCTCAGTACTTCCCAAGCCCTTCCACGTATCCTGCATCTTCTCGCTAAGGGATGTGCTGCTCCCATATGCCTCTCTCCAAATCCACTTGAAGGCTACATGAAGAAGTAATTAATAAATACTCACGCCAAGTGGAAAGGCCATTAACCAACAGCTCCTGCTTCTAATAGAGAAAAATAGGTCACGAGTAGGAACCTGAGCTTCAACAGCTTTAAAATTCTTCTCCTCCAGTTATTTGCAAACATGTTTCGAGGGTGAAGAGCAGCCACAATTTGCCTTTGTTCCTTAGACTCATTCCAGCTCCCAAGGACTCCCTCTCCCAGGTCTTTTGTGCACTGAAGCCCTCCAGGGGAGGCTCAACAGGAGCACATGAGGCGAGGACAGAACAAAGAAAGGAAAGAAATATTTTCTAGCCCCAGACTAAGCTGTGATAAAGATTTCCATCCACAGTACATCATCATCTCCCTCAAAAAAGGCCTACTTATACAGCTGTTCAGGAAAGATTCAAATATTTTTCTGATATATATTTTCCTAATTAGACCATGGAGTCAGATGCAATATATTCCACAGGGGTAATCCACTTTGGTAATCTTTAGCTACTAGCAAAATAGTTTTTTCTTTTTTGTAGAAATCTACAATCTTCTACTGTAGCTTTGATTTTTGCATTTTTTTTCCCTGTCTTATTTTCTGCCAAGAAGAAATAAAGCACACTTGAAATTCAAAAAGTATAATTTGTTCTCAAAGCATAAAGCTTATATGTAAACCAAGGATCTTTTCCTGTCTCAAAATTCATTCCATTTAAGGTTCTTGAAAAGTGACACTTCACTCAACAGTGATTTTTTTTGATGCAGTATCTCCCCCCAAAAAATGACTATCCCAGTTTCTAAACTGCTCCTTATAAATAAAAATAAAAGGATTTCTACTTGTGATAAACCCCAGCAAGGGAGGCAGGCTGCGCTCTGGTGCTCACTAGGAGGCCGAGTACAGACAAGGAAAGTCAAAGGTTTTAATGTGTTTGCAAGACTAAGTCTAGCTTCTGTACGTATGACTTGTTTAAATTAGTCAAGAGAATCAATAGATTTTTGGTTCCCTGCTCTTCTGTGTTGAAAAAGCAGGAAAAGCACCAGGGCACACAGTAGTATTTGGTCTCATATCAGCGTACGCCCCATGTTCACGCCAATAGCCTAGTTAAAAACGAGCATGGCATTTAACACTGATCACTCACCAGGCTCCTGCTGTAAAGACATGATATTAAAATGGATTTGCAAGTATATCCTCTTACCTGGGCATTATACAAGTTGACAGATACGACGCATGAGTCATGTTTCATACCCCCCGCATCATTAAAAATATTTTTTTCTTAACTACAATTTATATACTAGTCTAGCTTCTATCCCAGACAAAATAGAGAAAATTGTTCGAAAATGTTCAATGAAACATGGTTTGTTTTAGGAACAATAACCCAGTTGCTGCTGCTAATGGCAGGACTACAGTCCCATCTAATATTAAGAATGGCGTTGCCTTTTGAAGGCCTTATCTTCAGACCAGGCAATAACAGCAGGTACCAAGTTACCTTCAAGAAGGGTGCAAGCAAACAGGCATAGATGCCAATTTAGTGAACGCCCTCATTTCTGTGCAATGAATAAGGTACTACTGAAAAAGAACAGTAACGTGACTGTGTTATTAAATGCAGCATCAGACCACATGGCCACAAGCATTCAAAGGAAAGAAGTTGTTTTTCCCCTCCCTCAAACATTTGAATCTTCTGAGTTGCAACATTATAGACTTCCTTACGATGTCTCACATTAATTTATAGAGAACCTACTGACATTCTGAATTATTGCATTTATTTCGGAGGTCACTTCATATGAATCTTTCCCTGCAAATTGAAAAACCGATTTTTTTTTTTTTTTTTTTTTTTTTTTTTTTTTTNAGGGACCATTTCAGTTTGGGGACATTTTTTATTATTATTATTTTTATTTATTTTTAACAAAACAAATTCTCCCAGAATAGGCAGGCGGCTATGAAGCATCTACGACAAGCATGAATTCTCTTTGCGCTGTAAATTAAGTCTGCTGAGGGCAAATCGACTCGACGCTTCAATAGCCCTGTTCTCACCAAGTCTCTCAATGTTGCTTTATCCCTTTATCATTTAATTAAATCACCAATAATTGAATTTTGCAGACAAAGCCAAAAAAATCACTATGAAAGACCAAAGTTAAAAGATACTACGGGCATATTTCACGACCTGGGAGCCCGGCAATTAAAGCCTACCAACTCCACCTTGTTACAGCAGGTTTTTGTGAAGAAATAGGTTACAAATGACTTTGGGCTGCTTGACCAACGCCGGGATGTGTGCAGTAACCAGCCTGCTGCCTCAGAGGCTGCATGAGGGATTCATAATCTTCCAAGCCATTCCAAAAGGATAAGGACTACCTGCCTGACGCTGTTTTACCTATCAACAGTTGGGAAAAGAATGCAAGTGCATGAGGAAGAGAATACAAGAAGCTGCAGTTTCCACAGAAATGGCAAAAAAAATCCATAGAATGTATTTTTACCACACTTCTTTTTAACTATCTTCTTATAGTTCACATTCAAAACTACTTTGAGAGATGACTAAAAGTTTCCAGATCTAAAAATCTGGAAACAGTCTATCATTGTTTTGACCAGATACACTGATTGCTCAAAAGGTTGTGATGACACTTGCCTGATTCATAAGGATGCTGCACGGCTTAATTACAGCTTTTGAAACTCTTTGTGCCTTTAAAGACATCATACGAAGCCTAATTATCATTAGGATTAATACCAGTATTTCAAAACAAGAGAAGAAAAAGCAGAAGACAACACAAAGCAAAATGCCACACTTTAAATCCATGTTCTATTACAATTCACATTCATTCTAAAACAAAATATAGATACATGTGACAAACGCCTGAAGATCTGTGGGAATCTGTTTTACTTTGCTCTGGAAAGATATAAACAAATTAAAACTTAGGATAGTCCCATTTCATGAGGAGCTGAAGTCTACCAACTGTAATGGAGCTGCACCAGGGACCGATTTGGCTCAGAACATTATACTGAAGCAGTAAAAAGCATAGAGTGCTCAGAAATTGAAAATAAATGTGAATATATTCCCAGATTATTGTGTAAGACTTTTGGGGGAATGGAAAAGATACCACGGTTTCCAGTCTGCTTGTTTTGTCTATGTGCAGCTCTGCTGATGTGAACTGCCCTATTCCTAGTTTCTCGCCACATAAGCAAGACCAGAAACAAGCTCCAAGTTCTTGCCATCTGATCTGAGAGAATTCCTCTTTGCAATCAGTCTACTGCTGCTTCCTGAAAAATAAATGAAATAAATGCACCAAGTCTGCTGACAAGCTAGCTTGAGTGCTGAAGCAGCCTGTAACAATAAAGTTTTACTGAAACAAAAAATAAGCACTGA
This sequence comes from Nothoprocta pentlandii, assembly GCA_013398315.1. Taxonomy (NCBI): domain Eukaryota; kingdom Metazoa; phylum Chordata; class Aves; order Tinamiformes; family Tinamidae; genus Nothoprocta; species Nothoprocta pentlandii. Next base: position 372,148 of record VZSG01000342.1, on the reverse strand, counting down.
GGCAGTGTTATCTGCAACACATGCAGCTTTATCTCAAGCACTCTCTTCTAAACAAGGGAGTCGTGCAGTTGGTACTTGGACAATCCCTTCAGCGAGCCAAGCTGAGGAGCAGCTGAATTTTCTTTTATGATAATGAACTGGCATTGAGTTATGATCCAACTTGTACAGCGTCATCTCAGAATGATCAATCCAACCATAAGGTTGGAAGATCATCTAGTCTAGATTTCTGGAGATGATCTAGTTCAAGCCCCTCTGCACAGGCCAGATCACCTAGAGCAGGTTGCTCAGCATCATGACCAGGTGGGTTTTGCCTCTCTCCAGAGGGGACTCCCTCAATTAACTCAGTAGGAATGTTGCAAAAGGTCTGTCTCAAACTCTCAAATGCGCTTATCCCCATACTTTGCATTTATTCTTTCACATTACACTAGGTTGATAAATGGCCAGTATCATAAACATAAAAAAACAAATCCTAATATACTCCCCTATGTGTCTTTTCTACATGGCACCTTCACAGGTCAAGATAACCTGTGATTGAATTCCTCCAAGATAAAATAGGAAATATAAGTTTTTGGTTGGTTGGCTTTTTTTTTTTTTTTTTTTTTTTTTTTTTTTTTTTTTTTTTTTTTTTTTTTTTTTTTTTTTTTTTTTTTTTTTTTTTTTTTTTTTTTTTNTTTTTTTTTTTTTTTTTTTTTTTTTTTTTTTTTTTTTTTTTTTTTTTTTTTTTTTTTTTTTTTTTTAAGAGAGTTGTATTCCTCCTGTATTCCACTCAGTGGCACTGATTTTTGCGTTGATTGTAGCTATTGTAGCTACCCAGTTTTGCCTCAAGCACTCTATGAAGGTCACAAATATATTTATTTGGTCTTTTCAGGTAAGGGTTCCTTCATCAGCCTTTGGAAGCATGCATAGTGAGAAGAACGCTAGAACTGGAGGTTAAAAATACTACTTCACAAGCAATAGAACTAACAGCATTTCTGATTTTGATCTGCATGGAGATATTCCCTATCTGCCTTTTGGCATCATAAGCACTGCTAGATTCTGAAATTCACTTGGTGCAAGCACGAAGGTTGAAAAAAGAACATGCAGTTATAGGTGAAAGGAGCATTAGCTCTTTTGGTGGCAATGCAGTGGGGGGCAGTTTTACAAGAGGCCTAAACTAGGTTTTAAGTTCTGGTCAGACCAAAACATTTCAGAGGGCAACAGTCCACCTGGAGAACTCCAGGTCCAGGCACAAAGCACAACTCTACTCTCCGTCATAACAGGAAAAAGAAAAGAACTTTAACAAGCTAAGCAATTGAAGTTGTAATAGGTTGACACATACAGCTTTTAAAAAGATATTTTGTCACCTAATTCTCTGCCATATGTTTGACACAGAGCTCCCATGGAGTAAGGAACTTCATTTAACTCCCGAATAATGCTATTAAAACAGCAAGGAGAAAGGGTACACTTCGGCAATCAGAACTCAACTATCTGACCTTCAGGGAGAGAAGCCTCCCTTCAGAAATGATTATAAGCAAACAAGGCCACAGTCATGCTCTTAAACCCGCGCACTGCACGCCCAGAACCACACAAGCCAAGGCTAAGGCAGCCTAATTAAGCAATATAAAACTTGGGACATGGAGAGAAGGGAGAGATGAAAGGTGACAGGAAGAGGCAGGGTATTTTTTCCGATTAATTGACCACCCAAATCTCATTTGCAGCAGATAAAAATAGCAGCTTCTGTTTTTCTAAAAGGATGGACATTATAGTTAATAACCTGTGCTGGCCATCAAGCTTGTTTTGCAATGGCTAAAGGTGATTTAATGACCTAGCTCAAAAACACTTCTGCTTTCAGGCCTTTTGAAAAAGAAAACAGTAAGAATAGTTGTGGCTACTGGACGGATTTCTATGTAAAGTCGATGCTGCAGAGCAGATGCCCATCAGTCTGACCTCACCAATTGACTGCTTTCTCTAGCCAAACAGAAAGAACAAAGAAAAAAAAAAATCAAACTAGATTTGTTTTCACTCACACTCTTTGTCCTCCTCTTGGGCTATGTTAGGAATTTAATGGTTCATCCCAAACAGCCTTACAGAGTTTTACAGAAAAATTTTCCTTCTCCCATGAAATGCTTCATTTTGGTGGGTAAACCCCTACTCTTTCAATTGTCCAGACGTCACTCCAAAGGGAATCCTCTCACTCAGCTGGATGGACTGGAATTCTTTAGGATGTTCCCACCTAGGCCCCAGCCAGAGGGGATCACTCGCTGATTTCAAGCTCAAGCTTCAACCTTACTAGACTTATTTGGAAGCGTGTGGGGCCGCATCCCACCTCCCCTACGCCCTTTCCCAACAAGATCATAGATAAGGATTCACCTTGCAGGGAGGAGCCTTCCTTCCCGAGTCCCACTGCCTGGCACGGGCACCCCAGGCTGAAGAGCAAGAGGGTCCCTTCCCACCCAGCCTCCTGCTTGCCACGAGCCACGGGCAGCTGGTTGCCGAATCCAGCCCCAGCACTCCATGTTTATTACATATTATAGGCTGTACAAGTACCTTAAGGAACAGACATCTCAAAAATACAAACCAGAAGAAGTGTGAAGGCAACAAGTTATTCCTCTGAAGGAAATAAAAGCCTTTAAGGGTTTGAAAAATAAATATATATATATATGTGTGTGTGTGTGTCTCAAATCTTCCCCTTTTATCTCTGCCACACTGCATCACATACAACAGCAGTCACACTGCCAGTTCTTAAAGAAAAAGCAGAATATAAAAAACTGCATAAAGTGCAGGTTGTTTCAGAGCAATGATCTGCCTTCTCTGTTGTTTGCTTTCAGAATAATTTTTCTTATCTAATTTCATTTTTTGACATTCCTTCCTTAACTTTCCTTGGAAAAACCCAAACTATATCTCTCTCCCATATGCTAGAAAGCAGCCTGACAGATGCCTCATTTTTTTAAGTCACACTTAAATATTATCTTTGGAATTAAACATTTTAATCTTTCACTAATTAAGGATTTTAAAAAATGCTCAAATAAATAATCAGAATATTATAGGGCCCTGGAAACAAAACCATTGCCGAGCAAAAAGCCTATAAGCATATGTACGTGTGATTATGAACACAATCCTGAACAAGTAAAAGAAGGTTCCTTGTCATTACTAAAAAAAAGGAGAGGGGAAAAAAAAGCCTTTGGAAGCAGAACTCCTCCATCTTTTCCTGTGACTTGGCAGAGGACAGCAGTGACCTCTTGGCTATATTACCTTTTGGAACACAGAAAGAGCGCAATTTTTAAAACCTAGCCCAACACTAGGTAGTAGAGCATAACCACACTTTTCATCCTGGTCTGACTACCACAGGAGTGCACTGATGCTTAATTCAATTTGTATACAAGTCATTTAAAAATTCCTTGGTGAAGAGCCAGCAAAGTGCCAAGTGCAGCTAAAAGTTAATGAGAACGTACAGGAAGAATTCTCTTCACACCTCTCACCAAATAAATGCTCTTCTTTATACTCATAGGGATGAAACCCAAACCAAGCCTGTCAGAGCACAAACACATCACACTGCTTTGACAAGATGATGAACTTATAAGTGATCATGCAATAGAAATATTCTCTTTCCCTTCTTTCACCGAAGGCATTTGATGCCAGGCCTGCCACACGCGCCACGTGCAGCCCCAGTGGGTAACAAAGTGCCCGGGGTGGCTGTTCCCAGGGATGCAAAAGATACTAACATGGGAGAGAGGAGCCTGGGGCACGGAGAAAGTGAAAAAGCAACAGCCAGAACTAAAGGAATCAGACAAAGTCTACATGATTCCAACACGAAATCCATGTCAGAAACTGCAGGCGATGGCATAAAGTTTGTTCTCCTACTATAAAGCTCACTAGAGGCAGTACAGGCTAAGGACAAATCCTTATCATGGATTCTCCGCTTCCTCCCATTGCTTCCCAGAACAAGAGTGTGGAACAGAACTACTTTAAGTACTGACCACTCACTCACCTGAGGAGTCTGGACACTCTTGGCTCTCAGATAAAACTCATGAAGCAACTTCGGCTCTCATTTACACAATCACAAATCTGGAATAAATCGGCAACTTGTGGTGGGGTTATGATTGACATTGGCATAAGTGAAAGCCAAGTCTAACATTTTGTTAAGACAGAGATTAGGATCTACAAATTATATGCACCTCTGCAGTCAGCGCCAAGTCCCAAAGTTGGGATTTTTTTTTTCTGTGGGCTTAAATTGCGTATCTGAAAAAACTTTTGCACTGCACAGAAAATAATGCAAAGTCCATACATAGACAGATTCCAATTACTAAATCCTCACTGTTCATTTTAAAACAGTAAAGTTCAAATATTGCTAAGGAAAAAAAATTGAGAGAAAAACAGGCTTCAAAAGCATCAGCTGAGCCTTGATATGCCTGGAAACAACCCTGCTCTGCACAGCAACAAAAACATCACCAAGAGGTTCCTGGAAGGGATTCTTCAGACACTTATAAACTGCCCAAGCTAGACTGCCCATCAGAGTAAAGAATGAGTCTGAAGCTCATCCCACTTGTCTGAAGTTTATATATTCAGAAGAACTCTGTCATGTCACTCTTATCCTGCCAGGATATATCTCATGTGGAGAGGAACCTCTTTCACCATAGCAGGAAAAGGGGCATTAGCTTATGCTCCAAGAAGTCTGGATTCAATTCTCTTTCCTGGTTCTTCACAGGGAGTTGGTGACTGGGAACCACCACTTCCCTGCACCTGTGGTCTCCAAAGCTCCCTTCCCTGTTTCCAAAGGGTGCACAGATGTGCTGACTGCTGGAGTAGAGGAGGGTCAAAGCACCTAAAATGATACAAATGTTTATAACCTAATTCCATGGTTACCACAGCCAACGAGCCATTTTAAGTCATTTTCTTTGTTGTTGTGGGTTTTTTTTTTAATAAAAACATTAAGTAAATACTTGGAGGAGATGCCTCAAATTAGCCAAAATTAAACTTTTCAATTGTCAATTAATTAAATTATTGATTAATTATTAATACTACAGGTCACATTTAAAATGTCCTTCTGCAAAGTACAAAAATGTATTTATTGCCAGGGAAGTTCAGGCACATAATTTCTGGCAGTAAGCAATATACTCCAAGGGCTCCAAAAGTGAAAGAGTCATAATTAAGCTTATTATAACATTAAACCTTGTCAGAGCAATCACTTGCTCCATAATGACCGAATTCCAAACACGCGCTAATATCTGTTATTAGAGATGGGCAAGTAACTTTTAACGGGTTATAAGAGCTGCAAGAAGCACTTTCCCTGCCCGTCTCCACCGGGGTTACGGCTCACGCAGCCCCCGGGCGCCCCGCGCAGCTCCCGTGGGGGCAGCGGTTTAAGGGGCGCGTTGCACCCCGGGGCTCCCGGCATCCAGCGCGCCCCGGACGGGGGCACCCACGGGTGCGGCCTGCGCCGGGCCCAGGGGCACTGAGGGAGGCACGTGCGTGCGCACCCACCACCCCACGCGCCGGGGGGCTTCCCTAACACTTTTCCTTCTCTAGGAAGTCTCAAAAGTGTTGGAAATCTGCCTTCATGCCTTTATGTCCTTAATATTTTTACCTTCTTCCTCTAGCTGTGAATTTTTTGCCGCTTCCCAACGTGACAGAGAGGTGTTTTCTTGAAGCAAGCCACGCTGCTCCGCACGGGGAGATGACGCCACCGCTGGGACACCGCTGGTTTTCAGAACCCGGTGCTCCTCGCCAGCGCTGGGTGCCCAGGAATGTTGTACCGGAAATCCTACGCTGTGTTGGCCAACGCCAACTGCAACAGGGCTTTGTGCTTCCAGAGCGGACAGCTCCTGTCCCCGACAATAAATCCATGCCATTTTTTTTTTCTTACAAGCACAGTAATACCACTGGTGATAATACTATAAAAACCAGCAGCTACAGCTCTACCTTATTCTTTTATTTCTTTTATTTTGGAATTAGGCATGGGAATCATACAAGGGAGGCTTAACAGAGATGCAGAGCTTCAGGTCCCATTCGATCTCTGATGCACTGAGGATCTCAGGGATTTCACCCTCCTGTTCCTCTATAGAGGATCCCATCTGTCAGTAGGGATCCATAAGCCTACATGTGATATCACCCCAAGATGCTAAGAAATACTCAGCATTCTTCAAAGACAGTTTATTCCCATGATACCTGCTGGAGGTCAGTGGGACTCCTGTCTCCCTTTATAATTTTAATTAAGTCTGTTCAAAGAAAGCATAATAAACACAGGAGCCAGACTGCTAGTTAACTCTCTAGCTCTAAAATATTATCTGCAATAGTCTTCTTCAATGCTTGCTTGGTGCCTAACACCAGACCTCCACAGCCCTGATGGAAGCCTCTGAACATCACCCCAGCCCAAACAACTGTTTGGTGAGTGATTTCATTGCATTTTACTAACTAGTTTTGCAATAGGACATTAGTTTCTCTGAAATATGCTCTTTCACAAGAACTACTATAGATTTGTTGCAGAGGCCAAGGACAAGAAAGTTTTTGTTTTCTCCATATAAAGGGTAAATAAAGTAAATGAAGGCCTTTCATCAAGAGCCACTTGATTCTTCTCTTGGAAGGTAAAGAGATGCTTGTATCCTAGACTATTTCCATCTATTGAGCACAGTGGTTGTGTCCCAAGTGAAGCCGTCACGGGCTCGGCCTGCGTGCCCACCAGGAACGGGCACCCGGTGGCTCCGGGCACCCTGGAGCCTCTTCCTCTCCGTGAGGGCCCTGGTTTGGGCACAGTCGCCTGCACTTGCTCTGTCATCCCTGCCCTCTTAAACAGCTGCTTACCTTGATCTGAGAACAACTCATCTTCTGAAAAGCTTTGCTTTCATGCTAGAACAGATATAATTGTTCTAAAACTAAGCAGAAAGTGTCAACTGTGCTTCGAGCGCAGGTATGTTTTTGTTCATTATTACATACTTGATTATTCAAGTAATAAAATAATCCACTCATACAGCTCAATAATATCCAAAATGCAGATAGTTGAGAATAACTATTCATATGCTCTTACAGTCAGAAAAAAACACATACAGGAGTTGTTCTTCATTAAATTTCAAGGTACTATAAAATCAGCCAAAACATTCAGTAGCACTCTGAGGCAGATGTGCATGTTCTCATGGATAAACTGAAGCCAGCTCACGTGAAACCCTTCGCTTCTACCCTTCAAACCCAAATCCCTACTGAGCAACATCTGTCCATAGTGAAGGGCTTTTGCACGTGAAACAAGGAGACTGATTAGCTACTTAATTAAAACCTTTAAAACCCGGGAGTCAAAAGGGTTAACATTAAATGTTAATGAAAAACTTTAAGGTACTTAATAATAATTTAAGGAAAAAAAGCAGCTAACTCCTGCAAATGTATTACAGCCACAAACACAAAGTCCACGAGTCTTCTGTGAGAAAACTTAGGACAAAATTAAGCAAAAGGTTGGTACAAAAATGGAGCAGATAGGGGACAACAAACAATACAAAGCTGCTACTATATAATTAAAAAAAAAAAAAAGTGGTTCAATAGATTCAGATGGAAAATCTGGAATGCCCTTGTCTCCCACCACTGGTCTGTGCTGTGAATTTTACCTCAGCAAATGGGGCTGATCCAGAGCTGCTGTCCACATCTTTAGAAGAATGTGAATAAATCATAGCAGTTGCATGAATTATGACACAACAACAGAAAAAGTTATATGTCCTGAGAAACAGATATATATATTATATATATATTTTCCCTCCCCCTCACCTTTTGGTAAGTTTAATAGACTGAGCTCTTTAAGGAGGCATCTTGACTACAGAAAACTATCAGATGCCACAAGATGCTTTTAACTTGAGCTGAAGAACATCAAGAACCAATGGTGAAAGCTAAAGCCCAACATGTTTGTATTTCCAGTGAGGCAAAAACAGTTTTCAAAAAAGAGTTATTAAACACAGGAACAAACCACCATTAAATGCCAGTAATTTACCTATCCCTTGAAGTATTTCAGTGGAGCCTGGATACACTTTTGGACCTTCTATTTTAAGTACAAATTACAGGCTGTGTTAGTGATAAGTGAGGGTTAACTAGGTGATCCGGACTTGCACTGTATGAGCTGACAAAATTAGGAAGCAGCAAAATAACCCACAGAAAAGGTGGCAAACCTCAGAATATGCTAAATTACAGCAAATATAAGTGCAGTAAGTTACTGAGTGACAGTCAGGGAATTTGAGAGTGCTCCATTTTTTCTGCTCTTTACTAGTGACACACAATGCTGCTCCTAGAACTTTATATGGTTTTCAGAGACATTCAGTGGCTGAACGATATACTGCAACTCTTAAAAATAAATAAATAAGAAAGCCTAGTAGCATCATGCACTTCTTTCCACAGCAAAAGGCATGAACCATCTTTCTCTGATCAAGACAAAGTAAGGACAAAAAAAAACCCCACAAAACAGACACTCCTATTTCCATTTTCTCACATGAGATTTTGCTTAACAACCCCTACACAGCTCATGAAAATAGTTCAGAGGAGGCAATGCCGCCTCTCCCAGCGGGGAGCAGCCGCACACCGCTGCCCAGCTGTCACACCGCAGCGGTACAGGGGCATCGGGATGCGCTGCCGGGCCCGGGAGAGCCCGGCGGGCGCCGCTGGCTCCCGGCTGGGCAGCAGCAGCCCCTGCTCCCAGACCGGGCAGCTGCAGCGCCCGCAAACCGCCAGGGCTGCTCTTTTTGAGCAGCGTCTTCCGGGGTCAAATTGACACCAAGGCCTTTCTTTTTGTGCTCTGGCTTCCCAGGTGATGCTGCACCCGCTTCACAGGTTCAGAGCTTCCATTGGAAGGGCAAGCTGCAGACCTCCTGCTGTGGGAAGATCAGTGGGGTCACGTTTCCCACCTATGAGCACAATTCCTGCAGCTGAGGTCTTCAAGAAAATGCTAGAAATTACAGCAATGAACTTCAAACTTCTCAAAGCTCCTCAGTTCCTCACAATTTTTGAATCCAAACAGACATCTTATTTCTCCCAACACCTCCGGAAGTTGAATTGCCTACATGAAGCTAACGCTGCAGATTTGTGAGCCCCCCGATGCTCCCAGCAAGCCCAGCCAAGGCAGGATTCAGAACAAGAGCGCCCAGAACTCGTAAGCAAACGTCCTGCTGCCCAAGATGGGACCTTTCTAAGCATTGCTGCTGGAGGATACTTATCTGACACAAAAATCATAACCTGTTGCCTAGACAACTTGAAATATGGCATCCACAACAAAACAGATGACACAGAGGTAGGTATCAAGTGGGGAGATGACATACCTGTTCACAGGGCAGAAAGTATCTTGGATCAAACTGGCTGCGCTGGAAGTGTCCATGAGAAGTTGTGCTGGTGACAGCAGACAGTGAACCCAGGAGACCACTGGTGACTAAGCTTATGATACAAGATCTAATTCTACTGACTACTGCACATTGAACAGACTCAATCCTGCAGGTATGTAAGCTCCGAAAGAGCGGGTGTTTTTTTCAAATGGTTTCTTAACACAAAAGCAAAGCACATGCTACATTTCTAAAGCAGCCTGCCTGAGGGCACACACAGCAGCATTACTCATACGGATGGCTTTTGTACGTGTATGGCAGACAACAGGTAAAGGCAGCCCAGTGAATGCCTTTGTAGCATCCTCCACTTCTTCCCCTTTGGGGCTTCCAGGCCAGTTCAGGTGCAAACAAGGCGGCTGCTTTACATTAGAGCTAGACCAGCCTCAAGCTGGCTGCCACTGAAGGGCAGGCACCCTCTGCTTCCCCCAGTTACAAGGTGCTCCCCCTGCCAGCAGACTGGCCTTCTCCTGGCACCAAATCATCCCAGAGAGATCAACTGGAGGGAAGGAAAAAGGGAAGAATAAAATAAACACCACACACTGACATGCACTGATTTCACTTTTCCTGGTTTAACAGCTGGAATTAGTTCACGCAGAGGTTTTGTAAGCACTAACACTGCTAGAGCACCTGAACCAAAGAAATGAAAAATTACGGGAGCGCCAAGACAGGACATAGTGAGGAACAAGGTAAATTCCACTCCCACTGGCAGCTACCCAACAGACTGCCTGTAGAAAAATTCTTTTGCAAATTTAAGGAGTTGTATTAGATCCAGTCTGAATGAGCTTATCTCCCATGCCTTTTAAATGACAGACCAAGCAGCCTCCTTTGGAGGACTGAAAATTCCCTTCAATTTCAACTGAATCTTATTCCTCCTTGTTCCTGCTGTTGTTGTAGCATGATCAAGCAAAACATGTGAACTAAGGTAAAAGTGCAAGTTAAAGGAAGTGAGAAAAAGCAGGTGAAAACCGAGACTTTTTCCTCATTACTTTTAAACTGACTTCCTGTTTGCATTCTGCTTCCATGAAGAAATAGTGGAGGGAGAACACAAACACAGAGGGACAACTACATCCTTTTTAATAGCAGGATGTTTCAAACAGCATAGGAAAGGCATTCAGACACTCTGTGGATGGGTGCCAGATAAGCACATACTTTACAGAAGGTATGTCATGTATGCCACTCAGAAGCAAGCAGTTCATTTTCCATGTAAAACATCTTACTGTGAGCAGAAGAGTTATCCTGAACTGGCTGCCTGTAAGTAAGGCCAAGTCGCAAGGATTAAGCAGCCTCCTTTAGAGATCCAGAGAAACTGTGCTAGATTCAAATAGAAGTCAAGTCATATGAGAAACAAGGCTCAAATATGATAACAATAGATTTAAGGATTTAGAACAGCGTGGGACTGTGAATTTAAAGGTTCTTCTTGAATAACCCAGTTTCTCTGCGCTCAATTACAGAAAGGAACTAAGAAAGTTAGAGAAAGATTAAAAGGTGTGAAAGAATAAATCAAGCTAGATGCAGGTATTAGCTAGGAAATGAAACTGCACATCTAAGTCAGATATTATATACTCTCCTAACACTCTTTCTTTCCTTTAAACTCTGCAAGTTCAGCGCAACCTTCTTCCTAAGCAACATACTCTAGTCCAATCAAAAATTGCAGGACCATGTGGAGGAATCACTCAGACAAATCCTACAGCCTTAGTCACATAGTCAGACAGTCTGTTTGTTTACAAAAACCAATAAACTCTCCAATTCAGTTGCTTCAGGTGCAGAACCAGCATTGAGCTTGTAACCTTGCATTAGGTTACTACGGCCTTGGGAGGTTAGTTCTTAACGGTAAATTCCTGTTCCGACTCCTTGAAATTCATATTGAGTTCTAAAAACTGACCCTGTTCCCAGGTTGCAAACAGGCTTCTTTGGCAGGTGTTTACCCGATAGATGCCGAATAAACAACAGCTGCTCAGCTGTCCGCTTGGATAGGCGTGTTCCGAACTGACAGCTCTCCCAGCCCACTCCTCACGGCCGCCTGTTGGCGTGGCGGAGATCCCAGCCTCGTGTACCACTAAACTGTAGGCAATATATTCACATGATGAGCACTGCACAGGATTCCTCCAGGGCCTGCAAGTATCAGCTCATCCTCCGATTGCCCAGGGCCCTAGACGGATCAGACAACACCAGCGAGCGTCGCGAGAAAGCGTCAAGGACCTGGCAAAAGAGCGAGACAATTCCAGTAGAGTCACAGTTAATAGTAGAGCTCTGGTGATGCCTGTTTTCCTTCATCTTCTGAAAGGCTCTTGGACTGGAGCACTACACCTCAGAGTCAACAGACAGGAAAAACAAAGTTAGAGGAAAAAGCTGACCCAATTTAAAAGCAACATAAAGCAGCTCATCATCGTGCAGCCCCACCAGTTCCAAGCCAACATTCAGGCAGAAGCTTGGGTGCCTGAATACCTGACATGCACTTTAAGAATCAGCTCACCCAACTCCACTCCAAGCCTTCCATCCAGAATCAAGATTTTTTTAAGCACATGCACAAGAGATTTACACAAAATAAACCACTTCCAAGAGAAAAACAAAACCAACAGAACCCCACAATACTCGGCATCCAGGTCCTAAGCCCATAAGCTGAGCTACGTTACAGCTCCGGCACTTGAAGCCACAAACAGCGATCCCCAGCAGATCGCCCATCACCTCCAGAGTCGGACATTCCACCGCTGCTCGCCAGGAGGAACGAGGCAGGGAGCAGAGGGGGCAGCAGCCCCTCCGGCCTGGAGCAGGGAGTCACGGCGGGATTCGGCAGCGCGTGCAGCCACCAGCCCAGACCCCCGCGACACGGTGGCCTCCCGGCAGGACGGGGGCAAGGCCTGCACGAGCACAGGCCGCAGGCACAAGCGCAGCGGGCCGAGCTGCCTGCGGGGCTGCCGGGCCCGGGCATCTTCCCCAACACCCTCGTGCTCCCCCGGAGCCACCGGGGACACTGCAGACAGGCCAAGCGGCTCCCGGAGCAAGAAACCCTTCCTGCCGCTGTGCGTGGAAATCGCGCCGGCAACTTCCATCTGAATTTGGTCACCTCCGCTCAGAAATAAGGGGAAAGTGCCCTAAGCCTTAGCACCGCATGCTTGTTTATAACACTAAACAGTTTTCAAAACCAACATTGAAAAACAGACTCCTAGCCATTAGCATTTAATCACTGGCATGAATTCTTCCCAGAAAATGGTACTTCTCCACTTTCCCAGCAATTTCAGTAAAACATACCATTTGATTTTCCCCATTTCTAGTCTAAAGCATGACTTCCACTGTAAAAGCTCCTATTGGACTGCAGGGGTACCAGGCTGAAAGCAGCATGCCATTTTCTGAGGGAAACTCCTTGCCTGTGTTGACAGACGGACTTTCTAAATAGTAATATACCCACAATACAGGGCACTTCCTGCAGAATAACCCACTGACTGTGGATTCACAACAAGCTGATCCATTTTCTTTCTCTCTATGGCATCAGCAGGCAGAAATGCGTTTTAAGCAAGTTTGTCTGAAGGGGAAAAAAAAAGGATTAAATATATCATATAAATGTCAATTACATCAGAATTTAACTGGCAAGTGCTGCCAATCTGAATACGTGGAGCTACACTAGTCTGAAAGACGAGGCTATTACAGAGCAAACAGATGGATTACTGTAACAGCGAGAACGGATTAATTCCATTATCTTGTAGTAGATAATACTAAAACAAGACCCACAATGAATATCATTATATAAGATCTACAGATAAACACTCCTCCTCCTTGGGGATTGTGGGATACAAATAGTGATTGCCAGGGTTTCCAGCACAATTGGTGCAGTAAATATAATACTAATATAAAATAAAAAGTCTGCCTAATGGGTACTTTTAAAAATAAGGGATATAGATATAGCTTGTGTGGGTACATTTCTGCCACAGCAGCAGGAATCTCATGACATTTTAAATCAGAATGAAGCCACATTAAGCTGAGAAATATCAGTGAAAAAGAAGGAACTTTTCTGTCCTTCAGGGGAAAAGAAAAAAGATTTTTTTTTATTTTAAAGAGAAAAAAGGTATTCAGAGTAGAGTAACTCTGAAGCAACACATCACTCTAAATACACGTTAAATAGCAGTGCCTAACAGCAACAAGCTAAAGATTTGCAACAGCAGCAATGCTAAGGAAAAGGTACTCACAAAGGCTGCATTAGCCCCTCTTTCTCAGGTTCATATTTAAATTCTTACAGAGAGTTAAGAGCCTGTCATGAGATTAAAAAAATACGAAAGGCACACAAGAGCGAGACAATATAAAAAGGCCAGCTAGATGAGTTTCTGCCTCAGACTAGCGAGTACCTGGCGCTCAGGTACTCAGGCACAACAGGACAAGCATGTAAAAGCTCTCTCTCTTCTCCCTCTCCACCCCTTTCTGCAGAATTTCCCAATTTCTTAGAGCAAGCAGTTGAACAGACTGCCTGAGCCAGCAGTAGTTGATAGCAGTGTATGCAGTCGACATACACTAATATTTGCCAAGGCTACTGCTAAAATTACTTGAGTGTTCTTGCACCAGGTATATAAAGGTACATGCTTTTATCGACATTGCAGATTATACCATGCCATTAAAGGCCATAGATTATGTCTTGAAATGCTAAGCATTGTATCTTTAAATGCTTAATGGAGAAATTAATGAAATCAAGAATCTTGCAAAATCAGATACGTGGTGGCATCAAAAGCAAGATGCCCACGAGGAGGGAAGCTGTGAAAAGCACGAGTGAGATTAGATGCACAGTGTCCAAGTGCTGTCAACCATGTCACAGACTTCGGTGAGCTTGCCAGCTGCTGCATCTCTTTTAGAATCTCCCATTCATAAATGAAAATTTATTAGAGTAAGGGTGTATTCCTGCTACTGCTACTACTCATAGGTTAAAAATATTTATCATTATCTATAGGAAAGTGCATCTAAAAGTTCAAAACTATCAGCTTTATGTTTTAAACTGCATATATTGTGAATAAAAATTGCTAGAAAATAATTACACCAAGATAAATAACTGTAATAAAAAAAGAAAAAGAGAAAAGGTACATAAGTAGATTTTAAAATATTGTACTGGATATTTTCTTGACAGCTCTTATCAGTAGTTAAGACTTGATAGGAAGAATCCTCAAGAAAAAAATTAAAATATACTAGTGAGAGTATATTGATCTATACTCCATATTAAATTGGAAATTAAAGTTGAAAAAGCAAAGACTCAAATACAATATGTAAATTTTATCTTGTGTTCAAACACAAATACACACACACCACATCCTCACCCAAACTGGAAAGTTGCATCTGTCTCTAACAGCCCAGCGTGGCAATGAGTTGATTATTTCCTAGAGAATTTGGCACTTTGATTAAGCTGTCACCAAGCTCTGCAATAGGTAGCAGCTTAAAGCTCAGGTTAGGATCATTACGGGAAATGCAATATCAAGATAGTTGTTTGATAATATGCAAAGATTTATTATCTAAAGAGTGTTATAGAGATAAAATAGAAAGGAAATATGTTAACATACCAGAAGATCACAAGATACCATGGTTTTACTGTGATTTTATACATCTAGGTGATGTTGCTACATCTTTGCTTAAAAAAGTATGTAAGATGATCAAAGAAGTCATCTTTACACTTCCCCCCTCCCCACCACCAGGAATTACCCCCTGATTGCCTGACTACTAGGCCTTTGGAGAAAATTTGGTCTATTCAAGTAATACTTCCAGCTCTGCACAGTTGTAGCATTATGGTTTTTCCTTCCAGAAGTGACAGCTTTCACACAAATGAATCCCACTGCACACTTCAATCAAGTTCTCTTCATTGCATGTGATATCCGTGACCGACTAGATCCCCAGCTGCAATACATCAGTGTCACGCTGCTGACAAGTGAAGACCGGCTGCGTGTGAACGTTTTCACTCCAGCTGCCACAAAGCCATTTCTGAAGCAGAGAACTGTAGGGTTTTCAGGCACTCCCTGTACTCAGGGCAATAACTTAAGACTATTATATAAAAATATGACCAGAAAAAAACACAAAAAAAAGGAATAAACAAGTCAATCCATATCATTATGTGTGTAAGCAATGTGTGCATCAGTCCATACGCTTAATTTTGCACAATATAAGTGACAGTAGTTGCTTAAAAAGAAGTGAAGCGGAGTATGCAGGTTTTGAGGAAAGAATGCTGCCCAGGTTAGTCTATAGAAAATAGAAGCTATAATCTTATTGCTACAAAAAAAGCAGAAAACCACCAATTATGACCCAATATTCATTCCCTCAGATCAGAAAATACTGATTCATCTGCCCTGCTGCACACCTACATTAGCATTTTGAGTAGTAATGTACTTATGAGGCAAATCCTCCCCATCATCCATACTAATTCATGTCCATTTAGATCGCCCAGCCACCATCTTGGCACATGGATAGAGACTCCTTTCAGGGGGAAAAAAATAAAAACTAAAAAATTCATCCGTAGTATCTTCTCCAGCCATGCAAAGAACATGTTTGAGTGCCTAAAGAACACTGTTTGACCACACAGAAATGTGGTCTGCAAATTTCTGCATATTTCCTTTGATTAGTCATCCTGAACTGCATAAAAAGGGACATAACGCTGGTGATTGACCGCTGTAAAACATCCTAATACAATTACCTGTAAAAATTAAATTTTAACACTGCCTGAAGTGTCTAGAAATATTAACAAAGTAGTAGAACAAAGTCTTTCATAACTGTGCCTGACATTAAGCATGAAGGTAAGAGCTGTTAAATACTGCCATAACTGCAAGACCCTTTCATCACCATCCCATTAAAACAAACGCACACATGCACCCCCACTCTTCCACCCCATTTGTAGCACATTTTTTTCTGCTGTCTTTAGTAGCTGATTAGAGTCATGGAAGTTCACTCAGCAAACATTTAGTGCTATTAGTCATCAACACATTGACCAAAAAGATTGAGCTGTTAAATTAACCTTGCACATCAAGTCAGCAGCACATTGGAAAGCATCTCGGTTCTGATTTTTAAAACCTCCAACTCTTACTTCTTTGTACATCACTAAGCCAAGCAAGGCAACAGAGAATAAAGGAAGAAGCTATGACTAATAAATGAAATAAAGAGTTAATTTGGCTATGGTAGAGTCATAGAAACTGTTTAGATGCATCAGTACCAGCGTAGCTAAAAATCTATAAACATTTTGTTCTTCAACAGCAAATAAAAGACGTGAGCTAGAGGTAAGGGAGAGGGCAGGGAGGTCATCTTTGGAGTTTATGAAAGAGCTTGTATAACATTTTTGGAGCCCTATTTTGATTCCCATATTTTCACAGCCCCTATTACTAAAAACAGGAATTTCTAAATTCTGAAGAATAACCAATTATCACTTCTGTGCTTCTGGGGCTGCAACAGAATCTCTGTCAGCAGTTCCTTCAGTCCAGTCCCTTTAGACTGGCACTACAGCTCTGAGTCACAGACAAGCTGAAAAAGCGAGCAAAAGCAATAGGGGTTTTTTATATGATACTAGGTGTTTGATCTTCTGATTTTTTACTTTTCCATGAAAAGTCTGAGGTTTAGTCATTAAAAACAGGAAGCAAAAAAGGTAAGAAAAGCTAAGCACCTTCTATTATCTGGTATTTTTTTCCTCCATTTCATGCTACTTGTTTTCAATCTTCATTTCCTTTTCACACTTTACTACATATCAATAGGTTCCAAAAATGGTCTAGCTGGAGCAAATGGGAGAAATGAAAATGGATGGTCTGCTTTATAAATAGAAGGCAGCTTTGTCAGCAGCTACTGACAGAGATAACAGACACCCATTAAATATAAAAATCAAGTTCTTAAAAGCTTCTCTGGTGTTATTATTAAATGCCCTGGTTCATACAAGTTGATTAAAATGCAAGCGAGCCAATTCACGCGCTACCTGAGATGTATCATGCACGGCCATTTCCCCCCTACTGCCCAACTCCTTTTAAAAGAAGTGACCAACCCCTGCCACCAAACCTTGGAGCAGAGCTAGCTGCATCCCAGGTGAGCAGCAATGACCCTAATGCAGAAAACATATCACCTCAGTACGACTCACCAAGTTTAACCTTGCTGTTTAGATGAAACTAAGACCAGCAGACTAATGCTTCGGGTCCTACCCCTCTCTGCTCCTCTTATTCTTGGTTTGTTTGATTTAAGCTCTCTTAAAAAACCTGGAGATGGCAAGGGTCAATAGCAGTGCCCTATCATCACTGCAATTTCCAATATTTTCTTATACATCAGTAAGAAACAGAGACAAGTTCTTGGGTCAGATGGTTCAGCAACCTGCAGGAACTATGGCAACTCATTCATATTTATAAGATCAATGCTTCTCCTTATTGCTCTTCCTAACTTCCTAAATAAGGCATCTCACTAGATTTCAGTTGCTTACATCTGCATAAAAGCCTTTTAGTTACTTTTAAGTCTCTCTCCTGCTTTCCCTCTCTCCCCTGCAATATATCAACACTCAATCAATCAGAGGTCCAGAATGAGGCTGAGAATAACAGTTACATAAAAGCACCACCCAATTCCAAAAATCTGGATAAAACTTTAAGAAGTTCCCATTATCACTTTCTCAGGGCTGTTGGGAGAAAATGAAAAGATGTTGCATCCATTTGGTTTGGTATTAGTACCATTCCCTCACTGCCCAAAATCAGCCAAATGCTTGATGCCCGTTCTCACTGTTGATAAGCAATCAGGTGGATTAAGCAGCACGCCATCTGTCTGGCTGAGCTGGCTGTGGTGGAAATGCTGCTAAAGCTCAGGAGCAGCTATTTGGACAGAAACCAGGGCTGCAAAGAATAAACAAAAGCTCATGACGCTAAGCTGTACCTAAAGTTGATTTTTAATTAATTTGTGTTCTCAGTGACACTTCAGAGGTTTCAGCTGCACAGATACTTTGCCGATATCTGAATATACCCCATAGCCTCTTGACTTCCCAGCAAGATGGAAGGTTTCTAAGTACACATCCATCTTTTGGAAACTGAACTCCTTTAACAGTCAACGTGGAGACCAGTGAAGGAAGAACAAAGTGTGTATGTGACAAGACAGACAGTCATGTCCAGGTAAAACTGAGGAATCTTTCAATTCCTTGCTCTGAGCTGATGGCTTGGGTTCTACCGCATGCTTGTCTTGAGAAAGATTTCCAAGTGGCAGGGTGGAATGGCAGGACACACCATCTTTTTCAGGAGACAGATCGTTACTAGTCTATTACTTCTAATAGTTTTATGTCAAGAATATCAAACTTCAGGTAAAGAGCCCTAGCACATTTAATATATACGTGCAGAGATTATACATGTGCAGTCAGTTTGCTTTTCCCCAGCAAACTACAAACTTCCACACTTTCAAAATCGCTATTCTTGACTGAACATGAATGAGATAAGTTGCTGCTTTATATCGTTTGGAAGAAGGTTTGCATGCTTTGCAGAGTCCAAAGTAATAGTTTCCTGAAGATACTTTATCAAAGAGGAAAAAAGGAAAAAAAGAAGAAGTGAAGTGTAGTATAGTTTTTGACAGGTGCTAGTAGAGTACAAGCAATACCACAAGGCTAAACCTCATGCTTGTGACTATGATCCACATGCTGATTTTGGTGCTGTTTCAAAGGATTACCCACAATCACAGAGATTAGTGTGGGCTTAAAAGGAATTAAAGGGATTTTATGTGTTTCTGTACTCTTTATTCTGTTCAATTCAGTTAATGTGAAACATTACCCCCATTGCTAACCTCTAGTAACTGCCTACAGCTATGGGTCACTTCCAGTTTCCTATCGACAAAGCTGTATAAATATTAGAAGATTTTCACAGTAACAGAAGGTTCAAATCTGAAAATACTCTCCAAATTCAGCAAAGAGGCAAATTCAGTTACTTTGCCTTATCATGTGTTACAGCTACTATAATACAGTTTACACAAAGGAAACTTTGAGTTGCCAAAGTTACCATCTTATTTCCCAGTTAGGAGGGTTCTCAATTTAATAGTATCTTAAGGACTAAAATTTGTTGCCCTTTTTCCCAAACCTAAATTATAACTGTAGTAATATTAAAAATCAAATCAAAGGCCATGAGTATCTGCATTTCGTAACAAGCCAAAGAACGTAAGAGGAAAATTAAAGTCACCCATCTGTAAATGTTGATTCTCAAATCGGCTTGTAGGATTCCAGACTAAACTTCTTAATTAAAAAATACATATATAGATCCCTCTAGATTGACGCAGGCTGGGCGGGTTTGTAAAGCAATAGGGGGCCAGAGCATTAACTTGCCCCTTGTCCGTTTGCATCCCGCCCAGGCATCCGTCAGCACGAGAACGGGCAGCCCACGGTCAGCAGGAGCGGCTGCCCCTTGAAGCAGTTCATAAAATCATGGTGGTTGGAAGAGGCCTTCACCATCATCCAGTTCAACTGTAAATCCAATTCCTTACAACTACTCGCAAATGCTCCCTCATGTCTCATTTTCACATTCCTCTCAAGACATCCATCCCCTCTCAGGTCACCCTGTTTTCCTTGTCCAACTCCATCTCTCTCCTTTCTACCTCTTTCTCCTACTCTTATGTCCTTCCAAACAGACACTCTGGGTCTGTAACCCACTTCTCTCCAGTAGCTCTTGCATACATCCACCATCACTATGTTCTCCAACTGCTGTCATTTCTGAGAGCCTTTTAAGTTCAATTTCCACCAAACCTTGGTGGTTTGGTAAGAAACACTGCTGCCCAAAGACCCTAGATGGGGATGCTTTGCCCTCTCACCCCCTTGGCATTCACACACAATTGAAGGAGGTTTGAAGCCAGTCTGCTCAGCTGTATCATGCCACGGTGTGTGTTTCATGCTGTCACAGACACCCTGGCCAAAAGCAGGACTCCTGCATATCTTGTTCAGCAGACCTGGCATTTTACACCCTTAACTTGTTGTCCATTACTGGCTCCAAACGTAACCCTGCTCAGTCCAGCAGCTGTTTGAGACAAACATCTTTGATTCTGTTTCAACATCTCTCCTCAGGATACAGAACTGCAAAATAACTTCTATATTCACAGCCATGCACACACCCAGCATACCAAGTGCCTAGTATTGAGCATTGCTAATACTGAATAAGTGGTTGGATTAGATGTTAGCCAGTAAATATACTTTTCAGGCCTATTAGTAGCTACATGCCATGTAAGACACAGAAATTGTATATACAATTGATCAGCAGCAGGAACAAGCCTGCTGAAGTCTAAAGGGAGAGCTGACAAAACACTCAGAACCAACTGCTTCTGAATCCACAGGGAAAGCCCTTGCACAGGTCCCACCAGGAGCTAAAACACTTTGTTTCCTTTCCTGTTTTCTCCATTGCAGCTACAAGTTGAGATTTCATTACTAAACTGAATCTACATTCTCTTGTGCCATAAGAAAGAATCATAGGATCATAGAATACTTAAGGTTGGAAGGGACCTCTAGAGGTCATCTAGTCCAACTCCCCTGTACACGCAGGGTCACCTAGAGCATGTGGCACAGGGTGGCATCCAGGCGGATTTTGAAGATCTCCAGAGAAGGAGACTCCACGACTTCTCTGGGCAGCCTGTGCCAGGGCTCTGCCACCCTCACTGTCAAGAAATCTTTCCTTAAGTTCCTGTGGAACTTTTGGTGTTTCAAGTAAAGCTTATACAGATGTTCCAGTTGCTTGCCAGGTTATGCTTTAGTCAAAGCATCCATAAGGAATCATAATGCCTTTAAAAAGCAGCAAATACAAATTGTTATTGCTTTCTCACTTCAGAGAATTTATACCTCTTTGCAAAATTATTCCGAGTTTTAACGTACAAATGCCATGTAGCAGTTTTCACAGGAAGCAGCCCTCTTCCCAGAGGGACACCCATATGCAGGACTTTTGAAGGAAAGTGCCATAAGTTGTATGATCATTCAATATTTTGATTCATATTATGATTGAAAGCTTAAGATTTTAATGCTATGCCTGAGAGGCTGGAAATAATATTCATTGCTTCCTAAAGTTGTGGACATGGTGAACTGAGGAGGAAGAAGAGAGTTTGTTCAAGGCCCAGCAATACAGGCTGGTCTTACTCAGGTCAAGAAACAGCTCTCCAGGCCAGCTCTCTTCCAAAGTGTTTTAAAAAACAAAATCCAACCTCAAGCATTACAGAAGTCACCACACATGTCCCTTTTTAATCAAGTAACTACAGAGCTTTAGTAATGTTGGTTTATCCCCCTTTTCTTGACCTTTGCATGCTGTATCAGCACTTCTTCCACTGTGACACATCTAAAATGAGACTAAGCTTTCCAGCACAGAGACTTTTAACATGCCAGTTGTGCCTTACTACATGCTGAAATAATAAAAGCCAATTACGAACAGTGATTCGGTCAGATTTCTAATAAAGCACTTGCACATAAGGACAAACATTTGTCTTGGGTAACCAGTTTTATGCTCTGCAAGAGCTGACTGCTCCCTCTAATCCCTCAAGAGACGTTCTGTGGAAAGGCTTGGGCAGCGAGCTCTCTGGTTGCTGGCACTGCCTTCTGCCCCCGAATTTGGCTTTTTCATTACAATAGAAGTTGAAGAGTTGAGCGTATCTAAGAACCACATAAGAGCTACACTGAGTAAGTACTCACTCACACTTCTGATTTCAAAAACCATTTTTCTGGCCTGAATTTCTTTCAGAAAATATATTTAAATATAAGTACTTTAACTTTTTATTTTAAAAGCTAGTAAGTAAACATAAAAATGAGTGTATCATGAAATATTGCTATTGAAATATAAGCTAAATACAGAGAATGTAGTGAAATCATCTCCTTTGGAAAATAAATCAGTATCAAGTTGGCCAGAAATATGATTTTCTTTCAAATATGTGTCATGCTAGGTTGGCATCATGCCAATCAAAAACTGACACCATGTTTAGTTCTTGTTTTAAATACAAAAGTCAGATTAAATGCAAAATAAGCAGACTATATCACAAGTCCCACTTAACTATCACCAGGAATTCAGATTTAAAAAATATATATACCCTATTTTAAATATATATTTAAATATATAGAGAGAGAATGCACAAGATTTGCATTCTAGAGCTTCCTTTCTTCTTTCATACCTCTCCACAACCCTTGTGACACTGCCCTTACCAGGCAATTTGTCCAATGCACAATCTTCTCCCTAAGAAATCTACTGGCTGACTTGGGCTAAAGAAAGAACAACCATGAGGTTGCTTATTCATCCCATCCGTTGTTCCTTATAATTACTTACCTTTCTCCAGCTCTCAAAACATTTTTAGTAAACTAGATCAGTTTTAGAAATACAGAAGTTAGATCAATGCAGTACATTTTTTGGAATTCTTTAATCCTAGCATAAACACTATATGCTAGTGCTGTAGGCAATAACTGTTATTATTTTTGAGAGAACATCATTCTGCTTTGGACAGGAAACGATGTAGATAGAGATCAAATATCAACCTGTTGTGCAGGGGAACTAGAAAGGAAGACATAAACAGAAAAAGTAGCAGTTACTTTTTCAGGTTAAGGCAGCCCCTGCAGAACTGAAATTAATGGTACCCTAATATAAGGGTATCTATATTATTGTCCAGGAAACATGGTGTATCTACTTAGAATGTCTCCAAGAGCCATCTTGCATATTACTTCAGCTATCAAAGTCAGACCGTTATGCCCGTGTGATAACTGGAAACATAGAGGTTGCCACCTTCACTGCATGACTCAGAGCTTCCCTTACACAGCAGCATCGAGGTTTGTGCCAGGCTTGGGGCTCTTCCATCCTGAGAAGGTTTCCAGGCTTTCTGCGCTCGCGTTGCACTCGCCGCACGCGCTGGGGGTACCCGTGTTCAAGGGGACGTGACTCCAGTGGGAGACCACGTGAACTTCTTCTGTCAGAAGGCCGAACTCACACTAGCAAAGTTTGGAGAGAAGCTGAATCTGGAAAGGTTGTTCCCTTTTTCAAAAATGTGCCCTTTGGATTGTAATAAACATGGAAGGGGCAAAAACCTTGACAGAAAGATGACCACACTGAGCCACTAACAGCCTCTTAGCAAAGAATTACATGGAGAAAACAGAATCTTAAGAGGGTTCCTTAAATTCAACAGTGAAATGGACTTTCTCCTAGGAGAGGATGTCTGCAGAAGCAATTTTACCAAAACAGCCCAGATCCTAATGCAGGTAGGCAGATTAGCAAGGAGTGAGCCAAATGGCACCCGTCTTTGCCGAAAAGCTTTAGCACTGCGCGATGCAGGAGAGCGTGCCTGGATGTTGACAGACACTTTGCCAAAACCGAAGTTTTACACTACCTCTGTGTTCACTGTCCACCAGGAAAGTACCTATGCAGTAAATAAGTTTGACCAAATCTCTGGCATTCAGAGAACCCCGTCTTACATGTGCTGCAACGCAGACATCTTCCAAGTTCAGTAACTACAGCACAGACTTCAGGAGGGGCTTAATGTCCCCATAAAGGGCCCTCATTTCATTCTTGTATTGCCCCATATTCACAATACTACCTGTCTCGAGTAAAACTAGCAAGTTTTTACTGCACAGACCCACTATATAACAAAGCACCTTTGGTCCCGCATTCATGAATGAAGGCCTGTTTCATTAACCAACACTCTTCAAAATTCACATGACATAAAACTCAATGTGACTCCGTCTAGAACGGATTACACACCATGATCTCCAGGATCAGCAGATATTTACTTAAAGAAATTAATTTTGCTTTTTCTTTAAAATGAAGCTTGGTTCATCAGAACCTATTAACATTATAATGATATGGATATTTCTGACTACCGGGCACTGAAATACAAGTGACAAATTCTATTACTTGCAGGTATAAAAAGGGCCCAAACCAAACAGAGAAAGCCTTGATTAAATGCCTGACCTCCTGTGAAAGGGTCAGCTTCTCCATTTCTGTTTTAGTAAAGCCATCAAAGCAGAGTGACCCATCATCTTCTGGGTAAAACTGGGGAGAAGCAGAAACGCACGCAGACAGAAAGATGCACTTCTGTCAGCCTCACAGCAAAGGCAAAATATAAGACCACAAAATGCGAGAAGCACCTCACAGCAAATATCTTGTATTTAAATACAAGTGGTGGAGCACAGATGACACAGAAGAACAACTGCTTTTTAGTATATACATTCTGCAACAAAGCTAATTAGGCCTTCCTGCTTTGGAGTAGAGAAGAAAAATGTAATATTAAATATTACATTGACTCATTAGCTCTTCAAAGCTGGAATGATAGACACATTGAACTAAAATAAGAGAACCCAAGTCCAAAACCGTTCCCCAGCCTAACCACTGCGGCCCACTGCCCTAGTGCCCAACTCTCGTTTCAGATCCACAAACCTCACCAGAACTAGGTGAGCTCCCGACAGCTTCCCTGCAAGAGCAGCCACCACACAGCTCGTGCACCTCCCCATCCCTTGGGCCAGCTCCAAGCCAGCACAGATGTAAGGCTCCGAGCCCTCGGGCCAGCTCCTGAGCAGGGCTGGGCATTAGCACAGACTTCTGTGGTAGGGAAGGTGCACTTGCCACTGCTAGAAGCGGCCACACTGCTGCACTCCAGTCCTCTTCACCACAATTACACGGAGTACTCGATTCTGTCGAACGCCAGGCTGACAGAAATCTGCAGCACCTTTATTTTTGATTGTTTTTCAGACTTATGCTCCTCTAGTGCGGGTTTACCTTGAATCTAATAATTATGTATAAAAACATTAAGTGTGTACATGCAAGACAGCTATGTATAAAATCCTCTTCCTACCTTACAGTAGTTACACTTCCTTCTGTCCTCTTCTGTAAGTTTATACAAAGAATCCTATAAACAGCACTATAGGCTATGGCACAACTTTAGAAACGCTTCCGTTCCTGATTCATGTACAGAACCGAGTCCAAAAGGATTAATCAAAGAAATAGTTGAACATTAAATACTAAAGAAAAAAAGTCAAAGCCTCCATAAAACCAGTTCTGTGGCTTGTACAATCAACCTTCAGTTATTCCAAATAAAACATTAGGAGGCTGGAGAGTTGAAATCCTCACCTACGTATGCTGTTTCAAGCACCATCAAATTCATGAAGGACTTTCTGATGTCCCAGTAAGAGTGAGAAGTCTGCCTTGTCAGGGAGACATCAAGACACTGCAGCTCTAAAGCATCTCCATCAAAAATCATTATGTGCAAGCACCACACACCAGAAACAGTGACTGTGATCCCAAGGCTAAGAAAGAAAACAAGCTGAGGAGGCAGCACAAGGTGAAGGACTCAAAGTCAGCTGACAACATATACTCTGCTGGCATTACCCACCTGTAGAAGGTTCACCAAACTCACCAAAACAGACTATTACTAGCAATTTACTGCTTTCTAGAACTGTAGATTATTTGCTAAAGAAGATAGAGACTGAGTAGAAGAGATCAAAGCCAAAGCTTTGGAAGAACTGTATGAAACAGTAAAAAGTCACTCAGTGGATCTGAAAACTAAGAACTTTCACCAAAGGACAACTCTCAGTTTAAAACAAAATCCTTGTTAAACTCAAAATCTTCCTTTCCTTTAGAGTCACTGCCGTAAAGAGATTATTTATATTGAACATGTTACACTTAAGTGCCATTGCCTCAGACTCCTAGTAGGGTTGCAGATTTCCCAGACATTTATAAATGCCTTCTCTGCTGAAAGTTTGCAGGTCGCAGTACATTTATTTGAAGAGGTGTTTGCATTCAGTTCAGGTACGGGGCTACAGGAGAGCTCAAGTGCCCGATGAAGGGGAGGGCCGTTCTCGTTCGGGAGGCGCTGGCTTCCTTCCCCCCAGGCTGCAGCTCTCTGCGCACCGACCCCTGCGACGCTGGGGACACGGGGACGTCTCCAGCGGGACTCAGCTGCCGACACCAACCCTGAGCCCTTCCCAATACGGGTTCTGCCTCTCCGCAGTGCTCCTCTCGACTGTCTTCTCCCCACTAGCTCCTCGGCGAAGTGCAGGGCAGGGGACAGAGGGAAGTGCAATTCAGTAGGAATTCCACAGCCCGCTAGGTTGGAGGCCTTGGGAGAGGGAAACACTAAGGGGATTATTTTTCTCTAGGTGCAGCATGGGACTGCTCAGTCCCAAGAGCTGAGGTGTGCACCAGGAGCTAAGGCTGGCACAGAGTGCAGCCCATGCAGCTGTTCCCAACAGGACACAGACCGAAGCTGCCTCAGGCCTCTGCAGACACAGGAGCTGCAATTTGGGCCACTGGACTGTTCCAAAAGGGCCACGACAGGAGCAGAGCTTAGGCCTGGATAGTGAGGGCAAAAGACATCATTGAGCCCACCCATGTGCCCCATCCCCGCAGTAAACAGGGGCCCCAGCTCCAGCATTATGAACCACAGCAGCTAGAACCTGCACCAGGAGCTGCCCGCATTAGCCCTGAGGCCAACACAGGTGACTGATCAAGCCTTCTTACCAGCTTCCTTCTTACAGAAAGCCACATTATTTCTTTCCTTCTTTTCTCTCACACACAAACCTTTTTTTTTCTCTAAATGTGCAGCAAGTAAAGATTTGATGTGAAATGCAAAAGAAATTTCTGATATTTTCCACAGATACACCCAGCAACAGCAGTGAAATTACATCTGACAAGCACACAGCGTCAAGAGCAGTAAGAATTTGTATCTTCCCATTGTCCTAGCATACAGAAACAAAGTAAATTGGGGAGAAAATAGCATTCATATGAATATGAATATGAGCCTTCTTAGGCTCACATTCAAGGCATATAAGCCTTCTTAGCCCTGCATTTTCATTTGGTATCCCACAAGGTTACCTGCAAGATCCTTTCCAGAGACAATTATACAACCAGCATGAAAGTATTGCAAGAGTCAAGGTTAACTTTCTCCAATTATGCATCTAAAAAAATAGAACACAGCTTTTCAGATGAATTCCCGCTTCTCTTATTTGAGATTCAAACACTATTTATAGCACACACATGCCACAAAGAGCATTGATTCTGTTGTAAAAGCAAATGCACATCCATACTCGTGCAGGTTTGCTAGTAAAAATAAATAAATAACAAGAGCCAGTGCCCTACGGGCTCGGCCGCAGACGACAGGAGCGCGGCCACGAGTCACTGCCCAGGACGTTGCTCTCTGGAAGTCAGAAGAGCATCACTATTTACAGGGCTTACGACACACCAGCATTTTCCCCCCACATGCAGATTACAGGGACACACGTGAAGACCAGAGGCACTTTCCACAAGCCAGCGGTTAAGATTTTGCAGAGCAAAACACCAAGACCTGGCCCAAGGAGGCAGGGCTGTTAGGAAGGACGGGTTCTTGAACTGGGCTCACGGGGCTGGGCACATCACTGCTCCAGACATGAAAGTTGTGGGGGGGAAAAAAAGGAAAGAAAAGAGATCCCCAGCACTTCAACAGTTCCTCAGCATCGTGGTTTCCCTGCCATCGGCACCTGCTTTTGAAGTTGCTGACACATCCTGTCACAGGATTATGCTTCTGCTGCTCCTATTTCTGCCAGATCAAGTCTCATCAGAAAAAAGTTCCTGATGCCTGAAGCTGGCCTGGGGCTGAATTCTTTTGCAAACCTCTAAGCTTGACTAGATCAGCTATTTCTGAGAACACGGTAAGATGAAAAAACACACATATTGCTTAGCACAAGAGCAAACCCTTCCCCACTTTGCTCAGCTAGGACTCTTCCTTCCCCGACATCAGGGCACATGGCAGGAATAAGGGATAGGCTCCCTGCGTGAGGGAGCAGCAGAACACAATCCTATGAGCTGAAGATGAGCTCCCAACGCCCGTTTCTAAAACGAGCAAAACATATACATATAAAAGTAGTTCATAGTCCATCTAAGCACTACTTCAATAGGAGGATACAATTTTGGGCTGTAACATGCAAAATATTGTGCCATGGTTTACTCACTTGAATGACAGTTTTGATAGACATAGTTCAATTAGAATTGCTGTTAACTTCAGAGTTTTACTGCTTTAATTTCAAAAGCCTTGCCTTGACATAAAAGAAACTTCCCCCTTTTTTTTTTTGGTGGGCAGCCTACTTGATTTCATCTTTATACTGGAAGAGAAATAAACACAGTCACTAAGCTACAAGAAAAAAAATATATTCAACACTATGTTTGTCCTGTTAAAATATGTATTTAGGAGACTCCCATGCTTTAGAGCATTTGAAAACTTCCCCCATCACCTTTCAGAATATGCTACAAAACAGAGTTGCTTCCCCTGTCACTGCTCCAGCACTAACAATTTCGGGGCCAAAAGCACAAAGGAAAAAAAAATAAAACCACTTTAATTCTTGCCTCTTGCCTGCCCAGAGGCTCCATTTGGGACTGCCCCTGAGCTCCTGAGGAAGCAGGAACCAAACAAGCACATCAAGGACCACCACCAGCGCAGAGGCAGGGACCTACCTTCTGCAGCTGCAGAAAACCAGTCTTTCCCGAGGAGCTGAAAGAGATGCTCGCAGGAGCAAGGGGCCTGGGCTGCTCCTCTTTGCAGCTATTCTTTTTTTTCCTAAAAGCTCTGACAGAAATGTGTCCAGTTGTTTATGCTTTCCTTCCCTCAGGACACAGCCACTTCAAAAGTTAGTCAGTGGTTTCTCCCTATGCAGTAACACGATGAAAGGGACATGCCTATCCATCACCCATTCTGAATTTTAGGGAGCCACATGATAATTAATGACGTACTTTTCAGCTAGGTCCATTGCAATGATATCTGTGGATTTGTACTCAAATACAGTGTGTTTACAGCTTCTTCCTGAGACCAGTTTGCAACTGGGAGAGGGCAGAGCCCTGGGGCAGCTCCAAGCATAAGCAAAAGCAAGCAGATGCCAGAGGAGTCGGCTAGTCTAGAAGGTAAACCAGCTTTCTCCTACTTTGCTCTAACCAAAAGCCTGGAAAGAGACAAGATGCAACTGTGAAGAGGTGCAAGTTGAGTATTGGGTGTAAGTTGAAACCCAGGCAGTTCCCTTTCCACGTGAGAAAGAACTTCATTCCTGTGAGGGTGCCAGAGCCCTGGCACAGGCTGCCCAGGGAGGCTGTGGAGTCTCCTTCTCTGGAGATCTTCTCAACCTGCCTGGATGCCGCCCTGTGCCCCGTGCTCTGGGTGTCCCTGCTGGGGCAGGGGGCTTGGGCTAGAGGATCTCTAGGGGTCCCTGCCAACCTCAACCATTCTGTGATTCTGTGCAAAGGAGATGCAGCAGGAATGCAAGGGGCAGCTGCCCCACGTGCACGAGTGCGGAACAGGGCACTCTCCGGGCTGCGTCTCATGTGGGCCTGGCACCTGCAGCAGCCCTAACGCAGCTGCCCAGGGCTCTCCTCTCCACCTGGGCCCCATCTCCAGCTACTCTCTTGCCCCTCAGGAAGGAGTCCTCCCTGACCAGCCCCCTTTCCTCACTTTTGGACCTGTCTGCCACCCTGCTGGCGGGAGGTCCGTCACTTTGCTGGCCCCGGGCAGCTACCCCGGACACGGTGCGGGCTGCACAGGACAACAGTCGGAGACCCTTTCTGTGCCTGGTTTGGCAGGATGCCCACGACTGCCGGCCTGGAGCCATTTCACCTGTCTGTCTCATTCTTCACCATCACAAACTGAAGATTGAGTGGTAGCACTACCAAGATAAGAGCACTGTTCACACATGACCATCACGGGCTAAAGGCCAACATTGCTCATCAAGAAGGCCAAGAACACAAAACAAAAATCCCGGATCTTTAGATACTGAGCTGGGAAAGCTGGGATGTATATCTAGATATATCTATATTCACCTCAGTATATCTATATTCACACACACACACACACACACACACACACACACCAGAAATTATCATGCCCTCCACACACTCCAACTCTCCTACCTCTTCTAACAGTGTCCAAGTCATGAAACAGAGACATTATTTGCTGGAGCTGGCCCACTTAGATACCTTACCTGCAGGCACATAATAGTAATACATGAGTCAATTAATAAAAAAAATAAAACACTAAGCCTCCTCACACTGATCAGTCTGACCACATGCATGACTGATATAGTCCCAGAGGGAGGGAATGCTAACAGGG
The DNA here is from genome assembly GCA_013398315.1 of Nothoprocta pentlandii. NCBI lineage: Eukaryota > Metazoa > Chordata > Aves > Tinamiformes > Tinamidae > Nothoprocta > Nothoprocta pentlandii. The sequence continues at coordinate 341,831 of VZSG01000342.1, read as the reverse complement.
AAATCAGGAAATCGATTTGCAAACGCTGGCGCCAGCTCAGCCCTGTGTCTGAGGGGCTCCCGCCCCCTTTGCGGAGCAGGACACAGCCCCAAACACGGGGGGCGCCCCGAGTGCCCCGAGGCCCCCGGCCTCCCGACACGTGGGGAGCGCACACAGCGCCCCAAGCTGTTCCCGTGAACCCGTGTGGAATACACCGCTCTGTACAAAAGCAAAGCACTGAAAGCATGATAAAGATGATAAAAATGTCTTGCCTGCAGGTATGACTCACACGCATGAATGTGTAGCCAGACATAAAAGATCTATAGACTCCTTTGGCGCTGTGCATCTTTTCACTCTTCTCTCCTTTTTATCTGTAACTCAGCCATATGTTCCCTAAGGACAGAAACGTCTATCGGTGGTGATGGGGAAGAGGGAGAGACATTTATTGCAAGCTATAACAGAGCAATGTTCTACCAACACTGCAGGCATTAGTAAACCATTTTTCACTACGCTGAAAAAAAATTAAAGGCCCTTCTTCACACTACGAAGATCAGAGGCATTTCCATAAATCATGTAATCAGCATTTACTGCGCTAGATGCCCATGAAAGGGTGCATCAGTTGAGGCATTAATTTGTTTTGCTCAAGTGCTTTTCTCCTATTAGAAGAAATTACATGTTGCTTTTAAACAGTGAAAATTCAGATTACCCATTTTTAATAAAACATGTTTTCCTTTTCCCACACGCCATTCAAAGAAAATGGTCTTGCACTAAGTTTTTATATTTCTGAATTACAGTTTACTACAAGCAATGATTTTCATCTCCACTCCTGAAATCAAGCAGCTTGTGAGGGTGAATTTCCTACACATACAGATTCTGTAAAGTTCTCTAATTCAGTGGTCTGTATTTCACCACAGACAGAGCACATCTCTGCCCTTCTGTGCCAGCCTCAGAGAGGGACCCGAGGCAGCCGACATTTCTTTGGCAACCTGATGGTGCTTTGAAAATCAAGGAGATAACAAGGGTGTTAGATGCAGTAGTACCAAACCATTTCTGTGGGGCCTGAAACAGCAGCTATTTAGCAGGCTGTGCTGCCAGACTCTCTGGACTACACTAGATTTGCCCAGAAGCCAGGATAAATACAACAACATGACAGGGTGGGAAAGGGAAGAGGAGAAAGTACTCTTTAATTTCCCAAGGTAACTACAAGCTTGTGGAAGAATTAAATAAAGCCATAAGCTGAAAACACGTTATATTCAAACCACCGAGCTATTGTGAGCTGGAAACAACACACCAGTTTTTACAGTTACTCCCTAGAGCAAAGCCATGTTTTCACACATATCCAAAGGCTTAATCTGAAACCTCTCACCCAAGTGAAGATAAAAATCCTTCCCTCGTCTAAAGGCTGACTAGAAGGCAGAGTAAAGTCTGACAGATAAAGTGTTCAAATGTTGCTTCAGCAGGTAAAACACTTAAGGCTAAGCTCTGAAAAGCTTTCACTCCAGTAACTGACTTTCAGTTCATTCTGTAGCATATATATTTTCAAGAAAACACAGGACTATAGTAGGGCCAGTTTCTTATTTAAAGTAGCTGCCAATCTGGGACATTAGAAATTCGCTCAATTATCACACAGACTGCTTCAAAATTGCACCTACAAAAATAGGAAGGGAAACACAGGTCCTTTTCAAAACTCGCTCCATGGAAATAGGGCAGCGGCTACAGCCCTAAAGGGGGCAATCAGCAGCTCAATTTCATATCTGGCAAAACATCTGCTAAGGAAAAAAAACTACCTACTATCATGGGGTGAGGATGTGACAGGAAGGGGGAAGGCTCCAAAAACATTCATTCTCGGCCAACACTCAAGAGGATAATAATTCACTTCGTAAGGAGATGATTTCTTGCCCATCTCCCCAACACTGGTCCCTGGTGTGCCAGAGCCATGAACAAGCCACACGGGGCAGTTTGTTGTCCCTAGCCAGCTGAAGCAGAATCAGGTAATGCTGGCATCATACAGGCAATCAATCCCGTGCCATAAAGCAAAACACAAGACCAGAAAACTGAGCCCAGCGTGAGTCACGTTTCTGCCTCAATGTGCTCGTGCAGTCTCATGAGTCACAGGTATAGGCACGTAACAGGCAGCAGAGCCCAACAACTTGTTTTGCCATCCCTTCCTTCACATTTAGAAAATGGTCCTTGCAAACAGAATCATCACATATATTTTGGAAGAACTGACTGATTTTGTTTCACACATATTACTACAAGCAAGAACACTGTTTATTGGAAGCTCCCTGTCCCTGGTACCACAGGGACAGATCCTTTCATCAGAGGATTGCTACAGGATTCCCAACATTATCAATCACCTACATGTTAAATTATGCTCGTCATCTGGGTTACACTTACCTTCACTTTAGCATTCCAGGAATGACGCTCACAAATGCATTTTCTGCAGCTGCATTAAATTCAGGTTTAACACAACTGATTTCCTGCACTTTTTACACCTGCATTAATCATTTGGCAGCTTTCAGCACTATATGCCACAGTGCAATACAAGATCAGCTCTTATGACTATACTTAGAGTGGAATTATGACTATTTGAACAGATCCTGCTGGCAATAAGCAATGTACACTTCAGCAGAAGAGGAATATTTTTTAGTTTAAATAAAATTTTCCAAAAGGACAGTTAAACAGTATAACTGTAACTTCCACATTCAAACACAAAATTTGCTCCAAAATAAGAGGTAAAACCCACCATCTGCAGTTATGAAGACACCAGGATCAGTGAATCACATGCTTGAACTTAAACTGCTCTAAAATGCAACTCTTGCCTTCCCTTGTACTGCTTTCAAATTCTTTTAATGGAAACTAAGATGATGACTGAGAGAAAATTGTATGCACATGAAATTACACTACATGGTAAAAAAGCAAAACCCCACTGCACTGCAACTGAGAGCCCTGCACTAAAAGTGAGAATGCCTGAAAAGACTGTGTACCTCATCATCCACTAATAAACTGAGCCCAAGTAGCCAAGAGATGAAGGGAGAAAAGAGAGAGAGAAAAAAAAAAAAAAGCTATAAATACACTTTCATAACCTATAGAATAAATGTTTTCAAGGTGCCAGAAAGAGACCCAGAGGTAATGCAGACAATAAAGAGCACTAGTCCAGATAGTCAGGCACCACAATACCCATCTAGGGGCAATATTTAAGAAAGTCTGATCAAGAGGGAGTGTTTACAACTACCTATATTAGAGTTTAACACAATTGCAGCTGATCAGCATGTGCTCTCTCTCAGGTCCCTGCACATGCCTATTGATTTGCATGGGCATATTTGAAAACAGCAAGGGCATACAGTATAAATGCAAAATATTCATACAGATACAGCTGCTTTTTAACAACACCAGCTTCCTTTTTTTTTTGAGGGGGAAAATGAGCACATCCATGAGCAGCATTTGTGCTCTCCCTGCAGAGCTACCAGAGCGCACTGGAATTCAGCTTGACAGATTCGGAACATATGCTGCCACCAAGGCAGGCAATAGGGTTAAAAGGCAGCACACCACAACAGAACGACAGAGCCTTAAAACTGCAACCATAATCCAACCTAACTCGTGTAGCACGCTACTGCTTGGTGGAGATGTGATGATTTGCATCATATCCCAACTACAAGCCAGGAAAAGCATTGCAGTTTAATGCACCGCAGAGTAAGGAACTCACAAGGCTGCCTACCCCAGAATCATCTGATTGTGAAACATTGCCATCAAGCTAATTAAGCCAAGCAAGCAAAAAGCACCTTACCTTTCTAAGAAAGAACTTCTGGAACTTCTTGTGAGGCAGCTTTATCATCTTCCGTCAGCACGCGGGGCCGTGCTGCAGGTCGGGCTCGGCAGGCACCGTTGGGGCCGTTGCGCAGCTTCCACACCTTCCCTCTCCTCTCCCAACTCTCTGCCAGCTTCGCTCAGCACGTCACCAACCGCCAGCCCAACGGAGCAACAGATGGAAAGGCCAGGGCTAGCCTGAACCTAATCTTAGACTGCAAGCAAGGGGCTGCACACAGGCGTTTCAGCTGCAGCCGAAGCCTAGCTGCGCTTGGCAGCACAGGGAGAAAAGGAAACGGGTCCGAGGTCTGCATCGCTCCCGAGAAAATCCAACAAGTTATAAGAGGGGCTTATCTAAAGGTGTTCTTTTACAGAGAAAAAAGGAAGAGGAGGATTGCAGAAGCTGCACGTCTTGCTGATCCTTTGAGCCCTCCCCTAGAGCAGGCAGCGGCTCAGCATCAGGCACGGGGAGCCCTGCCAGCCACGCACACCTTGCCGGGGGGCACCCCTTAACCGCGCGCGCCCCACAGCGCTCAGCCCCACGCAGGGAGCCCGCCTGTCCCGCCCACTGCCCTTCTACATAACCTGGAGACACATTGCCCTCGAAGAGTTAAAATATTGGGGGGTTGTTTGCTTGTTTAAGGGCCACTGAGGAATAAAAAAGACTACACACAGAAATGCCACATACAGATGCACACAGGATATTCCTTGAGTGTACACTGAGTGTGGTTGGATACCACGGGGACCAGCAATCCCAGGGATCGCTGCCCTTCAGGGAGCCACTAACAAAGGGCAGCGCGAGGTTGTGAGGAACGAGCCCTCAACAGCATTGCAGAACATCCCGCAACTTCCCTGCGAAGTTCTGCTCCTGCAGAAGCCCAAAGGCTTCCAGTATATGATAAGCCCTACAGTATAAACCAGGAAAACCAGAGGCTTGAAGTTAAGCACATACTTAGCTGCCAAGGCTTGGGCATATTGGAAAGCCAAGCATCATGGGCAAGTCAGCTCCAGTAGAGCCACAACCAAGCACAGAGACCTGACACCACGGTGTGTCAGTGGGAATGTCCAAGCCCTACCAGAAACACACAGAGAGCAATGCCATGATCCACAACGGGTGCCAAAACACAGGGCATCTGAGAAAAACACACACCTAGGATAACCACTAAGACAAAGCCAACAGCTGGAAGGAAGCAGTAGGTCTGGCAAAAGCAGCACTTGGATGACGTTGCAGCCAGGAGATGTTCAGCTTGATCCTTGGGAATCACGTGCACAAGTTAAGAAATGCTGTCCCAGGAGGATATCAACCACGAGAAGGCCAAAAAGATGACCACAAATCACCCTCCAGGAAGTGGTACTATCATTAGAAATTGGGAAACATGAGTAGTAAGACAGTGGCTACTCCTCTAGTGTGTTCTATGCTTGAAATCCTTAAGGACAATTTAGGTAAAAGACAAAAAGAACAACTCTTAGAGAAGCGCCACTACATGTTGAAAATGGTGGAAAAGAGTCCAAAACACCCGTAGAAATACTAGAGTGGAAGTAGCACAAAACTCGCTTAAACACACACATAGCAGGAATGTAAGTTGCAATCTTATCTCTGTAAATAGTTTCCCCCCCAAAAGAGCTAGTTTTCTTTCAACAAATGGGTCCATCAAGTTACAAAGTGGCTGCAGTTACTGTGTATGCATTCCAAGCAACATGCTACTTATCTTGAAATACATGCAATGATTGTTCCAGTTCTCCACAGCTTATACGTATTAGTATTTTGACTTGTATCTGAAAGGTTACTAAATATCTAAACGTGACAGGACCTTAATGACCAGGAGCTTTTCCTTCTTTATGTTTCTACAAGGACAATTTAACAACAGTTAAAACTAGAATTAGAGGAATTAGAGTCCCTAAAAAAAAAAAAAAGTACAAGTCATATAAAAGTTTCAACTTGTTGACGTGAGGCTTAGGTTAATTTTATTCTCTTCTGTATTCAGAAATAGCACTGAGTTCAAATTCTCAGTTTTTCATACTATGATCTTCTGGCTGCACTTTTATTTCTCAGCTGGCACCAGTAAATATACATAAGTTTAATATGTAAATTTGATTTCTTTGACAAAAATGGAAAGGCAGCTATTTCTTTCTTTTGAAATAATGTCTCAACATCCAGGCCTCTATGATGAGCCAGTTCTTTAGAGATTATAGCTCAAATTAAACCCTTAGATTTAATCTGGGATTACTACACTGGTGTTCTTTCTAAATACATGAAGTAGTTTGGGAAGACAGTTAAGTGAAAGGTAAAAAATCTCATCTATAAGTTTGAATTTTTGCCCAAGAAATAAGACACCTTTAAGGCTGAAGACGCACCTTAATATTCTTAGTTTTGTGTGTCTCAATATGCTTTTTATTAAATGCAAGTCAGAAAACATACAATCTCAGCCTCAATCAAAATCATTTCAACCAAGTGTATGATTTACAAAGCAAACAAGAATCCTCTACACTTCATAAACACAGCATCTTTACAATGAGGTACTGCTACATGTCCTTTTGAGTATGCTCGGCGCTATACAATTTTGTTGGGCAGTTTCAATAAAAACACCCTTTTGAGATGAAGAAAGTGGTTTCATTCATTGATGAATTCTTACCCCATCCTATCTGAGCTAGACAACACTAAAAAAAATATATATATTTTAATGAAATATTTTTGCCATTTCAGTAGTACACAGTTCTTTGCAGACCTGCTCCCATCAAATCCCAACTCCTGGCATTTAACACTTCATCAGAAGCTTGTCAGCCATAAGCATAGTTTGCAAAACTGAAGAAGGAATAAAGTATCCTGTGGTTCTCTTTGGTTACCCATCCTTGTTTTGTGTATATAGCAGCCTTATTATGCTTACTGTAAGCTATTGATAGCTCAGATTTTTCTTCATCTAGGTATGGTCTCTAGGTATAGTCTCTAAGTATCTCTACTAGAGAAGAAACTGATTTTTTCAGAAGTTCTTTGTAAATGCTTGTGCTTAGGATCTCAAAGTTTTAAAGAAAGGGGACAAAGCAATGACAGAACCTAGAACTTCAGAAGCTACAAAGTAGTCCCTGAGCACCTTGCTGAGACAGAGGAGACCTTCTCCAGCTCCTCACCTTCTGTTCATAGCACCTAACACTGTCACATGCATCAAGTGCCAGGATTGCACTGTCACACATTACCTTCTCACCATTCATAAGTTTTTACTGTACGCCTCCTTCACGTTTCTGAAGGGACAAATCTGTAAAGAGCAATCTTGTTATCCTCCAAAACAAGAGACCAGCTCATCAATGGTCTGTAATCTTACAGAAAAATCTATGCCTCTCAAAAACACTTTGCAAAATTAGAAAAGGAATTGAAAATTGAATTTTTCAAACTACACTGGTCAAGAGCAAACATAGATCAAGCTTGGATACAACAAACAAGAGAGCCATCTGTATCTTACATAACTACTAAGGTTGTAGGACACTTGCAAACCAATTAGCAGAACCATCATAGCTCTGACTCAAACAACAAGTGCTCTTTTCTGCCCGAGGTCGCTTACCTTCAGCAAAAGAAAAAACAGCTTCCAACAGCTCCACACAACTCAACAGTACACCCTAGTGGGACCTGATCATACCAGGCAATAAAACCAAAGGGTTAAAGGGGAAGGATCATGTATTTTAAGAGCTAGCGATGCCAGTATCAGAGGAGATTTCAGTCACGAGTAATGCTGCAGTCCCATTGTTTCCAGTGGCTTGAGAATTCCTAAACTGCCCAGCTACTGCTGTAGCTATCCACTCTAACAACTCCTGCCTATCACTGGCCATGTATCTCCATCCCCTTGTACCTGCCTGAAACCTGGTAACTGGAGCACAGCTAAAGCGTTTTTAGGACCTTCAGTCCTGACTTGGAGAAAGGCAATCTAGCCCTTCCCATTTGTGGTTTTTCCTAGCTTGTAGCCATCCAGACTCCTAAAGAACACAGCTGTGGCTTCTAGCTATTTTGTGTATTTTCAGTTATTGGTGTTAAAGAAGGGGCATTACCTTAAACTACGAGCCTTATCAGTTCTTGCATCAGCTCAATGACCAGCAGCATTTCTTAAACTGTTGGCAAACATTGAATCACTGTGAGAGACTCTGTTTCTTTTCAGTCATTTTGGGTCTTTTGGGGGTCACTTGTGTAGTAACCATCATTAAAATGTTTAAATTTGCATTCAAAGAGCTACATTACAATTCTATGATTCTTTCTCAACTGATAAGGAACCTTGACTCTGCTTTTTCCTCAAGACAAGACAGACCTCTAGCGTTCAACGTAGTTACTACCTTTCCTTTTGCTCCAGATGGTATCATTTCATCGCTGTAAGCTGTCAGATATAGAACACCAGTGTGGCAATACCCAAGCCATAGCTTGAAGGCTGAGTAGCCACATACAAGGAGGAAGTATCCCCACCATTAAAGCATTTCTTCCAAAGGGCCATCATCAAGTAAAACCAAGCATACTCAGGCCAGTATAATCAGCTTCTTTTTGTGTCACTGGTATTGCTACTTAAGACAAAAAGATGCAGACCTGAGCAAAAGGCTTAAGAGATGGAGGAGCTGAAAGTCTCTGATAAAACTGCAGAGAGTAATGTGCCACATACCAAAATGTCAGCTCGGTTTTAGAGTGACAGGAACTGAGCTCTATGACACTGGAACTAATTTACGTCATCCAAAAGGATTCAACATCACAAATAACATCCCTGACTGCTAAAAGCTTAACTTATTAACAAGTTAACTTATTCCAGTCTCACTAACAGACCTCTACACTCCACGATAGCTGCTACTGTGACTTGCGACACTGGTCACAGTGCATCGCTGCTGCGGTGCAGTGCTAGAGTTGACATGGTTATTTAGTTAAGAAACAACTGGAACTTCTTTTCACCTCCTACTTAAATGACCGACTGCTTTAAAAGGAAACACAACTTAGATTTTAGCTCATAGAGTCTTTAAGCCAGAGCAGGATGAAGAGAAAGGCTAAAGTACTGATAGGATAAGTGAAATACTCTTAGAATAATTTAGGCTGGGAGGGCCCTCTGGAGGTCATCTAATGAAACCTCTTGCTCAAATCAGGGCCAACTCTAAAGTTGGGTTAGGCTCAGGCTGCGACCAGAAGTGTCATCATTGCACAGCTACTCACTACCAAGAGTTGGGGAAGAAGTGCTAGAGTACTCCCATGTATGAGCAGTTGAGAGTCCCTCAGTGCTGAGCCAGAATATACTCCATAGCATTTCTTTTGCCTCAGAATCAACCAGCTTCCTAGTTTAAAGAGAGCACAAAAAGCTTCCTAGTTTAAAGAAAGAGCACAAAAAGCCCTGTGACTTCTCTCATTCCTTGCTTAACATAGCCCAGCAGCATTGCAAACTCGTTCATTTTTCTCCTGACACGTTAAATGCATAACGTACAAACGGATGCAGGATTCTCTTGAAAGGAATCAAATCAAAACCACTAGCACAACTTCTCAGTTTTATTGCTCTTCTGCAGCATACAAAGACTCAGTGCATTGGCAACACTTAGGGATACTTGACTTGAATATTGTGCTCTTGAGCCAAACCTCCAAAACCAGAAAATGACAACACACTGTGCCTGCTCAGTTTCATTGAGGAAGAATGGCTGAACCTTGAGACATCCTTGTTTTTCAGTCCCTAGTAATGCTGGATTCCTTTAGTGGATTTAGATTTTATCACTTTTGAAACAGTAACAAGAAAAGACTAACTAGATTGTCATGTCCCCCTTTGTAAGAAGGATCAGCAAAGTTGTATTGCCAGGTTTAGGGAGGGTGAATCAAGGGGGAAGATTTTTTGTTTTGTTTTGATGTCTGGGGTAAGAAAGTGCAATACAGAGGGTTAAAGTCAAATCTTGTTACACTGATATAAGTACTAGCTAGAAGCATTTAAGAAGCACCTCAGTTATGTACAACAGACTTGTGCAACATCCACTTTTTCAGTACAGGAGAATACAATGTGCAAATCACATGGTATTTTGAAACACAAATATACAAAATCCATTTGGAAACTCTACATTTGAAATCCATGCAACAGATTAAGTTCATGACCAGAAATACAGTGTTGCCATAGTTCAGTTTTACCATGTTGGGGTAATTTGTTCCAACTCCAAGCCCAGCTCTCCTCTCTGCAGGTAACAGGCACCTCAGCACTAACCACTCATCAAGGCACAGTATGGCATTAGTTTTAATAGTGCTAGTAGCGTATCAATGCCTGAAGTTAGGCTGCAAAATCATTCAGGCAAATCCATCCACAGAAAACATCAGGAGGATAGATGCCTGCCCCATATAACATGCAAAGTTGTCTTTGATCCTTTGACAGTCTAAACACTACGCAGGGAAGGGAACCACCACAGGTCACAAGGGCCATCAGGCTCCTGAGAAGAATCACATCCTCATCACACCACCACACACAAGCTGAGAGACTACATGCCATCCCTCTGCTCTGGAACCTCCTGGGCTCCAGAGATTAAGATAACAGATTATGATAGTAACAGATTAAGATTTTTGCAGCACCTCACTTTTTATTCCCCATTCTTAAAGGAAAAACAATAGATCTGCACTGATACCATCTTTGTCTGAAGGCTAATTTTTCCATAGTTATGAAGGGCTCAGATTCTACCCATGAGAAATAGTCAGTCCTCATGTATTAAAATTTCTTTAGAAGCTGAAGCACCAAATCAATGGAAATACTTCTTTCCATGTTAATGGGAAGTGGAAAAAGCCTGTGGCTACTAACTGCCCTTTTCTAGATTAAGAATACTGCACGAGTTAACTCTGACGAGAGCACAGAGGTGCTTTACCCACCTCCTTAAGAACATGGGACAGTTTTCTGAAAGATTGGAAATCATTTAGTGTTGATGCCTGGATTCTATTGAGCAAAGGTCAGAAAGATCGGCATGGCAAAATTCTTTGAAGGTCCAGAAGAAGGATAGGGGAAAAGGGGAAAGGTATTATAGTCGGTGTGTTGATGAAATTCCTTAAGAAATGGATTGTAGAACAGAGTCACAAAAGACAATTTACACTTAAGGCAGCTAAATCTTCCCAGACCTACATCTAGAGTTGTAAAAAATAATAATCCTTTACAATAGCAATTTTGTACACTTAGCCTCCTGCTCTGTAAAAACTCCCTTTAAAGTCATTTCCTCCATGAAATAGAGTCTCTAAATTTTCTCTTGAATCTCACTAGGCTGGAGTTCCTCCCACCACTTTCAACTCCAGCTTCCTTTCCTTTTTTTTCCTCTCTGTGCTTTAAAGATGTGTGACTTTTAAACAACTTCACTGCTGACCAGCTCACTCCTGTTAGACTGCAGAGTGCTTCAGTGCCGCAAACCAACAGAATGACCCAGCTCAGGTGGAGACAACTCCAAATCTCACAGTTAATCAGAGGTGCTATCCCAACTGATAGCTGTTAAAGCATCAAAGGCTTCAAGATACCATCAATTTAAAGTATATTTTTCCATGGTTTGTAGGAGCTTCAGCTGTTCCATTTTGCTTCAATTGCACTAGGTGTCAGTATTGCCTGCAATACAGCATAGCGAAAACTCATCACACAAGGAAAGCCAGTGCTTACCAAGTGCTGCACAGAAAGGCTTCCCTCCTAAATACATAAGGTTCATACTTGTATAACAAACAGTTAGCAAGAACAGTCTGCTTTTTGTTGTCAAAAAAATGTTAAGAACGTGCTTTCTTTTAAAAGGTATTTTCTCTCAAAGCTGGCCTATTTCTTGCAAAAAGATCAAAGCGAAGGGGCACTGTGGGGAATAACATGTACCTATAGCTGCAAAAAGACCCTGCAGTTTGGTCCTGGAAGGGCTCAGAGCTGGCAGACTTTCATACCTACGTTTGGGAAGCAGAGATTTCCCATTCGTGATTACTGAAGGGAGAGGAGGGGAGCAAGACAAATAAAAGTTCTGCAAGAAACAGAACTAAGTACAATTTATTTATATTAAAACAAACAAAAAATCCCACATATTTAGGACCATTTTACCTCACACTTCTTTCTTCCCCCTTCCTTTTCTGAAGGGTCGCAGAGATAGAACAAGAGAATGTATATCTCTAACTGATGAGACAGTATGGTGAGACGTAGCGGCTGTTGCCAAGGGCAGTTCTGCCTTGGCCTTCCCTAGGCCCTGGGCACAGTTCTAAGTCTCTTCCCTCTGCTCACCTGCTGATTTTCAGAAAATTTGGGAGTAGGCCTACCCACTTACATGTCACGTTGAAAATCTTCTGTTGCAGGCATCTTGTCAGTGCAGTCATATAAGCCTCATTTTGTTAATAAAACACAGTCCTACAAAGCCCTATTGCTGCGCATACTGAGTTCAGAACCTTTCATCCTCGACATCTTTTAACAACAAACTGCCGCATAATTGCTCACAGAGCAGACAGCAGCACAGTATGAAAACCTTAAGTCCAGCTCTTGGAACAAGAATCATCCTTGTCCCCATGGAAACCGCCTGTGGCCACGTCCGTGCTCCAAGCGGGAGCCGACGGCCGGGCTGTTGCCGGCTGCGGCGCAGCTCAGGCTCTCACAGCCTCGCAGCCGCAGCGCCCGGGCTCCGCAGAGCCCAAGGACTGCACACCCATTAGCCAAAGTTTACCTTGCTCCTTAGCTGCTTTTCATGCTCATTTTATCCCAGCAGCCTCTTAAGAAATGTATGTTGTCCTCTGTGAAATTACTTCAAAAACCTAATATAATATTAGAATGACTTAAATACCTATCAACCTAACTCTGATAGCTCTGTGAAGTCTTGGCTAAACACCATTAAAATTCTTTTAAACCAGTTGCTCCCAGAAGTGTCCAAATCTCTGGATTCTGGGTTACTTTTATTATTTTACTTTGCCTCAGACTCATTCTTCAAATTAGCCATCAGATCAGGAAAAAGCTGGCTGTCCCCCAAGGACGGTATATGGGGAGCGTTGTCCCGAGTCCCTGAACACGAGGGCTGCCCTGCAGAGCGCAGCGAGCGCCCCGGCCGCAGAGCGCCCGGCTCCCCGCGGCCCCCTGCCTCTGACAGACACCCACCTGGGGAGCGAGTTGGGCCCGTTCCACGTCTCCAAAGCGTGAAGGTGGCCCTGGTCTCCTGGCTTTTCTGACAACTGCAGAAGCAGACACAGAAGAGCTTCCTGTGCGACTCTGATGGATTCGATCCACTGCTCTTTTGTCATATATGAAAGCTAAGTCTTTCAGAAACAACAAAATCATTCATTTCCCTTTTAAATATTTTTGATACTGTAATTCAGCATATGCAGTGTAACATCCACACAAACTGGATGCCCAAACCTAAGTTTGCTCAGTAATTACCCAATTCTCTAGTAGTATTTTGATAAACTCTTGACTCTCTTCTAAAACCTCTAGGCCAATCCTTTTCCCAACAGATCCAAGGAAGCTGCTGTTTTTCTTCAACTCTGCATGCTACGCTGGGCCCTCAAGCAAGTCAACTTTCTTCATACAGAGCACAGCAACATCTTTCTTTCCCCTGCTAAACCGCAGGACACAGACAGCCTTACAGAGCCCACTGCCCAAGCAAATCAGCTATTCAGCTCCAGAGAGACTCCCCAGTGGGATACACAGGAAAAGAACAGGGTTTTGCAGCTAAACAGTGCACAGGAGAGGAACTCTCATGTAGGAACATCCATACTCCCACTTCCCCACAAGGGAGCCTTGTGCTCTATCTTCTCTCAAGCACTGACTGCTCTACTCAGGTGAACAGGCGAAGCCTGAGCCTGGGGGCTGTGGGGGGGGTTGGTTTTAAATATTTCATCTTGTTTAGCTGTGAAGAGCTAACTGTGACCAGCTATAAATATATATACACACACATTTATATATATAAAATTTATCATTATATAAATAATTTATATATAAAGCTGGCCAATAGTATCCTGGACTGCAGTAGGAAGAGCGCTGCCAACAGCTGTAGGGAAGTGATGCTTGCCTCTCCTCAGCACTGGCCCGCTGCTTCTGGAGCGACGGGTACAGACCGAACAGGCCGTGAGCACAGGCTGAAATGCAGGAACTTCCCCCAAACTGAGGCGGTGACTGGGCACTGGCGCAGGCTGCCTGGGCAGGGTGCGTGGTCTCCGTGTTGGCAGCGATTCAGAAGCTGTCTGGGCAAGGTCCTGGGCAGTCTGCTGTGAGTGGCCCTGTTGAGCTGGAGCGGACTAGGTGATCAGCAGGGATCACTTCCCAACTCGACTGTTGTGCAATTCAGACAGTGCATGATAGCCAGGTGTAATGGAAACAGGGAAAGGGTGGGGGGTGATGGAGAGGAGAAAAGGGAATTATGAGAAACAATTTCTCCAAATTCTGAACAGAATTTCATAGGGTTTCTGCATCCTTTTCACTGTCAAGGACAAAGTCCCGGCTTCCTCTGCCGGCTTGTGACAGAAACCCAACGATAGTCATGCTCTAAGTGCTGACTTATACGGGGGGCAGCCAGCATCTGTGCTTCCTGCTTGAAGCAAACGAGCAGGATTTGCAGGTGCTCCTCAGCCTCCAGAATGACTTCTCTGAGAGTGAAATGCACACACTAAGCTTCACTAGATTGCCTTCTCCGAATGGCACAAGGCAGTACATACAGACTGCCAGGGAAGCCAGGAGTCCTACACGGCCGCCCCTGCAGGCGGCACCTGGCCTAGGCGCCACCCACAGCCTAGTCAGAGCCTCTGCTCGGCTTCCAGCCAGGATCCAGGACCCGCTGCGTCTAATTCCCCAGAGAAGCTCTTCCAGCTGCTCGCACAAGGCGCATCTACATTTGCTAAAAAGAAAAGGCAAGAAGAGCGAGCCAAGTAAAGCAGCATTTTAACGGTCCCGTCAGTGCCAGGGCCCGGTCCCATTCCAGCTGTGCACCCGGGACGCAGCACCGCGGCGGGAGGGAAGGACGAGCGGCGCTGCCCGCATCGCTCCGCGCACACACACGCTTCCTGCTGCACGGCGCCTTCCAGGGAAGCAAACGCAGAGCTGGCCTTCGCCCAGGGAAGCTGCAGGCTAAGGCCTTCCCCTCGGCCAGGGCTGGCATGTAACCGTTCGCCAGGCATAAATCACCACGTTCAAGAGCGGGTTCAGCACATTGAAGGTAGTAGCTGCACAGCTGCCACAGCGCAACAGGCTCCCTCCCTTAGCGTCAACAGCAAAGAAACATGAAAGGTAACTAGGTTAGCCACATTATCTCCTTCATAACTGTCTGTGACAGAATAAAAGTTGGAAAGACTCATGTGCATTCACCAATATGCACATTTGTTTAATCACAAGGGTATATTTTGCCCATCTATTGTCTAAGTAGGTTTGCAACACACTCAGTCAACAAGATACCAATTTAAATATCATCAATATTGTAATGTAAATATCATCATAATTGTAATGTCCTGACCACAAACATGGGGAAAGAATTACATGAAAATATTAGAGAACAGATACTACATACGCCACTGTAAGGAAAACATGACAATAGAGGGGCAGGGAAGGGGAAGGTGTCTGATTTTTAATTCTTTTACACTTCATTCTGCAATAGCCAGAAGCATCTTCACCTCCAGTTATTGAAAACAAGCAAAACAAGCGAACAAAAAATTCCCAAGTCAGCACCCTACACTACTAAAAGGTCAGAGAGTCCCCAAGGAAGCATCTTACAGCTCGCTGTCCTCTCATCTCCGCTCTGAAGAAACACTGTATTCTCTGCAACAACAACAAAAAGCAGTCAGCGCTGTCCCTCCACGTAGGGATTCCTGAAAGGGAACTTCCCAGCCAACATAATCCCATTCCCAGCAAAGAGATTCAATAAAAACCTCATTGTCAACCAACCCACTTCATATCTGTTACCAGAACCTGGCGTACAAGTACCAAACTAGCCTCTAAGCTACTGCAAAATTTAGAAATAAAAAATTCTGGTCCTTACTGTAAGCATATGTTGGTACTCATCTAACATAAAACCTGAAATTTAGAATATATATTTCAAGATTTACCAAAAAATCTGTCATGTGTTCTAATTTTGTCCCAAAGCAATTCAAAGTGCTTAAAGAGAATTGATCAAAGAAAAATAAATAAAAAATAGACTAATAGTCACAACAGTGAATCACCCACAACTTAGAGATGAGTAGCTATTAAAAAAAATGAATGATGAACTTGAATGAATTTTCTCCCAGTACGGACATTCTAGCAAGGGTCTGGCTGCCTTTCCACTCCTTGCCACAGTCAGAGCTTAGAACATTCTGCTTGTTAGAAGGAAGACTGGTAACTTTTTAGCTATTACAGAACTAGGGAATCAGGGGAATCAAGCTGAGGCCCCAGGAAGTCACAGAGTAACTCCCACGGGATCCCATGATCTGGGTGAGAACTCCTAACTTGACCCACTAGAAGGAAATAGTTCTTAAACTTCTCTTTCCAGGTTGCACAGCTTCAGGAACAGGGCCTGGATTCTGCCCTACGTTTTTTATCAGTATGATTCTATAAGCTTCAGTCAGACATCTAAGCCTATGTAGGATTTGAAACCCTATGATGAGCACTAAGGAAGCAGAAGCAAATATTTTTTTATTTGTCCACTGAGTGCACTCCCTGCAATTTAAGTACTTTTCCTATGCAGTTACCCTGTGGCTGACTACATGTCACACAGCTCAAAAAATGATTTATTCAAAGCTGTCTCCGAGAACAGAAAAGTGTGCTAGCCTGCCAGCTATGCACAGCATGACAGGCCACATTTCAGGAAAACAATTCAATAAATTCAGAATGTTTTACACAGCTTTAATTAAGCCTTACACTAAGCCCAGTTGGCAATGAAGAGCATGAATCACAGAAGGAGCCCTGAGCAACATCTGCACTTAAGCGACTGCTCCTCGAGAAGAGCAGCGACTTGCTGCAGCACAAGTCTAGCAAGTAACATCCTGTTCCATATGATAGCACCCTATGGATGAGAAATACAGAAAACTGCCACTCATAGCCCAGATGCTACAGGGACCAAGTCCATAGTTGCAATTAAACCCTCTTCATATCCTCAGTATGTTGTCAGGAGACCCTGCAACCCTTGTGCATCTCCATGGCACATCTAGACCACCCCAGCAAGAGGCAGGAGTGTTGGTGCATCCAAGTTTGGGAAGGGGAGAGGTGCTACTTACACAGTGTCATATGGCTAGATGCTGCTCTCAGGTGACACAAAGCGAACTCACTGTGAAACAAAGTTTTTCATGATAAGCAACACTCAAACAGTAATCAATTGGAAGCAGCAAGAGAGTAAAAACCAAATTATTGCTCAGCTTGCAGAGACCAAAACCACTGTCCACAGCAGAGGCTGTGGACAATATCCTTTCAAATGAATTCACAGAAGAAACTTGAAATTCTGTGTCTGACTCATTTGGATCAACTGTAATCAGATGAATTATCACCCAAGGGTCCCCTCTCAGTCAACAGGAAAGGCTAGTCAGACCCTAAATACAATAAACTGTACTCCAAAGCAAGTACATACTTAGGAACAGAAGACTATTTCTTGACATCTACAATGAAGATGAATCCTCCGTGTCTAGCTACGTAGAATCTATTTTAGAGTTGCTTTGGTCACAACCTACCAATTTTCCCTATACTTTTGAAATAAACAGATAAAGAAGAACCACAGAGAAAGATGGCTAGTCCCTCCCGCCACGAGTGGGCTTATGGGGCTTCATTCATCCTTTGCCACATCACCTTTTCTCGGGGGAAAATTATATGTAAACCTTTGGAGTGCTAAAGTGATAGAAAAGTCAGGTGTAAAAGGAAAGAACAGTGCAGCTATCAAAAGAATGGTTATTATTTCAACCCGGAGAAATACTGCAGGAATGATTTCATGAAAGAACACACTGAAGAGCGAGCAAGAAAATTAGAGTAGGTGGATGGCGAGAAAAGATATAATTTTCCAGCTCAGTGTAACAAAGCAGAATAAGGGGCTTTCTCACCCTAGAATTGTGATCATTTGTGTGTAAAATTGTAGTTTGCTTCCACTTTAAAAGTAAATAAACAAATAGATAGGCACCGTGTAAGTATCTCATCACAGAAACAATTTACCCTTGACTCCAGGGACTGCCAAGTGACTCATGTCTCCTGATGACACAATTAGTTCATAGCCAGCAGTCACTGGGGCACCAGCTGTCATTATGGAACACGTCCATTTTCACAAGGGAACAGTTTTCACAAATTTTCTATCTGTCTCGAGCAATAATCCTTGCTCCAAGAATACCCAGCAGCCCACTTGTATTGTTTTGCAACTTTCGGAGCGCTTGTCAGGGCTGTTTTCCCCACACACCCCCATCTCCACCCTCACTCAGCCTAACAGTTGCTCAATAATAACTGCGACAGTCCAGACTGCAGAAGTCATTTAGAAAGCAAGTATTACTACATATATCTGCCTGCCTGATTAATTAAATCAGAGTTGGGTGTTTTGGTGTACACTTAGTGAAAAATGTGGTCAGCTGGCTAGTTAGTCTACAGCTTAGATCTGTGAACCTGAGAAGAACAGACACACACATGAAACCTCTTCCTTGCCGGACTCCATGCGCTTTCCCCCAGCTATGCAAACTGCTCTATATCCAACTGCATCAGGGCTTCTCGGAGAGGAGAGGAGGGAAAAAAGAAAAAAAGCCAAACGCAGGGGAAGTTCTTGATGGGAACATGTAAAGTGAGATCACTCATCCTGCAAACACTGATTTAACAAAGGTTTGAGAAGATCACAGCAAAGCACTTAGGAGTGATACCTCAGCGAAGGTGAGCACCTGCTGCGACCTGAGGGAGGGAAAGCTCTGCCACCCACCAAAGCCAGCAGCTACATTCTCTACCAGTTAGGGCCCCATCTCCCCCTCATTTAGGGTGAGGAGGCCCACAGGAAATGGAGTCAGTGCATTTTCAGATCTCAAGAGCAAAGCTTCCAAAAAACACTACCTGTCACACTTCATGGCTCTCTGACAAGGAGAACTGTGTTGGTGCAGAACAAGCTAGGAAGAGACAAAGTAGCATATGTCTCTGGGAACACAGTACAGGAATGAGCAGCAATCCCAGGTCAAGACATTTATAGTTTTGTCATGTAACTTCAATGACACAACTTGCAGGGTCTACCTTGTTCTGTGGGTACTTAGCACTTCCACTGCAGCGCTCTCCCACTTTGAGTGTCCTCGGTTAGAGCACACACAACCTCCCGAGGAAGCAAAACAGCTCCAGCCACAAACTGCCACAACCCAGCCTCTGAACATGCTTGGTTTCAAAGGAGAAAAGCCCCTCATGCTGTAAGCTGTGCTGCCCATTCCTCACTAAAGGAACGTGCTGAAGAATATTGCTGCTAGCTGGGCTTCAGGCAGGACTTAGATGGAACGCTTAACTTGGACCCAGGCATAGCACCCTTACATACATGACAAGCTGCTAATAACTGCAGGCAGGAAAGTACATTTCTCCTCTATTCAAAAGGCTTTTTTTTCCCCCCCGTCCCTCCTCAAGAGACATTTAATCGAAACACTTTTTTTCACAAATCTAAGAACTATTTGAAGATCTCTCCCAAAGAAATTCCTACCAGCCAAGCCTACTTGCTCTGTAACAGGACAGCCTGGGGCCATGCCTTTAACAGGTCCCTCTAGGAAAATGCCTTGGCAGGAGCAATCCTAAATAATCCAGGTTATCAGATTCCAGGGCAGGAGACAGCACAGCTCTGGGGCTTCAATGTGCCTCAGCAACGCTTGCTGCACCCAACAACCCCATTAGTTATTTATGCCCTCCAAGACATTTAAAGAACTTGTTGATGGACAAGATCAGACCGCAGGCAAGCAGGAAGTGCAGTTTATAATCCATTTGTCACTTCAGCTCACTTGTGTGCACTACACACAGGAGAGAAAAAAATAGGAGGAAGCCAGTATAGCCTAAGGTTATTTACAAGAGCACCATTTGAGTGATCCTGCATTACATTATTTCAAATCACCCCTTAAGTTGTGCTTTAATGTTCCCTGATAAAATTGGTGTGGGCACACATACACAAAAGAAAAAATAAATAAAACAATACAACATGCCACAGACACACACACACACACACACATATCACTCCAAAAATATCTGTTCTTATCTACAGGACCGCTACACTCAGAAACAAGTTTCATAGAAATAAAGTGGTGGCTACTGCTAACTCAGCCAGATAAAAGGTGAAATACCACAATACAGCAGAATAAGGATTTTTAAAAAGTTAAAAAACACCACACACATTTTTATAGTTTTTCTGATTGTATTTGTCTGTAGAACCTCTGTAATTAAAGTAGACCAGGGAAATTGGAATGACAGGCAATATTTCAGCCTCAGGGCAGGTTTGTTAGTGATCCACACACTGCAATGGCCAAGCAGAGCAGGTTCCTGCTTAGCCAGACTTCAGCACATCCCTCCCCTCTGGATCCAGGCACCGACGCTGCCTTGCTGAGGTGGCATCAGCAGACATATATAAAGCTGAAGGTAACTGCAGATACCAGAGAGCAAACTGCAGCACTTACAGAGCAGGAAACACATCCAGGGATGAGGAAAAAGAAAAAAAAAAACTAAGTAGTAATGGCAGTTACATGCAACAACTTTTTTCATAAAAATTAAAGCTTCAGAATTGTATAAAATATCCTGAATGAAACCAAATGAATTTATTCAGGTTAAATTCATTTTTTAACTGAAAGCTAAAATAGGGAAATATACTTAAACGCAACACTCCATGAAACAAATTGACTTAGCAACATTCTCAAAAGATAAAGTGACATTTTGAGTGGAATGCACTTCATTTCAGCCCCAAGCCATTAGAGGGTTAACATCTTTTTAAGAATGGAAATGGAGAAGGTTGCAATTTGGAAGCTGCATCCATTTCAGAGCTCAATACTAAGATTTCTTCCCCATTTTCCATCATTAAGAGGTTAAAACTTTTCCTTTTAAGAGAACAGAAATTAATGAAAACTTATCCAGCACTGAAAACCAAACATGGTAAAAGTAAAACAGAAAATTTTACAGAATAAGAGATACTGCAACCTTAGTGGCTATTTAGATAAAAATACATTTCTTTTGAAGCCTTCTCCTAGCACAAATTTTAATGATTGATAAGGTCTCCTGTTTACCATTTCAAATCCTCCATTGAAAGATAGTTATTTATGGATCAGAAGTACCACATCAGTCTGCAGCCAACCTTCAGTTCTTCACTTTTTGAGAAAAGTCAGTCTCCAGGAAGCTTTCAAGCATCTTTCCACTACACCAGCATTAGAAGGAGCCCAGCAACAGCCTGTCCAGCACAATGACATTTTAGGAGGGACCAGTGTGGTCTGGTTGCTCTGAATTAAGAGGGAGAGGGTGATGCCCAAGCAGCTTCCCAGATCTCGGAAGTGAACACCTCAAATGCCTATGAAACACATGGCAAGGGGGCACAAATTTCAAGACCAGTTTGCTAAGGTGCTGGAGATTGCTCCCTCCCCTCACATCATCTGCAGCACCTTTTACTGGCACCCAGCGCCAGCACCAGCCATTTCTGCAGACAAAACAAGCTCCATCTCTGTCTCAACATAATTATGATTTTTGTCCTTGCATGTTTTAGATCACTGTACTGCCTTCTCTCTATCAAGCATTTAAGCTCTTTGAGGCAATAACCTTTTGTCTTCTATTCTCAAATACTGCAGTAATAATCAGACTTGCAAGAAAGTTAACTCAGCCTAGTGAGCAAATAGAAAAGATTTCAAAACTCTACAGTATTTCATCATCAGGTCCAATCATTCGTACTTAGGCAATCATTTTGATGACCACTACTCCTTCTGAGATCATTACATGGTCTTCTTTACACAAAATGCAAAGGCCTACTGAAGTTTTCTATTTTATCTTAGAAAGCTATCAGTAGAAGAACAGTATCTGTAAAATAAGTTCCACAAACTCCAGCTGAATAACTCACTTCCTCATTTTTAACTTGCCCGTGTAATATGAGACCAAAAAGGCAGGTTCCTTTTGCGTCATCGGTGCCTGAAGAATGTGGAAAAGAAACCTAGAAATATTTTATTTTCATAAGTGCAAAGGATTATATTATGATCACACAAATATTAGAAAGTGGTTAACAAATACACAGATTACACATAGATTTACCTCTTTTACCGGTTCTTCATCCAGGGGAGCATCTTCCACCACAGGCTAGCGAACACAGAAAAAAAGGGGAAAAAACATCTCATAAATACAGTTTATTTGGGCAAAGAGACTTCTAAAGCCAAATTCTAGCACATAACACAATCCATTTACTTTTAATCAATAAGGTCACTCCAGACTTGCACTACTGCAGCAAGCATGTTTAATTATTCACATTTACTACAGGTGACCTTCAGATGTAGGAAGATCTGCTTTCTCTACCAGATATGAAACTACAACAAAGCTATACACTATTTGCTGAACCAGCACATGGCTTTTATTGAGTTGTTAGTGGCTTAAAAACTTGCATTTACTCTTTCATCTGCTGAAGGAGAGTTTCTGTAAAGAAAGAGCACATAGAGGAAAGCACTAGTGCACACATCTGCTGATGAAAATCCAAACCACATCTGTCAATAGAAATCACACAAGAACAAATGAAAGAAATGAAACAAGATTATTCATGAATAAACCAAACAATGAATTAGAACAATATTTCTTTTTGAGAAAAAGAGACTATATGTACACTTTAGGACAGATTTTCCAAACACTTAACTCCCTTTTTTAGCTACTATAATATTAATGGATATTCTACTACATTGGGAACTCTTTGGGAATGATTCCTTCAAGACTAATCATGCCACCTTTCCTTAGGGAAACATTTCCAAGACTGTAATTCACCACCCTATCCATGCAAGAGAGGGCTCAACAGCTCTGCCCAAGCCAGAATGGAAGAATTCCAGAGACATTAAGTGTCCAAATTTCCTTGCATACTTGTCAGGCACAATTAATGCCCTCCAGAGCCAACAAGTGAAGGATGTAGGAAAGTGAAGGATGCAGGATGCTGCTCCAATCTTTCCTCAAAGCACACATAATACAGACATGCCCTCCCTTCACTCCTCCTTAAGGAATTGATTTACTATAAACATTGTCCTTAATATTTGCAAGTCATTCACCTGAGTCATGCAGAGCCACTCATAAAAGCATCTATTTTTAAAGGGTTTTTGGCATTAAAAGAAGGGGAGGAGGAGGTCCATATGCATCAGAGAAAGAAACCGGCTCCCTCCTTGTCTACTCATCTGCTAACTGTGAAAAGCTTCAGTGAAAAAGAACAACTTGCAGACAAGCACAAAAACACTTTATCCCACACAGCTTCAGAACCCATGACAGCTCCCCAGCAGTACTCCAGCCACCAGCGCTTCACTCGCACTTCTGCTTACTTAAAACTAACGTCCTCACTGCTTGAAAAGGAGAACAGTCTTTGCGGATAACAGGCTGCAAGAAATAGGACTCATTTCAAATATCCCAAATATCTCTTCAATTCTCAAATATCTCTTCAAATATATCAACTAAATTAGAGAAATTGTATCCACAGCATGATTTAAAGGGTTATATTATGAATATGCTTAAAGATAGCAGTAAACAGAGTAAACACTGCACTACCTACTGCTCTTGTCTAAGCTTCAGAACTTTATACCTATCATTCTTTAATCCTCTAAATTATTTCCAAGTGAAATCTTGCATTACAAGTGACAGAATCAACTGTATAGCTCCTAACTACAGCTTTTTTTTTTAAGCAGGGCAGGGTTGGGAAGAGCAGAAACCAAACATCTGATTAAGCAGCTCTGTAAAGGATCAGTTACACTCAGTAAGGAGAGCCACAGCCTTTCCTTCTCCCATTTAACTGGGAGAAGGACCTAATTCTTCTCTACCATCAAGAGAGGTAACAAGGGAAAGCTCCCGTCTTAAACAACCAACCCTGGACTTCAGGGCAGAGCTGGAAGTGTCACCAACCATCCAGGGAGGGTGTTCCCAGGGGCTGCCAGCAGCTAATCCAATCTGAATGCTGATTTAAGTGGTTCTGTCTGGATCAGAAAGGAAAATACTAAATATGCACAAGGCAAAAACTGCTTTTAAGAGAGAGGGAGGCAAGAAGACAGACAGCAAGTACGCACATGCAACTTACTCAGACAAGATGCTGCATGGAAGGCAAAGTTTGGGTATTTTTGGCAAAGAAAAGCATTTCCATGCTATCCAGTAGAAAACTGACCACAATAAGTACAGCGCTACAGAAGAAGGACCTGGTGCATGTTATAGAAGTGCCCTCATCAAGAAAGCAGCCCAAGCAGAAATCAGCTACCTGCTTAAACAGCCAGAAACAACCTGCAGTTGCCTAGATAGAGCACATCTGTTAGCACAGGTTTCTTGCAATACACAAATCAGAGCAGGTGACAGCATTTAATAGTAAATTACACAACAGAAACCTTTCTAAGCCCCCTGTGCTCTTTCCTAATGTACCAGCCCGCAATAAGCTATAGAAATGTAATACCTTATTGTACAAAATTTGTACTATCTTTTACATACTTAAATTAGCAGTAAGAAATGAAAGCTTTTCCAGAGTTCAGCAACTCCTTTTCTGAGATACAAATTTGTGTTCCTTGTAACCTGCCTGTTTAAGCTATAATTACATAAAAGAAGAAAAAAAAAAGATGTTTAAGTGAATTCTGATCAAGTCAGAACAGCCTTAAGTGTAAATTGAAAAAAAAATGCATATTAAAAATAACTAGATAAAAAGCGCACACACGCACACACACAAAACCTCGCCAGTTTCCCTCACCTGCGTGCATCACCTGCTACACAAGCGCACCTTGGAGGGGCAATAACTAGCCAAGAGCCCGCAGTTTTACCGCATTACTCAAGAGCCCCGAGCCTGCCCAGGGCTCGCAGCAGGACAGGCAGCCACAGCCTCCCGGGCACCGAGGAGACGGAGTCCCGGTGCCGGGGGAAAACAGAAAATTAAAGGAAAGGGACAAGTATCTGATCAGAGAAAGGCGCCAGGCTGAGGCTCCAGAGCTTCCAGTTTCCATACGAAGGTAGGTTCCCTCAGTCGCCGCGGGGCCGCCGCTGGCTTCGGGAGCAACAGGCGCCCGGCACCGCCACTCCAGACGTTCCCCGGGGAGGAAGGGGGCAGCGGCGGCCGCGAGGCTGCGGCACCCACGCGGCCCCGGGGGAGCCTGGCCCCGCCGCCGCGCTCACCTCCGTCTCCATGGGCTCCACCTCGATCCTCTTCCATAGCTCCAGCAGGTGGGCAATGGGCATGCTGGCGCCCGGGCACACGCGGCGAGCGGCCAGGCAAGATGGCTCCGCTCCGCGCGGGGCCGCCGCGCCAAGGGCCAAAGTGGAGGCCGGGGATGCGGCGGGCGCTGCTATAGCAACGGCCGGGCCGGGCCGGGCCGCACGGCACGGCACGGCACGGCACGGCACGGAACGGAACGGAACCGCGGCGGGGAGCAGCGCCGTCCCAGCTGTCCCGCCGGGCGCGCGGGCAGGGCGGCCGCTCCGCAGGGAGCGGCGGGGCGGGGCCCGCCCGGGAGCCCCCCGCACTGGGCGCGTCTTTAAAGAGGGCTCTGCTCTACAAAATAAAACGTGTACGACACGTGTGAGTAAGACTGATGGTTTATTCCTGTGGGGAGACCTGAGGTGAAGCCCGTCCGGCCACCAGCTGCCCCGTGCCCTCTGCGCCCGCACCGCCCTAGGGCCCGATTCCCAGCGGGAGGCCACGGTTCCCAGCGGGAGGCCACGGTTCCCAGCGGGAGGCCACGGTTCAAACACAAACTGCGCAGTGACCGACTAATAAACCAGCAGCCTCCCCGTCCTGGTAACTTTGCAGGCGCGTGCTGTGTAAGTTACTGCTTTCCTGCGCTGCTGCCGGGAAAGTCAGCGCTGTTGGAGGAACCGTCTCAGAACAAGCCGTGCGCAAAGCGGATTTTCCTTCTGTTTGAAAAGCCACGGCTTATTTCCATAGCAGCAGTGCTGTACGAAATCGGCGCACAATTTAGTGAGTGATAAAAATCTCTCTGGCAGTCTCTAAAAGGAATGTTTAAGAGCTTCCCTCCGCTTCTGCTTCAGCTCCCTCCACTTCTAAAACATGAATAAGCTTCCCTGCAACCCTCAGTGGCAAGCAGATGCGGGAGAGATGGTCAGAAAAGGTATCTAGAGTGTCTAGGTACCAAAAAAGGTATCTAGAGTATCACTCAACACTTGCTGAAAGGGGAAGGATAATTAAAAAAATAAAATAAAATAAGGAAAAGGAGAGCACCATGGTGTGGGTAATGTAGAATCACACATCGGGCACATTCCTGAAGCCAGAAGCCGCGGTATCCAGCTGTTACACCCTCCCCGGCTCTTGTCAGTCCCTGCTTTCCCCGACA
The DNA here is from genome assembly GCA_013398315.1 of Nothoprocta pentlandii. NCBI lineage: Eukaryota > Metazoa > Chordata > Aves > Tinamiformes > Tinamidae > Nothoprocta > Nothoprocta pentlandii. The sequence goes on along the minus strand of VZSG01000342.1, from coordinate 315,691 downwards.
CAACATGTGACAACAGCAGAGAGATTTACTGCCCCGTACCCTGTGCCCAAAACTGCCCATAGCTGAGAGACCATAACCGAGATCACCTGCAACGTGACTTTGGGGCACAAACCCTCCTTAATTCTACAAACCCCCAAGGTGTTCACTGATCAGATAGACAAGTGTTCCCAAAGAAGTTATAGGAAGACTATATTTGACATATCAGATGTGTTACCATGATTTCAAGAGCTCCATATGTACAGGATTGCATTGTAACCCTTGGGGCACAAGGCTTGGATGCCGTAAGCCACAATAGCAAAGCATTGACCACAGCAAAAAAAAAAAAATAAGTGGGCCATGGCCAGATAATCCTAGGAGAGGCAAATTAAGGCAGTAAGCCTGAGACCCCTGCATCTGCAGTCAAGTTAAGAACATGTGCAGGTAGAGCCAGTGCTTTTGCACCTGTTGCTAGGAGATTATTCTAACTCTCGAGTCCTGCAATTACATCTTTCCCTAAATATTTAATCTATAACCCAATCAGGATGTTAAAACCAACACCTTTCCGGACCTGTTCAGTTAGGCTGAAGATAAATGAGTTAGAAAAACACAGGAAAGACTTTAGCATCTGTGCTTATCTTGTAAGTGTAACATAATGCTGTAGTATCCAACAGTAGTTTCACTGAATCCAGCAGTACTGGAAGCTGAGCTGGAACAAATAGAAGTGTTAACATTTACTGAACTAGCAAAACATGTATATTGTATTCCACTCCTTTCCCCTCAACCAAAAGCAGGCTTTTCTGGAGATGAGGTTGAAAAAATATTTCAAGTGGTGTGGTTTTCCGTCCTGTCTTTCCCTTTATATTGCTACATTTACATCAAATTCTGTGGAACTCCTCTGATTAAAGATTTTGTGATAATAGGATATATCTCATTGAGAAAAATACTGATTTCCTTGGCAATTCATATCTTCTGCTAGAATCTTTATAAACACGGAAAACACTTTTAAATGTCCACAAGCCTAAAATTCCTAAGTATTTGACAAAAGATGTGCTTCCATTTTAGAAAAGGATATTTGATACAATTAAGAAGAACTTGAAATGGAGGTTAATCATGCAGTGCTACAAATAATTGTCATGTTCTTTCCAGTAGAATCTGAGGACACACAGAACACAGTGGAGACAGAAAATATGCAGGGGAGAAGATGGAAGTTCAAAGCAATTCGTCTCTGAGGACCAGAGTATTCTGACTGGAATAAGAAGTCATAATAAATAGCCATTAAGGATTTTTTTAAGGAAAGGATAATTAACCACATTCACAGTCTAGGAGCAGAAGTAATATTTGCAGATATGCTAACTAGGTCAAGAATTGCACAAGGATTATTTCAAAAATGCTTTTATACTCTTGAAGCAAAGTAACAAAGCACTGGACTACTTACCTGGTGATTTTTAATCTATTTTTACCTGTCTCATGCGTAGCAGCTAATGGCTGCTGCCAGACGCAGAACTGGGGATTAGCAGGTCCGTATCCCTCACTGGAAATCACTCCCTGCGTCCCCCTTCCTCCATTCCTTTTTTTTTTTTTTTTTTTTTTTTCTTGAAGTTCAGTAACTAAAATATCCTCACCCGAAGGAAGCCTCGTTTCCTGCATGCAACTTTCTGGGTCAAGGCTTACACTTACCTGCCTGCTCAGCTATAGGACCATGGCAACAAAACTCGGATTTCAGGCTGCGTACCCTTCAGCTGCACACAGCAGCTGAGTGCCAACAGTGGGAAAAGGTCTAAAGTGTCAATAGCATGGAACAAGACGAGGGAAGAGTAAAACAAAACAAAATCCCACAGATTGCTAGGTGGAAAGAAATAACAGTCCCTGTCTCTCAGATGCTTCACTAGAGAACATCCAGTCCTTTAAGAGCATCATCTGATGGCATTCTTGGCTGCCCAAGCATTCAAGCACTTCTGAAAAAAAATACCAAGAATGCTCAAATACAACAGGCTCAACCATTGACCACTACGGTAGCCTCCAAAGCTACAAGACTACACACTGAAATGGGTTTTTCCAAATCATGCCTGGGAGTTAAGAGCAAAGGAGGAGCAGAGCATAATCAACATTTTCTGTAGACTACTTCAGGCCATTTCCTGAAGCGTAAAACAAAGATCTGCTTTGGTCCTTTCCAATGCTTGTTGCTACAAACTGGAACCAAAAAGGATGAACCTTTTGGAATAGAAGGAACTTTGACCCCTACACACAGTTCTCAGCAAGAACCTTTTAACAACCTCACTCTGTAGCTTATTTGTTCCTCTGGGTTTTGCACATACATTGCTGTCTGTGGTATACAAGCACAGATTTAGGAGAAGCACAGAAATATTGAAGCACACTTAAACAGCTCTTAAAAAATGATCACTTGACAGTCAAGGGTTAGCATAAGCTGTAGGAAAACAACGTTGCAGCCCTCGTGATGAGGGCCCCTTGCTAAAGGATCAGCCGCTGCCCAAAGGCAACTCTGCAGCCAGCACCCGGGGCAAGGTGGAGCACCCAGAGGCAGGCCATGCACAAGAAGCACCACAGCTGCAGGTGGAGATGTCTACGATGCCTGGGAAGTTCTCACAGGACTAGCACAGCTCTATGCTCATCACACGTGGGTCCATCAATTGCCTCTCTGGTTCCTCATAAAATGCCACTTGGCAAGAAAGTGGAAAGCCAGACCATAGCCCTGTGCTAGCCCCAGGCTGTCAGTACAGCACCCTGATTATGGCAGGCAAATGAAAGAGATACGCTGCATATGACTTGTTTTCTATAATCTATACAGCCCAATGCTGCTCAGATGTAATTAAGCCTCTATTATACAGATCAAACCCTGTAGTGGATGAGTAAATGCCAAGTGCTAGAAGTAATCTAGGGAAAGTAGGGCACCACTGAAGCATGCCCAGGAACATGCATCACTCTGTACATGAGGGAAGTTGCCTCTTTGTTTTCACACCAAAGTCACCAGAATGCTCTTCCTGATTGAAAGCTAGCAAGCAAACAAAATCCCCCACATTGTTTTTTCCCTGAGAGCAGATGTTGAAATGCCTTAGCTCATTACTCAAGCAAGATGACTACAGTGGCTCAGCAGAAGCTGTCTTTGCTCAGGGCTGAGGCGCTGACTGCTTCAGGTTGAGCACTTGGGTGTTCATCGCCACTCGCGCTGCACCTGGAGAGATGCGCAAAGCAGAGCTTACGTGTCATGAAGCAAACAAGGCAGAAGGGAAATGCTGCTTACTCCAACACAAGAGGGATCCCTAGCACTGAGGAAACCATTTATTATTGAATTGTAACGTGGCAGCTCCAAGTTTGGTAGTGCAGAGCCTGCAAGGATACTCCTTAATCTCTGCACCAGTTCCTATCCTGGTCACCCATGAGGAGCCCAAAAGGAGCGGGTGGCAGATGCAGTTATGCAGTTATACAGTAGCAAGCGACTTCACAGTCTCATTTTAAAGTCCTCTGCACTGAATCTTCTTCTGAAATATGAAATGCTAAGTAACAGAGAGGTCTAGTTAATTCCTAACCTTTGCAATGCTCTAGCTTGTCCCTCTGTGTTTAATGAGGTCTAGCCTGAATATTAAAGGCTATATTTTAGAGGGCAGCAATGGTAAACAGAGTCCTGCAGCTTAAAGGGTACAAGAGACTCAAATTATACTCAGCCTGGTGACCCTGAAGAACGGGGAGGAAAGTAATTAGGAGCTATGGAAATTAAAGCACTTTTCATATCAATCCTCTCTAATTAATTGCATTCAGACTGCAAGTGCTTAGAACATGGTGTATTTCTCAGTTCTCAGTCTTACTGAACAGTTGAAAACTGGAAGAATTACACCGGACAACAGAAAACCCAGGTCAGTTACCTGGAGCAGACCGACACCTTGCTCATCGATAGGGCTGAGGCACAAGCCCAAACAGCCTGGGCAGGCTGGCAGTGACCAGCCAGCCCAGCAGAACCCGGGTCCCTGTCCCGCAGGAACCAGTTTAGCTCAGGTGCAGTGGTGGGCCTGGCCACCTTGCAATCCAGGCAGTTAGGAGCCAGTGCAGATCAATGCGATAGGCTGAAACACCAATGAAATGCTAAACAACAAGCCCATAGTTTGGCAATGCCTTTGAAGAACTGCTATACTGAAAGAAAGTAAGACTGTGACTCCAGTGTATGTAGAGAGAACTGTGTCCAAGAAATGTAGTTAAGTATTAGTTATTCTTAACTAACAGATGAGACTGCTCTTGAACAGCTCACCATTTTTCTCAGTGGTTACATATAGAGGTACTAGCAAATCAAGGTGTTTTTATTCAACCCTATTGCCTCACAAAATTAACACTAGCTATTTCAAATAGAGATATATAATCTCTTTCTGGTAACAGAACATCAGGAACTAATTTTCTTCTCCAAATTTTCAAAACTACAGAAGAAAAAAATACTGGAATCCATATCTAAGCTTATATTACAGAAAAAAAAGAAAACAGAGCAAGTAACCTTGGAAACATTATGATGGCAGAGAAGGTAAAATTGCCTAGGTGTATATAATGAAACTGCAGGAGACTGCAAGCAATGCTATTCAAGCATCATCAACAGCAATGTCAATGTCAATGTGACAAAACATTACACACCGAGTCACAGAAATCCACACAGCAATTTATCCAGTAATGTGACATCAACATCTTAGGCGAATGAAGACAAGAGCTCCAGTTCACTTTTGGAGACCTTTTCATTTAGATTCTGTTAAACGATTACAGGAAGTTACATTCTAAATAAGCAGCATCAAGATTAAGTAATAACTGTAGATTAAAGTGCATCTAAAAGAAGGTTCAATTTACATTAAGTAGAAAAGTCTCAGGCAAAGGACTTTTCTACATAAGGCTAAAAGTAAGGCTAACATGAGGCTTAAATATAGCTTGTCACGTTCACTAACTGGCAACTTTTCCTTTAGTGTTTCTGTATAAATAGACATAAGAAAGTCTTTCGATTTTTAACAGATACACAATAAACTTAGCAAATACAGTAATATCTGCAGGAACAGTAGACAAGCAAAAAAAATCATAATCACGTGGAGTCTAGCGGGTTTGGGCAGATTTCAGGAAGCCAGTTCCTTGAATGGATGTAAGGATTGGGGTGCTAGACAATTCAGCTCTTGAGTTACTTAGCACTGACTTCTGCGTGCCGGTCAATCTTCATAAATCACACTCTTACCCACTCAGAACAGGAGTAATTCTAGTACTGAGGGAAGTCACTGCAACATACTTCATCTTTACAAATTCCTCTTTGAGAAATTTAATCTACAGTCAGGAAGCTAATAACATCTATTCAAACAACATCAACCCTCTGTTTCTACAGAGGCTTTGCAACATCCAGTGTCCTTAACTTCAAACATCTCAATCAAACAGGAGTCATCACATTGAAGAACGCAGAAAGCATATACATAAAGGGAATAGGAAATCAAGAGCTTCCAACCCCAAAAGAGTATTCAAGATGATTTCACCTCCTTCAAAGATGACTTGAGCTTGAAAATGAAGTGCATGACAAAATTCTAACCCTATGCAGTACCAGATACAGCTTCTGAAGATTTTAAAAAGTGGTACAGGTGCTTGGTTACTATAGGATCAGATCATTGAGAACACCATTTTAATAAGCAATCTGTAAGGAGTTTTGAAGTTTAAGCATGCAGAAGAAATGCAAATTAGTATTTTAAAAAGATATATCACATGATGTACTTTGATTACTTTCTTCAATAAATTCCTTAGTAACTGCTTATTTCACTAGGCAAGTCTATAACATCAGAGAGGTACAGCCTCAAATATCCAGGTTCAAGAAATACATGTTGTGCATGGTCATTGAAAGCTTTTAAGGTGTAGCCCAACCTGCACCTGATAACTGTGCAGTTCCAGGCAAGATTCCCCCTTACCACCACCACTGTTATCAGGAGAGGCAACAGCAGCAGGGGATAGCAGGGGGTAGAAAGCTCTAAACCAGATACAAGGTGCACCTTGTCAGGTTGTAAGAGTGAACAGAAAGTGCAGGCAACACAATACTACTCTGTCCCTCCCACACAATATTCACATTCCAATTTTGTCGGAGAAAGACGAGGCATTATAACTGATTCCTTCCAAAAAGGAAATATCTAAAAATCCATATGACAAGGTAGGTTACAAGGAAGGTACTTCCCATGGAACATGGAACTTCCCATGGAAAAAGATTATATGCCCACCCTGGAAATCCTACCTCCAGTCAGGACAGTAACACACCAGGCTAGGGCTTGCTGGCTGCAGGTCATCTGGTCATGTCAGACAGGCCAGGCTCTGCAACACTCCTGCCCCCAGCACAGCAGCAACCCACATAGGATAAAAGCAGCAAACCTGGTTGAGCTGAGCTCATCCTGCCCAGCACCCAACATGCTGGTTAAATCTTCTCAAAGGGAATAAACCAGAATGGCAGCACATTTCTTCCTACCTCTGGTTCCTTTTCTTCTACTACCTCAGGAGCAGGGAGGATATGGGGCTCCTCAGAGCCACTTTCTCACCTCCACACGTCCGAGCTCAAAAAGGATGAGCTCAAAGAGCCCATATTGACACACACAGAGGAAACCTGCTGCCCCAGGCAGAGCACTGCCTCCACACACCGAGACAGCACCAGCCACACCAGGAGAAGCAGAGGAGCTCCCTGGTGCCCCATTCTGCCCCGTGCAGCTCCTCCAAGCAGGGAACAGCCCCTACCTCCTCCAGCTGTTCTGGGCCCCTGGATAGGAAGGGAAGCTCTCGTAGCCTTAGTGCTAGCGCTGGTCTAGCAAGTGCCTCCCAGCTGCTTCAGAAATGTCCATCCCGCAGAGACCTGTTCCCTGCTAGCAGGCTGCAGAGCCTGCACCCAAGGGAAGGCCACGAGTGTTTGTAGGGGAAGAAGCCCAGAGCTCAGGCCTCTAAGTCTGTGGGGTGCCAGTCAGATACAAACTATGTTGCTGCTATTTTGGTTCAGATGAATGTTAACAATTAGTAATAGTAACTTGTAGTGATGTTTGTTTTACTAGCGAGGAATTAGTCTGTTGTACCCTATTTCTCTTAACAACAGTTGCTAGCCAAAAAAAAAATAATCCTCTGTGTTCTGAGTTACTGATTTCCTTAGCTTCTTTATTATCCATTTGCTATATCTACTGCTTATTGAGCTTGAAAAGATCTAGTACAAATATAGATTAATAAATTTGTTCTGGTACTTATTTGTTTTTCGTGACTGAAAATGAAGCCTACAGCATATTTTCATATTTGACTTATGTTTAATATCCCCCTATAAATTATTGTTTCCTCTTCTACTTCAAGACATGTCACTAGCTTGCTGTCGTATTTCTCAAAAGAGCCTCAAAGCATAAATTTTGACGCTAGGCATGAAAAGCAAAAACCCACTGAAACTGCTGTGTGAATACCGATCAATAGAAGCTTATTCTAGTAGAAAAGAAACATAGTTGTTCTGGAAGAATGGCAGAATTTATTATCATAACAATTTTTCAGGCTTAAAGCATCCTCCATGAAAATGTCAAAGCCTTAGAAACAGGAGACCATATGACTCTTACCGTCCTGACCATTATCTGGCCAAGGACTTGGGAAAAAACATAAC
>VZSG01000342.1:272890-299461 GCA_013398315.1 Nothoprocta pentlandii | reverse complement strand
AGCCTTCTCTTCTCCAGAGAAAACAGGCCCAGCTCACTCAGCCTCTCCTCATACGGGAGATGTTCCATTCCCTTAATCATCCTGGTTGCTCTTCTCTGGACCCTCTCGAGAAGCTCCATGTCCCTCTTATACTGGGGAGCCCAGAACTGCCCCCAGTACTCCAGGTGCGGCCTCACCAGAGCTGAGCAGAGGGGCAGAAGATTGATCCAAGAAGGGGAAGATTGATCCAAGCCAAGGGAGTGCTGCTGCTGCTGCTGCACTCCTCCTTCTGCAGAACAAAATAAGGGCTCCTTTTCTTGTCCCTGGGAGGGCTCAAAACACCAGGCTGGGAGCTGCTTCATAACGAGACCCCTCTGAATCCCTCCTTATTCTGCTGGGAAGGAAACTCCACGTGGCAGGTGGGCAGCCTGCTCTGTAGCCAGCTGGTGCTCCCAGCCACGGGCACTGCAGGAGGGATGTGGCAGAGGCCAGGCAGGATTAGCCAGGCAGGACTGGCCAGGTAGGACTAAACGGCAGCTCGGGCCCCACTGCACGGCCTGCACAGCCCAAGCCGCCTGCCTGGGCTCTGCAGGGGCCTCCGTGGGCATCACAGCAACACCTCCATCCGCGGGAACAGGGACGCATCCCAGTGCTCCTCTCAGTATCTGTCTGCACAGCCACCAGGAGGGACAACTGGGACACCCGGAGCTGGCCCTGCCCTCCGGGGACAGCCGATATACAGGAACAGGCAGGACTGAGGGGCACCCGGGTGGGTCCCCATGTTGACCTGCCCTCTCCTGGCCTGCTGGACGGGAGGAGAGGCCGCAGGCTCGGCCCTGCAGCACCAGGTTAAGCCAGGCTTAGCTCGCTCCAGCTCTAGCAGATCCTCAAGACACCCACAAAGGCTGGGCCATGCACGGGCAGCTCAGCTGCTTGAGTTGGAGTTTTGATTCCACTGAAGGGGCCAAATGCCCCAACTGGCTCCAAAAGCAAAGCTATTTTTAAGAATTTAGATTCTAATTGCTTGCCTAGACCTAGAGAGGATGCAAATAGCAAGCTTATGAAAATGCCCTTCTTTTGTGTGGGACTTAAAGTCCTCAGACTTCAAGCTGCACTTCTTTACAAGGTGATTTTTCCAGATATTCCAGTTTGCCAGTTTTCTTATCTGCTCAGACAGAAGTCACTATCTAAGTAATCTTTCTGTTTAAATAATAATGTAGGTCTCAGACTGTTAACTATTCGGTGAATATCCATTTTGCCATCTTTTTCAATTAATTAATTTTTTGAGACAGTTCTTGGTCAGGTGCAAGTATGACAGCAGGCCTGTTAATCAGTCAGACTTGCCAAAAAAAACAGATGCCTTCAGCCAGAACAGCTTAGTTGTAGCTCTAGAATATAAGACATAACAAATAAATGATTAAAAGCTATTGATGAGTACACCTCCTTTTCTCTAGGCCTAGTGATCCTAGCATTCAAAATCTCTCTAAACAGAAGGCTATTAGAAAGACTTCCAGAAAAACAAAACAAGATGTTATTTCACCTATTCTGTCCAATGTCTGTTAAGAGATTTTTATCCACTAGAGATCTTCATCTCTAGTGGAGACACTCTCCACTAGAATCTCCTCATCACAGGTTTGGTTACTTTGAGAGATGTAACATGAGAGATTACTTCGTAATAACAACATTAACAGCTGTTGCTTAAAAAAATGGCTATTTTAGTGAGATAGTGGCACAATAAGTTGAGAATATCTAAGTATCTAGGAGAGTGGGAAGTGGGAGTGGGAAGAGTGTTGTTCCCGCTTTGCCTAACAACCAGCCCTCAGCCAGCCAGGCTCCTGGCTCCCAGCCTTGCCACAAATGTGTGTCCTGGGCATCTGGCAATTGCCTGGATAATGTGGTTTATGAGGAGGTGGGGTCTAAAGGTGCCACGCTGCCCTGCCAGCGTGGTTTTGGACACTATCTTGGGATAGGTGGCACCAAGGAACTGACAGCATGAGACATCCAGCCACATGCAGTCTTTGCAGTTAGTTTAACCTATGAAATCTAAACAAGGGAAATGGCTCTATGAAAGACCGACGGGCTAAAGGGAGGGCACTCAAGTGACGTGACTGGCTTTCTTGCCAAGAGAGAGCAGGAGGGCACAGAGCTGCCTCCCTGCCGGCTGGGAGCTTTGGAAACAGAAACGCCACCCGCCGCAGCCAGCAACAGCAATTGTTAAAGAACAGCCCTGACCAGAAATGATTTCACAGAAGGTCAGACCTACTGGGAAGCATTAGACTTGTTTATAGTGGTTATCATTTTTATAGGGTAGTTGCTGTTTTTAGTTCTTGGTAATTTTGCTTTGGCTTGTCTTCTTCATGTGCAATGCATGATTTATGTCTGCTCTGGGTGACCCGTGGCCCAGCCTCCTGCAACAGGCAACCCTTACACCCAGGACGAGCTGGGATGAGCCCTGGGATGAGGGAACTGCCCGAGCAGCACAGCAGAATTGAGCAGGAACCTAGCATTGCTCGTCACTACCTGCTGCGCCGCTGGGACAAAGCCAGCACGCTTGCAGAGCCCTGACCTTCTCCCCCTGCATCGTCAGCTGCACCATTGAGCAGTAAGAGCTTTGCCAGCAGTGCCTCTGCCCTTCTGTGCCCTTGGCTTGGTGGTGCTTGGAGTCGGATCCCACCAGAGCACAGGTGCCTATTGCAACCCCATAGCACTGAGGTGCTGGATGCAAGAGCGCAACCCCCAAGCCACCCTTCCTCACAGCAACGCCCAGCCTCTCTCCTTTTGTAGCTACTTAGACTGTTTCACATGTGCTGGACTTCATCTGGGCACAGGCACTCACTGGCTGCCCCAGGACCTGCTCTGAGGTGCTGCGTGGGGACACTGGAGGCCTGTGACCTCCAGCCCCGCTGCACATCCCTGCTCTTCCACAGGAGGAGCCCTGCTCACCTGTGAAACCGCTCAGCTGCAGACGCTTCTTGCAGCCCCCCAGGCTGGACTGCCCCCTCAGCACTTGTCACAGCCCCTGTGCTGCGTTTTGCCCCAGAGAGCACAGGAACACAGGGTAGACACAGGCCAAGTTCCCTGGTGGAATTTGCAACTAAAGCTTTAAAGCACTGAGGCTGCACAAACACCTCCCCTGCTGGGGTTTGGTTAATTTACTTTATGATGCAGAAAAGAATAAATCTCCCATCTTCTCCAGGCTGTGCTGGATCTTCCAGGCTGATAGATTTTATCTTGTTCTTGGGAGCAGCCACCTGCTTAAGGAAGCAAGTGACACTTTGCAGAGCTGGAGCAATAGACGAGGCTCCCAATATCCACTTATTTTTTCCTTTACTATTTAAATCATGTTAATATTTCTTTAGAAATTACATACAGTCTGATGAAAAGCAATTGCCAACATTGGTAACAGAACACGAGCCATTGTTAGAGGCAAATATCTCAGGAACGTCCCTCAGGAACGTCCCCTAGACCAGCACTTAAAGAGTCTGTGAGGTTATTTTTCCACCCATTTTGACTTAGCATTCATTAATCATTTTTTACTCAGTAGCAGACTGTTGCTTAGCATGCAGGTTTGGTACATCCCCCTCTTTCCCATTTCATAATATGCAGTTTCTTTTCCAAGTTTTAAAATTTATCACCTCCCTCAATTTCCTTGTATTTGAAAATGCAGCTGAGATGTGCATGGAAGTTATGCTATCTGCTCTGGCACAGAGGTTGGGAGTTTCTGACTTGTATTTGCTGACTCTAGCTGACTCTGTTTGATAAGAGTCAGCTTTATCTGGGAGCATCTCACTGCCAGGTCTGCTAGGGGCTGTGTCACTTCCTTCTACAGTATGTATTTGCAATTGCTTGCTTGGCTTAAACTAATATATTGCACTTGAGAACTACAGAGAATTGCTGTACAGTAAATTCTGTCTCTCTAGGCATTATTTGGCATTATAAAAGAATATATAATTTATACTGCAATTAAAGGAGCCCCCAGGCTATTGATTCAAGCTTCCATTAAGCAAATAGATATTTGTTGGTATGAGAACCAATAACTCTATTATTGCTTCCAAGTTTGAGCTTTCCTTGCAAGTGACAGGAAACTATGAAAAGGACTGAGGAATCAGAACACAACTAGAGAAAAGCAGGCAAAAGCAAATCACTTAGTTGACTATAGAGTATGTGACTGTGGATTTCAAGGGATTTTTTTCCCACTGCACTTGCTCACCCAAGATGGCAATCTTTGCAGTGAGATTTTGAGACTGCTGTTATTGTAATTCAGAGCTGTGTTTTTAGCAGAACCAGTGCAGGTAAGCACTGCCCTGGGTGCTCGTGAGAACATTTGATGGTTTTTACTGACCTCAGCTCTCACTTTGCTCCCTGGTCATTAGCAAATGAGGCTACAGCACCGCAGTCAGAGGAGTCACCTTTGAAAGGAAAGGTGAACAAGCAATTTCGAAGAATAAAAATTCTGAACCATAAAACACATGACCTTGAGAAACAGAGGAGCTTGTTTCTTTAAAAAGCTTATGATGGGAGCTTTAATTTCATGTTCATAATGGGCTTTCACTCTACATAGCTGGTTCAAAACCTATGTACTATTTAAGTATTACTGCTGAGTAGTAGTTAAGTCTCGGAGCCAGGACCTGAGCTTTTCAGTGGTCTTTCAGCCTTGGAGAGGAGACTTTCCGGAGGTTACCCCAGCCGCAGTGCCCACCTCTGTCCTGAGTCTCGGACTGTTAGAGCCATATCACAGCACACAGTCATCTTAAAAGAACAGAGTAAAGCTCTGGGTGGAATCCCAAGTGACCAAGTGGGAAACATGGAACTGCTCGCGCAGAAGCGGCAGAACTCCCTTTACCTGAATCCCTTCTGGATGCACAAAGTTCAGTGGCAGAAAAGTCACGGAAGAATTTTGCCTCTTGTTTTCAGCTCTGTGCGTTTAGCTTGTTGTTAAAATTTGGACCTGCACCAGCTGATCAAAAAATTTCACACATACCCCTCCCCTCTGTCTGACTAGAAGAGCATGGAATTAAAATATATTTTTCTGAATTTAACATTAATAAAAAGTTAAATAGAAGTCTAAAAGTGGCAGGCCACGTTTTTGTCATTATACAAACTTTTTTTTTTTTTTATTAGCTTTTGAACACTGACAATTTCTTAAACAATACCAGCACAGTTCCTGAGTATAGGAATCCAGTATTGCTGCTCTCTGGTGAAAACAGATGCGCTCTTATACTCTGCAGACATACAAACATACATACACATTGAAATTTTAGAAAATGCTGTCATCAAAGTTCCCCTCTTATTACACCTAATTATTACACCAACCATGGAGAAACGTTGAATTATCGCAACATTTCCAAAAGGCAACATATTTTTCCTGTTTCACTGCCTCTCCTCAAAACACCTCCAAAGCAATAGTGATAAGCAATAGCTTATTTAGTCTTTGATTCGGCTTTGTGTGCTCAGGATGCAAGTACAGTTCCCAGATGGAGTGTTATGGACACAATCAACAGCAGGACTTAATATACTAAGATTTAACTTAATATAATCAAACAGCTCTTGAAGCCAATTTACTCCAAAACATTACTGCTACTTAAAGCAGCAGTGAATTCACTGCTATATATACACCAGGTATTACATGTTGTATTCTCAGGCCTTTCCCTTCAAAATTCTCCATCTGTGACCAGTGAAGATCAATTCTTCTAATAGACCCTTAATGGTGGAGGTAAAATAACAGGGTATTCCTGAAAAACTGAGTGGATTTTAAAGGCTGTAGAATATACTTAAAAAAATACACTATGTTAGTATATTCCTGCTCTTAGAAGAGAAGAGAAGCCTTCGCTACCCTAAAGGGCACAAGAGAGTGCAGACCTCACTCTTTCACTGCATTTCCTTTTTTTTTCCTCTTTCTTTTTCTCCTTGTTTTTTTTTCCCCCTTTTTTCTTTTTTTTTTCTCTCTCTTTCATTTTGTAAAGCAATGTCTCCGTGTTTCTAAAGAAAAGACTCAGAATCCACTGGCAATGTTCTGTCTGGAATGACAAGGTAAGAGATCCTTAAATGAGTGGTGGCACAGCAACAGGGGAAAAGGAGAGTGCATATGAATGTTTCTAAAACCAGAAAAACAGAGCAATTTTTTTGTTCCTAACACTGCATTTCATGTTTTTCAAGTGATATTTTTCTAACAGATGGTTCTTTGAGCCATGATTTCTTTGAGAGACAATTTGGGACACTTGTATCAACACAGCATGTTATCCCAATTTGGTCCCATTTGGGAACTTTTAGCTTTATTGCACATAATTATTATTGGCTGGAGATACACTACTGCCAGTATTTGTACTTTACACTGAAAATCCTGTAGTATTTACTGTTTCCCCTACAAAAAGCTATTTCTAGGAACTAAATGAGAAATCTCGTATTTTTAAATGAATTTCAGGCACTCACACCTCTGTAGAAGTACTTAACCTTTAAATGAGATGAAAAATATGAATAAATATCATACTTTTATGGCACAACATTTTTTTCTATGCTAGCTATGGTAGCTATTGTACAACTGGTAGTTCCTCATGAGTGTATAGAACGACTGAGGCAAACCCAAGATAAGGAAAAGAGGACAACCTGCAAATAAAAAGCTTTGTGGCATCCTGAGAAGGGCACCCAAAACCACAGATGCCAAAAGCTGGTGAATGTCATTGGCTAAGAAGTTGTGCAAAAGTTGTTGTCTTTGGTCCTCAGTGATTTATGGGTAAGAAAAGGTTTAATGTCCCAGAGGACGTGGCCTCTGTTTAGTACGTCTGGAAAGCAGTGAGGTTTGGAAAAGGACCTCCAGGTAGCCCTCAAAGTTCTTCTGTGTAACATTATTTTTCCCCAAAAAAATGTCATCTCACCTCAGGGTGATGAGCATCCTTTCAGAATAAAGGATGACTTAACCCCCCAGGCACTGGCAAAAAGTAGAATAAAGCAGCTAATGTGGGAGACAACTGCAAATGAAACAAGGCACAGTTCTCTTTTGAGCATTGATTCAACTGTAAATGAGCCAGAACAATCCACACAAAACTGGAAATCAGATTCCAACTCCAACAACAATTCAGGTCTTCAGCCTATTGCAGCAGACAATACAGTGTGGGCCATTCTCCTTTACCACAGAAAGGTAAAGAGAAGGGAATTCTGCTTCCAGCAGAAATCTTTACAGCATGCCAATAAAAATGGACAGGTTTGGGGAATATTGCCAAGTCAAGACTGCTTTCTAAGGTATGATGCTTAAAGGGTTGTTGTTTAAAAAGTTTTTCAAGCGCTTGTGGTTTCATTTGCGACCTTGGACCTGTAAAGGGTAGTAGGTAGGGAGAGTATCATTGCAGACAGACAACTCTCCAGTTCCCAGCTGCAAGCCAGTCTGCATCCCCTTCGGCTCTGTGCAGTTTCTCAGCTCCAGATTTTTGGTGAAGCAGAACTCAATCTGGCCAATTGTCTGGGCTTCTTCACCCTAGAGACAGGAAGAATGAGATCAGCTTGTTGTGCAGAAGAAAATGAACGAGTACTTCACACATATTTGCCACAGTTACATTATACAGTAGTGCCCATTTGTAGCATTGCCGCTTGAGAACGTGTGAGGGAGAGACAGATCATAGAAGTACCACCCTGGAGAGCTTGTAGCAAAGTCTTCTTTAAGAAGCAAGCACATGAGGAAAGGCATTTCAATGTCACAACTCAGGAACATTTTGGGAGATCTGACTAGTAAGTCTCACTATGAAATGCTGCAAAACAGATTATCAGGTCTGCACAGAGCACAGAAGCTGCTCTTCTTAATGATGTGCGCCAGCTGAAGGACAGGAATGGTAAAAGGAAACTCCGATATGGAAGGTCTCCTTTCACCAACACTCCTATTGCAGGATGGGAATTAAGGCAAAGAAAATTCTCCAAAAAGGAGAAAGGAGAAGTTTTACAGAATCTTTTACTGAGAGGAACACAAAAGCATCTGTGAAAAATAGTAGAGATGTCATTTTTGAACTGCAGGACTGATGGAGAGGAAATATACTGGCCACAAAGAAAGAGAGAAGGCCTGGAAACCAAATGCAGCAAAGGAGATTATGAAGAAAACCTAAAGAATGGACAAGCATGATGAAGAAGTGCATGTGAAAAAACACTGATTTAGAAATTGCTAGAAAGCAGGACAAATATTTGTGCACAAAATTTTGTACATTGTTGTACAAAAGAAAAAAAAAATGTGTCTGCTTGTTTGTTTTTAAGAAACCTAAGAACACAGCAAATCTGTAACATATTTCAGGCACCAGAGCTCTCTGACAAGGCAGTCTGCCACCTCAGGCAACTACAAGGCTGGATTGCTGAGAAGGGTCAGCTTTGCATAACTGGAGTGTCCTTTTTCCTCTCCATCAATTAGTTTAAACTATTAAGTACAGGAGACTCAAACTGATAAATTTCTTTCACCTAATTTGGACTGTATGCTGATTATACTAAAAGTAAATGGTAGCATTACAATGAATATAAAAAGAGTTAAAATCTGGGCTTTGTGTTAGTTTTGTATTTCTTCAAAATCTAGAGGTGGGTGAGATTGCAACTGACATTCAGCCCTTATTCTTTTGGTGCTCAACTAATTTAAATATACATTTTGAATCAGTTTTAACTTAATAATTCTTCTTCATAGAAAGCAATCTCTGAGCATGAAAGCCTCACAGCACTGCTAAAGCAAATGAACTGACAACATGAGAGCTATTTAACACCAACAGCAACTGTATCTTGGCAAATTGTCATAAAACTGAAGTCTGTGTATTTGCAGTAACTGTGTTCTGTGATAAACCATTTTTATAAACTCAAAGTCCTCTGTAAGAGGAAGTGCTCCCTTCTCTCTCTCTCTCTCTTTGCCTTCTCCTCTGCCCCGCCTGTTTTTAAAGGGCAGGAAATTGCGTAACTTGTAACTGTCTGGAATCTTGTTTTGTTCCTTCGGGGACACTCTGGGCTCAGACGTGTGTACCTGTATCTTGACAGTGGCGCACTGTCTCTGGGTACCAGGTTTTCCACCTCACTGGGACTCTTAGCCAAGGAAAGGTCAAGGGAGAGGAAGATTTTACACAAGATTCCTGTACAGAAAAGACTATGATCATCTTGAACTACCCTGAAGCTCAGAATGCCTTTTCATACAGGTAGGGCCTTTTTGAGAACAACCTCTGAGACAAGCTTCTCATTTGCTGTGTTTCTGAGGGAGTCTGTTCTATCAGTCACCTCATCATGCAAAATAGCTGAGCCATGCCCAGTGAGGCAAAGCCAAGCACCACTTTCATGGGTAGTACATTTGCCAAGGCCTGCAGTCACAGGCTCCTTTCTGATCACAGCTGTTAACCTGAGTAATTGCCTTTATGGTGATTAAGGTTTAGCAGGAGCAGAGAGGACTCAACTGCAGCCTCACCTCTAGCCTGATGGTTGCAGTATTCACCCATAAACTGCAAAAGAGATGCAGGTTCGAGTTCTTTGAGATGAAGGCAGCTTTCAAATGCAATACTCCCATTTTCTGGGCAAGTATACTAGCAGAAAGGCTCACCATGGTATACCAAAGGTGAAGAAAGGGCATTTCCTTCATGAGCTGTATTTATGCATTAAAAAAGCTCCATCAGTAGTAACCTAAGCTGAACTCAGTGGTGCCAGTGTGTAGGCAACATTTTCATGGACTTTAAGAATTCAGCAATATCTAATTTGCAAAGGGCAGCAACATAGCAGAGCCTAGATTTCCATATGCTGAACATTTTTTTTTCTTTTGGTCTTTGATAAATAAGGTTAATTTTAAGAAAAGCGTGTGTTTTTTGTTGTTGTTGTGTGGGTTTTTATTTTTTTTTTTACCTCTTCTGGAGGCAGACATTGGATCTTTAGTGTTACACCATAAGCCCTTGTGAGAGCTTCCTTTAAGACAGTCATCTGGAAAACACAGAGAGCTCGGGTAATTGAAGAATGCAATAGCAGTAACTTCTTCCAATAGTTCTCATATTTGTAAGTTAACAAAAGCTTATAGACAAAGCACAACTCTAAAGACCTATTCAATTAAAAGATGCCACTTTATCTTTAGCAAATACTTCCGATAAGAAAAATACACACAAATGATTTTATAAAAGACTGCCTCTCACCTTGTAATATGTACTGCCCGGCTTTATCCCAGCTTTCAGGAGAGAACTGAAACAAAGACAAAACACTTTCCATGACTCCTGAACACCAATATAACTTTGTAACCACAAGGAAAATGGAGAGACCCGAGGAGAACTTGGCAAGCATTACCATGAAGGAGAGCTAGGGAAGTTTGTTTCCCACCCTCTCCCTTTTCCAGGAGGCTTCTTCACCACCTACCTGGCAGGGTGGCCTACAGCTCCCTACCCTGCCTATTCTGAAGAGCTGGAAGGGGCAAGTCTTCAGGTGTAGCTAGGGAGAGGAAAGCACTGCTTTCACTCAGCAGCTCTTCCTAATGCTCTGTTGAGTGCCAGGTAGGGATACAGTTTAATCATGCCCTGTTCCCCCAGGCTATTCCCTTGTGCTCTGGCCATGGGGAAGGGATCAAGGAAGAGCCAGGAGGCTCCGCGCATCCTCATGCGCTGTGGCAGGGGAGGCTCGCCAGGTCGTGGGGCACACGGCCCCCAGGAAGGGGTACAGGAACAGCCTGCAGGCCTCCATCAGCGTTACCAGGGCCCTGGCAGGGACGCTGTCATGGCCCCTTAGTAAGCAGGTTTTTGAAGAGGAATGTTGCTCACCTAAGAGAAGCAAAGCAACTCTCCCAAACCTGTAGCCTACCTTCCCCATCTCTCTAGACCCAGATCTTGCATAAGGTTTAATACGCCCGCAAGGCTTGGCACCCAGCAGGTGCTGATTCCCTTAAGCCCTGGCTTCTTCAGGGAGAACTGGGAAGGTTCAGCACCTCTTGGAATTTAACCCAGTGCGTGTTAACAAAGCTCAGTCCCTCCAAAGTCAGGTCCTGCACAGAGGAGATTTAATGCAATTGACTAGAGCTCTATGTATTTGGCATCATCATTTAACACTGGATACACGCAGGCCAGTAATTAAGATTGTGTTCTGTCATTCTTACAACAATATCTTCTATTTAATAAACTCTTTTTTGGAAGCAATCTTTTAATCACCATAGCACTACCTTTTCTCAAGAAAAGATATAAATGAAGTACAGTGAGAACATAAGCAGCCTTTATTCTGTTAGTGAAGATTAAACTAATTATCTTCACTTTTACAACAAAGAGAGCGCTACCATTAACTTCAGAACGTCTCTAGCATTTTTCAGTGTTGCATATGCTGATTAAAGGAGTCACATAGTTGGTCACTGCACCATCTGTAAAATATTTTAGTCACACAATCACATAGGCAATTGACTTACCAGACATTACTAATTTTAATAGTGCATATGACTCTTCAGGGCTGTGCCTAGAAAAATCTGATGAAGATACTACAAAAATATGAGGAGGATGGAATAAAGACATATTTCCTTGCCACACATGAAAAATGAATAAGACTTTGGTAAGACACTGCTTGAAAAAGTGATAGAAAATGAGCTGGATTTTTTAAACATACACAGCTCTAGATAAATATGGAAAAACCATCTCAGTATGACTCAGAACACTGTGAGTGTTATCACTTAATTTTAAAGTGTACAGGTATTGGAAGTTTTTGTTAAAGAAATACATCTGACAAGGACCTTCAAAATTCATCAGCTCACACTGCCTGAAAGGATGCACGTTGCTGGCTCCCCAGGTGCCAAAGTAGCCAGAGTTGTGCTCGTCAGCCTCAGGCAACCCTACCTCTGAACTTTGGTATTAAAAATCATTTATGCTAGTGCTCTTTCTACTCAGCTACTGAGTTTTTAGATTTTTTTTTTTTTAATTAGGTTGGAAACATTTAGAGACTGATTGAAATAGGAGGCAGACGAGGCAGTTCACTTATGCACCTGTTAAGATCAACCTGCTTGTAGAGGTCCAGAGCTTTACCAAAATACTTCTTCTGAGAATTAAGGATCTGCAGTGTCGCTGCACAAGTTCCATGCTTATCCCACTCATGTTTCCTATAGGCAGAAAACAAATTTCATGTTTTAGAAAACACCATTTGCAGAGAGGTATGTGCATACACCATACAGAGGTATGTGCAAGCTAGCCAATATGCTTCAATCAAGTAACTGAAAGGCTATTTATATGGTAGGACATCTCACATACACAAAACTACTGCACATGCAAAAAGCAAAATTCCCCCCCCAAAAACACTCCTACCATTTCAGTCATTTCAACACATTTATTTTTTTTCTAGTAGAAGTATTTTCCACAAGATTTTAGACCTACAAGGAGAGTTGGGAAGAAGCCTGTGTCATTCATCCTCATAGTTTGTGGCATCAGACTACAAGAATTCTTTCAAGAAAATAGGAGTTGACCTTAAGTTTGACAGTTTCATGAAAGAGACTTTTCAAATTACTGTAAGAATTGTGGAAAAGAAAGGAAAGAATGGTCCAATGCTCAGGAAATTATCATGGGCCCGGAACATCCAGAATCAATGTTTTGCCTTATATTAAGTTATGCAAAAAAACACTTATTTATAGTTCAAGGGATAACTTGCTTCCTCCTCCCTATTATATCTTCAAAAGATAGCTGTGTTCTCAAGGCTGAAGACTGCAAGGTGAGGAGACGAGATAATGATGTGGAATAAATCATTATTTCACTCTTAAGCTGACCGAGAGATCTCTATGACATAAGAGCGTCACAAAACTTACCAAGCCAACAGGATTGTTCTGGTACTTCTTTCACACTAGCTTAGTACAGAATATATCACTTTTTTTGAATTAGCCTCTTTTTTAAAAGCTAAATGAAGGAATTTATGAAATAAATATATATCACATTCATGTGATATAAAGTTCTCTTCCTATATTATTAAGAGATGTTTGGAGATGAGAAGCGTAAGAATTTGCCCTCAAAGTGCATATTTCTCATCTTTGTGTAATTTCTAGTGGAACTTTTAGACTAACTGATCTTCAAAGCACTGATTTTTTTTCAGAAGTGCAGAATCTTATTTTGAGTGGATCAGTGTAAACGCACAAGCTGCTTACCCAGGATTGTTGCCTCAAGTTTCACTTTGTCCCCTTGCTGTACCTAGACAGGCCTGTTCTGCAGTCTTACAGACTCACAGGGTGGTTGAGGCTGGAAGAGACCTCTAGAGATCCTCTAATCCAACACCCCTGCTCCAGCAGGGACACCCAGAGCACTGGGGAACAGGGTGGCATCCAGGAGGGTTTTGAAGACCTCCAGAGAAGGAGACTCCACAACCTCTCAGCTTGTCTCTATTGCACTACCAGCTGTCCTAATGCCAAGGAAAAGACTGCAAAAGAAAACAATTCTTACAATGTTATGATATAAGCTCATATATAACAGCAATGCCAAGGAAAAGACTGCAAAAGAAAACAATTCTTACAATGTTATGATATAAGCTCATATATAACAGCAACAACAAAAAAAAAAAAAAAAAGTGGCAAAGCTCCAAAGATATTCCTATGAGTTTTAAAAGTCTACTGAAAGACTAAGCAGTATAAACCATAATACGAACATCTGTTGTTTTGTTTCATGTTTTTTTCTTCAGATTTTCATGAGTCATTGGTGTTAAACAGGTGTCAGTTCAGCAGACACGCACAAAAAGTTATCATCTGATCACAGATGCCTGCTCCTACCAGCGCATTCCCTGACGTGATGATGCCTCGACACTTCATGAAGAAGGAAAGAAACAGAAGGTCCATTATTTTTCACCTGAAAACATGCTTTTGAGTTCTCCATTCCTAGTGAAAACTAAAGATTCTTCTTAAGAAATTAAAGCACTTTAAAGAAGCTATCCTTAGAACTAGAGAAAGTGGAACACTCCTTTTGAACAGAGAATGAATAAAAGAAACTGTAGATCCATGAGATTTGAAGAAGGAGAGAGCATAGGCTACTGAAAGATTTTCACTGTATGTTCACAAATCCAGCCTTGTGAAGTGTTCTGATCTTGGCTGTAACACACCTAATTTGAATCTGACTTCTTTGTTTGGGCATGAGCAGACATAAAACAGTTCTTATTGAAGTAGGTACCTGATGGTCCTTTTAGCTTTATGTTACAGAGAACTAGCAAAACTAGGCAGCAAGTTTTAACTGGAGCATGTCTGGTTTAAATGGAAGCATATATGTCCAGCGAACTGTCAGCTGCCTGGAAAACTCCACTTAAAGTTGGCCAAACAGCAGATTTCCTGACAAGGCAATTGAAGTCAGTGATGAGACAAGAGACTACAATTTTGCAGAAGATGGAAGCTCTTTTGGAGACAAATTTGGCAAGAGATATGGGACAGTTAGCTTGGACCATAAGCAGACAACAGTCAAATCCCAAAGGCAACTAGAACAGCAAGAATCTGGAGGAAAAGTTTTGCATGCAGGATGCCAATTTTTTCCAAAGATTATATCCACATATCTGTGTAATAGGATAAAATGTGGTCCTCCTCTTTTCCAGGCTTTCCACAGTACTTTTTTTTTCTGCTGTTTCCAGGAGGAAGGCAGAGGGCCACGGATGTGACGATGCTCTGGGCACATGTTACTGCTCAGAGGCAGCTGCTACTGATCTGCTAGGCCTGACTACCCCAGGCGATGGGACTGTGGGGGTTCCCAAAAGGAAAAACCCACAGGGATACCCCGAGACAGTGCCGCTGCTTCACCAGTTCTGGAAAGCCATGAGCAGACACTGCTCAGCTTTTGTAATCAGCACTGTGAGCTCCCCTAGCAAGAGAGCCAATTTGGAGTCTGTTTAAAACAATTACAGCAACCGCAAGGTGATGTTTCCTTTGACAGGGTGATTTGGTTTTTGCAGCAGCGCCACACGAAAAAGTAGAACGATGAATATGCACCGAATTCTGACAATTAAGCACATGCAGATGAAATTTCACCTTAACCTCTTCCACATCTTCCACTTCAGCAAACTGAAGTGGTTAGGAAATGGAGGAGCTGCAGCTTCAGGGAAAAAAAAAAACAATTTGTGTCCAGAAATGAAAAGAATTAATGCTTCGGTGTTATTCAAGCCCTTCATATGGGCCAAAATAAGACAAGGTCATTCCACTGAAGCTTCAGCTCATACTTGTGTGGCATGTGGATAGAGAATGTAGCTTATTGTATGCAGAAGGAGCACCAACCCTTCTGTACTGCTTATATTCATGAGCAAGGCACTAATGCTGAGCACGTATGGTAGGCAAGAATTTTGCTGATCTTTTCCCTCCCTGTAGGACACAAGTACCTTGGCAGGCAGGCAGGAGTGGGGCCTGCCACATTCGATTGGGGTCTACTATGTAGTTTGTCTAGTTCCATCATAGCTTTTCTCTACAGTGTTGTTAAGAATGGATGCTAGGCTTGCATTGCTCAAGGCTGAGTTCTGCACATGGAGTCTGAAGGGGCTGCAAGAAAATGCAAAGGAATGAAGCTGGTACAGTTCAGCTCTATGGAAAGGAAGCTGAAAGCTTCACTTGCTGTTGTGTGCAGCAAAGACTGAGTTTCCCCAAGCACTCGGTCATGCAAATGCGGCAGGAACCTACCCAGTTTGAAAACTGCCTTACATTATTAGGGTAGGAAGAAAAATCTGTAAGCCTATAGTAGTAATGCTACCCACAAACCACAGAGGATTAGGGACACTCCACTGTCCCATACACAGAAGTCTGAGGACTCCTTCCCTTAGATGACACATGGAAATGATCCTGAAGGGAGTTTTCCTCGTCTGATGTGGTCCAGAAGATCTTAATCTAGAAGTTCTTTAAATGGGGTCCTTTCAGTCTATAAACCTTGAGATAAAAAGCACCCTTATCCCCTTAGCCTGTATAA
Source organism: Nothoprocta pentlandii (assembly GCA_013398315.1). Lineage (NCBI taxonomy): Eukaryota > Metazoa > Chordata > Aves > Tinamiformes > Tinamidae > Nothoprocta > Nothoprocta pentlandii. The sequence continues at coordinate 283,637 of VZSG01000342.1, read as the reverse complement.
AGGTTCCAGCCCCTGGGTGGCAATAGTTACAGTCTGTAGGTTAACAAGGTGAGCAGAAATATACAGGGATTTTTTTGTTTGTTTGTTTGTTTTTTCCAAAGATACCTACAGCTATCCCCAAATCCTCAGCAAGTAGGAAGTCCTCCCTCACCCTCTGAGCCAGGATTACAGTTAGAGGTAAACCCGAGGAGAAAGATGCTACACAATCATGACAATCTTTGAAGGATCCTGATGTGGTAAGTGGTGCTACTCAGTATCCACCTTGCTTCTCACTGCTTATGCTCTTTATGTAATCAGCATGTCGTTAGTCTACAATAACGAAAACCACATTCACCAGTTTCACTTAGAGATTTTTATTTCTGTCACACTGGAATTTTAAAATAAAAAGGTATCTTTTTAAACTGAGAATTAAATATTTTTAACTGAAAGAAGCACAACAGGATTTTCCCGGCTGAAGAGTTTTCGTTTACAGAAATTGCAATTAGGATTGCCAATCTCAGTGAACTTTTCTCACCTTACCGAAAGGTACTGAGTTATTTTGTCAATCAAAGTACTAGCTACAGTGTTGTAATCTGCTTTGTATTGCTTTTATACTAATGATATTTCCAGGTGTTGAAATAAATGCTGCCAGGTATCCTTGAACTGAAAGCAAAAGGAGCTCGATTAGATTTGCTCACACCTGCTGCCAACCAAAATACCTCCATTAGTAAAACAAGGACTGCTCTGCCCACATTTCAGATGAAATCACTTATTTCCATGAGCAGGTGGTCACAGCATGGGCAGCACTAGTTCCAGCAGACATTTATCTTATTCTAATTCCAGAAACAATTTGCACTGCAGCAAACAGAGAGGCAGTCATGCTCTCCCTGGCACCCAGGGATGGCACAGGGCAAGAAGAAAGGGGTGCAGGGAGAAGCCTGGCGAGTGCCTTGGACGGGGTTACAGGTTTAGGCTGCCCTAAGGCACTTGTGCGACTAGTTTAAGGCTGAGGACCAGGACTTTTTGTAGAGTGATGACAAGACTGAGAGACAGCCATTCCCTTCCAGGCTTTTCCCAGTGATGCAGGAAGGTAAGAGTCATCCAAAGGAAAGCTCCCCAGGCACAGAATTAACTGAATAGCCGGGATAGAAGTTACTGCCCCTAGCTCTGCACTCTGCTTATGATCGGATATTACTGCTATCACAGTGGGTCTGAAGAACAAATTGCACATCCATACCTCAGCTCATGCCAGCTCACAAGGCTGCAAATTAACTTGAACTACCACATCTTTTAGTTTAAAATAATGCACTCCAACTGAAGCTGGTGCAAACACAAATAACATCCACTACTCATTTCCCTTCAGTGCAAGTGTCCCATTTTTCAGAAAGGAAGAGTAACTTGGAGAAGGAGGAAAACAGGCCTGTAAACAGGAGAGACCAAAATCTCCTCCTTTCCCCTGAGCTTGGGAAGCTCAGGCAAGTGCCCACTTGATCTGGGTTTAGGCTGCTAGAAAAATAAATAGTAAGAGGGAAGCCTGCAGAAAAGTAGCCAGAACTGTATAGTCTATCTTAATTTTTCTATTCACTCCTTTGCAAGGAAGCCCAGAGAAAAGTTTCCAAAGGCCAGCAGCACCATGGAGATGGGCAGAGAGAGGCCAAAGAGCTGTTTCTGCAGCTTTTTAGCTCTGATGTCCCAGGAGAGCTTCTGCCATTCAAATTTAAAGGTGCTAACAGCAGCTGCTGCTTCTCCCTGGGGGCAAAGAGAGCAGATTCTGTCCCTCCCTCCAAGTTCCACTTCTCAAGAAGCTCTGCAACAGCCCCCTCTTCAACAACTGCTTTTTGCAAATGTTCTAGAAAGAAATCTAGAAAGATTTATTTATTTATTTTACACCTAAGACTGAGAAGTGATTAGGAACTGTTTTCAGTGCTGTCCAGGAGGGTGGCTGCTTGCCAGGCTCCTGCCCTCTCTGGGTACAGCGCACACTTCCCACCTGAACGGTTCCCAGCTCATATGCACTTTTTGTAAAACAACATCCAAAATACTGGAAAGTTTTGTTGGAACTCACCAGAACTGGGTGCGATTCTGGGAGGAATGAAGCACATCAGGCCAATAGCGTCTCATGTCTGGCATAAGATCCTAAGAAATAACAAGAGTAAGGAAATGCACCTGCAGAGCTCAAAAGCTATTTCTTACACAATCAACATATATTGACACATTTTCTAAAACAGAAGCCTGTCTTTCAGCATCCCTGACAAGCATTCACTGGCACAGAAAGGAAAGATGCCCTTTCCCCTCAATATTCTGACAATGTTGCTGTTGGAGGTGGCAGGTAGGTGCAAATATCTAAATATCTGAACAATGTATTAAAACACAGATTCCCCTCCTGGAGGGGAAACTATCAGTTATCTTGCCAGTTTGTGCAATCATCGAGCTTTTCACATATGTAGGCTCAATCTCACATCTATGTTTATAAAACAAATGAATAAAATTTAGAATTCCTACTTTTTAACATTTTAAGATGACAATACACTGCAGTTTTCATTCTTCTTCTCTTATTTGTGCCTGTGCTTGGAGATATTAGAGAGGACTTTCATTTCTCTTAGCAGTCCCAGAAGAGGAAAAGGGTTTAAAGCAGCTAATGCTCAGTAATAGCCCTGAGAGAAGACACACACAAAATGGACTCTGAACTATGTTCTATTTTATGAGTTCTGGCTTTGCAGCAGGAAATTATTTTTAAAGCACATGAATTAACTGCAATCTCTTTTTCACAGGTACTTGTTACCACTGGAGAGCCACAGCCTATAGTCTCTATTTTCCTTTTCAGCAGAAAGTGCCTGAACATGTCAAACCACACATCTATAAAATCAAATGCAAAGGGCTGTTCATCATAGGCACTACAGGCTTCAGGTAACACCAGAAGCACATACTGGATGCTTGGAGTCTTTAAAAGAACACAGTTGTCAGTAAACTGCTTGAAGAGCAGACACATGGTGAGGTACAGATTTTGCATACAGGATGTGCACTCAGCCCTACGAGTTATGACTGTTTTCATTTAAATGAATACCTTAATCTCGGTGACATTGAAGTGCCATGTCCTGTTACAATCGTCAACTTTGTTAGGCCTAGGGAAGAAAAGGAAAAGTGGAAAAAAAAAGGATATCTCACAACTCACTAATGGTAGGCAGCAATATGTCATTAGCCTGAATTTTAAACATGCAGGATTATAACTGGAAATTTGATTTAGAAAATAAATGCAAGGAACCTATCTGCATCCACAGTGCTTTACAAGTAGAAATATAAGACATTAATCCAGAATGTTTCCTGAAGAAAGAGGCTGTGTTAGAGCCTCCAGTCACTCACATCCTGTGTAAAGGACACACAGGAAAGAGTTATGATAGGGAAGGGTCTTGCATATAAGGTCACTGTCGAAGCCGACCTCCCCAACCACTGTATCGTGTGATGCCTCTGTAAGCCACTACTGAAACCTGGGTATGATGCTGCTCACCCTCCCAGGGCACAGAGCTCACCAACCCCCTCTACTGAGTTTCTCCCTTATTTGTCATTATGGAAACCTTCAAAATAGTGCTGTTCACACCAGTTCCTGCAAGCTGATTTCTTGGAAGCAAACATATTTTTCCTAGGCCTTTACAATATTTGTGCTGAGTTAAGACTCCTAGAGGCACAGGCAGTCATGAGACACTAACAGGGAGAAAGAGGGTTTTAGTTTGACATCAATGATTTTATGAAGAGATGTGCAAGTAAAATGCTTAAGTGTCAGTAGGATTTTAGGAGCTCAGTATGTCATGTGATACACAGGCATGAATTTCAGTTTTATAACAAAATACAGGTTTTTGATTTACAACAAAATGAGGGCTTTTATTTCAAGCAGTCATAAGATCAAATAGATTGATTGAACCCTTGACAGAAAAACCACTGAACCTCCTAGTACAAAACTTCTTTTTTTTTTTCTTTTTCCCAAGTAGAAATAAAAGCACTCTATCATCATACCAGAGTCCATGGATCGTCCAGTATTCTGGAGGGTCTTCACAATCATTAGCACTCATCTGTGGAAAATAAGAATGCCGGGTATTTGCTGTGTGTGTTCAGAGGCAATGGCTTAATGAGAAAATAAGAGCTCAAGCAGCCAGGGAAAAATGAGAGCTCTGACTTGCCCCAGAACTGATGACTCCACATACCTGAAGCAGTTAGGGATTACCCACTCACTTGAGACCAGCTGGCACTAAGTAAAATTTTGCAGCTCATCAAGTGAATACCAGAAAGGACTTTGAATGAGGAGGGTAAAAATAAGACAGATTCTGAGTTAATAGAGGGCAGCCTGATCCACGCTAAACAAATGGATTTAAGCCTATCTTGCAATATTCTGTCTGCCAATGTTGAATATTTTTCTCAGTATGAGACCTTTCCAGGCAGTCCAGAGCTATCAAAATCAATGTATTTTAATGAGTCAAGAAACTGTAGTATTAGACAAGCACACAACCATCTGCAAAAGTCCTGGAGTATTTCGCTATTAGATTACAAAGGAAAAAAGTACAGAAAAAAAAAAAAGGAGAGAGGTGCTACAGAGCACATCAAATGGGTTGTTTATTCCAAGCAAAATGGTGAGAATGTATTTTTAAAGGTTTTGGTTTGAGGGAGGAGAGCAGGGAAGGGGCAACACATACACCCCCACCAGAAAAAGCCCCCACATAAAACTTTGGATAATGAAGGGAAAAGTAGCCTACACATCAACTGTCTTTTAGGTTACTTTACTTATTCACAACTACACAAAAGAAATCCTCTGCTCACACAACAGAAAATACCATTACTTGTTTTTTCCCTGATTATTCTGCTCAGTAATTATGGCTTTTTAAAATCAATGCTTTACCCATACGATAAGATCCTCCTCAGGCTTCCTTGAAATATCAGCTTCCCCTTCCAGCTCTGCACTTCACGTCCTGCCTCAATTAGGTCTCTGTGCATTTTAGGCAAGATCAGAGTGGAGAAGGCCCCACGTTCCCTCCTCTTCCCACTCCTCTCCCCTCCTGCTCCCACTCCTCTCCTTTCCTGCTCCTGCTCCCACTCCACTCCTGCCACGCAGGCGCTCCGGGAAGGAGAAGCAACCAAACAGAGCTCCGTATGCTCCACATGCCCTCCCATCCTCAACACACATCGGGGCATGTGCGGCTCCAAGGGCTTAAGGACTATTGCCCTGGAGCACATGGGTGAGCCAGGAAACGAGCACTGCCCCAGTCCCGCCAGCACTGGAAAGACACTGAAAGGCACCAACATGCTTGGGACTGGGCACACAACCAGACCAAACACCCAAGGGGTGTAAAAACATCCAAGCTCGGCCTCTGGGGGCACCAGGCACCAACCCTCCTGGTTTCTTCTACACATTTTGTCACCTTGCCTGTATGCTGCCGTGTGCTGCCAGCTTGTGGCACTCGTGGGGCAGCTGCACTCACCTTCCGTCCAAAACGTTAGCATTGATGTTTTTCCAGCGTTAACAAATAGATGGCTGGAACAGGAGTAAAGCTAGAAAGTCTGGGTGAGTGACGTGGAAGAAGGCAAAAAGGCACGTAACATGGAATTAATTTCTGTTCCTTTTTTTTTTTTTTTTCCCTCTCCATTAACTTGGAATGTTTCTGTCTATCTTCTACTATAGAATAAGGATTTAACAGAAAGTGTAAGGAAATCTACTTTTTTGATACTTGTAATGTTCACTCACACACTGCCCTTTAAGGTCATAAAGCTTATTTGTCCGTTTATCAAAAGCATTGCTCTAGAGCAGAGAGTAATAGCCAGCAGTAACATATCATAGATGAAAGGTTTTTTTTTTTTTTTGATAGTTTGACTCTTTTATTCATGTAAGCAGGGGTTTACTAATGCTTTTGGTTCTGAATGCCCAATTGCAGGAAACAAAGCACCCACAACTCTGCCATCTGTAACAGTGGTGTTTCCTCAACACAGAATCAGACAGAAAATGCATCAAATCTCCCACCCTCCCCCTCAAAAACAAGACAAGAGAGAACAGCGGCTGCTCCTCTGCCCCAAGTCATCGTTCACCTTTGAGTTTGCTCTTGAATCCCCATGCATTTTTAGCTAACCTAAGCACACCACTTCTCCACAGAAATCTTTAGCAATAGTTTTGCCATTACTGCTTCTAGGAAAAGGAATCACAAATAAGGAAGTACCTATAGCACAAAAAAAACCCCTAATATTATAAAAATATAAGTAAACATTGATGTCTCAGAACTGGGATCTGTTGGCTGCAGAGAGCAAGATCAAAGTTTGTCTTTATTACCTATAAGATCCTTCATCCTTGTGTCAGTAAATCTGGTCACATTTTCCTTTTTAATATACAGTATATTTTTATACTGCTATCTGGTTTTAAGTATTCAAGGCTTTCAAGTATTTCCTGCATTAGAGAAGAAGTTCTACTTATGAGATGGTAATAAGTATTTATTAGCAAAAGGACCATAAGAATTGCATCTCTTAGCTGTGCTCGACAGCACTTTGGGTTCATTTTTATTGCTCAAAGATACCTGCCGGAACAGCTTCAGATCTCATTTTCTTTTTTTCTCCTGATTACATCCATATTTGATAAGCACTCATTAAAACACTAGTACCAACATTACCAGCTAAACCAAACTGCACACCAAACTGTTCATCGACTAGTCTGCTCTTTCAGTCAAAATAACCACCACCAAGTGGTTATTTATTTGTCACAACTTTACAGAGCATGGAGAAAGTTGCATAAAGTTGGAGCAAGATCAACCGCTGCCTTTATAAAAACACAGGGGCAAACATAGGATTAAACACCTAAGGAAGAGACTGTGTTGTTTACCAAAATATACTATCCATTTTCCACAGCCTCACTTTTCAGGATAAAGGAAAACAAAAGACAAAAATCTCACCTTGCATACAGTCACTGGCCAGTGATGAGCAAGATAAAGTTTATCCCACGTATGCGGGTGAGTGTCACTGGAAAAAGAGAGAGAAATCTGTTTTTCTCAAACACTGCAAAAAAAGAACACCACTGCCAGCCAACAGCACAACCCTCATTTCTGTAACACATTGGGTTTAGAGTCGGTTACTGTTTATAATCTCTCCTGCGATTCTCGAGAATTACAAACACAGCAGGAGCAAACCATAACAAATCAAAGAAACGAGCAACATATTTAGAAACTTGTAAATACCCTCTCATTGTTAAACAAGTTTCCCATCTAGCATCCTATCTCCATATGTTTGCTGCTTCTTAAAATATGGAAAAAGTTTTGTTCTGTTTTCTATATAGAAGAGTGTTAACTTGTAAGCTCTTAATTAAAAAAAAAAAAAAGATGTCTTAGGATATAAAGAATGTTTTATTTCTGTGTGATGAGTATATCAGCTGAAAAGGAAGTATACAGTGTTCACAGTTACAGTACTGCTAAATAGAGACTGCAAACAAGCAAAATCAATAGAGCTGACACCAGTCTTTCAGACCAAAAAAGAATAACGAAAGTAAAACGCAGGGTGTTAAGCAAACGCAAACCTCAAAAAAAAATTCACATACATCTACTGCAAGCACTGCATTTTAACATTTTTGAGGCATTAACAGTTCTAACGGAACTTTACTGCTGCTGTGGAAATCTGAATAGAAGAATTCCCTAATATTATATTATAGCAGTTGATTTCCGTGCTTAAAAATGTCCTTGATTAAAATATATATATATATTTTTTCCTAGGACACGTTTGATTGGCTAAAGATGCAACAATAATAATAACAACAGCAACAAAGAGATTCAGGTTACCAAAAGAGAGTTGTAGCATCTTAAACTTGTAACTGTGGCCCAAGTAAAGCCCTGTTAAACCACCAGATCCAGGTTCAGGTATATGTCCCTTTTTTGGACCTGATAGGCATCTGCCCTAGGCAGTTCAGCTCAGTGAGGACCATTCTGACCAAGATGTCAGAGACTTCTTTTGAATTCACAACTTACCTTAGCAGGGATGTATCTGCAGTACATCCACAGCACAGCGCCATAGAGAAACAACCAAGAATCCAATAGTGCAGCTTAGAGGGCTTCATTTTGCTAGTCAGGTAGCTGTAAAAAGGTGCTACAAAAACAAAAAAAAAAGAAAGAAACTTTTTAGTTATTCAGTATACTAAACTGCAGACTTAAAAATCACCAAAGGACCGGAGTTCTCACAGAAACAACAAGCACTGACAACTCTGTGGTGGATTTAAAATTGTGAGGATCTCTCCCACTGCTGCATCTGATTTGTGACTCATATACTTATTTCCATACTCTCCAGAAAATAGAGATATATGCATTTTCTATGCAACCCTACTTTATGTAATACAACACTCCACTTGTGGGCAGCCCATGTGCCCAAAGAGATTAAATGTTTATTTATCAAACACTGAATATTCATCTCGCATTCACCAAGGTTGATACCAGAAACTAGTTGGAACTGAAGTATCATGTCTGCAGGTGTAATTCTCTATAACTTCTTGACTGAGGCTGAAAACATTGCTGCTGGAAATGGATTAATTTCTGTTCTTGTCCTACATCTCCACAGAACCATATGCCTGCCTGGCATACCTAACACTTGGCGAATCCAGGAAGCCAAGCGGAGCCAAAACTTCACTTTAACCAGCAGCACTTCTGCTCAGCTCAAGCCAACTCCTCAACCCCATCCTGTGCAGAGTTACCACAGCACCTCAGGGGTTACTTCCTAGATGCCAGAAACAGAAGTACATGCACATATTTACATATACTGGTTTATGCTTCGCTTTCCAGCTTTCCCCTTTTGACATATGTTCCATATGATTATGTCTCTACAATTGGTAATAGATACATGATCAAACCTAACAGTTCAGCCTACTCTAAGACCTAATATCTCTAGATAGGCCTTAGCTGATATCTTCTCACTTCTGATTGACTTTCTTCAAAAAGCTCTGAAAAATTTCTACTAAGCATGCAGGAAAACCATAGGAAAAAAAAAAAATCAAAGAACTCAGAGCAGGCTATTTTGTATACAAAATTGATTAATGATATTAAACTAGTCCTTAGCAAAGACAGATAAAGCAAGATATGCATCATATGCTGAAGAAACTTCTATTCTCATCATGCACAAAACCTCACAGAGACTTGCAGTGTGTCCAATTTCCCTGGGCACTCTGCACTTAAAGGGAGGTTGAGTTTCATCACACGAGCAGCAGGGATTAACCAAGCGACACAGAGCTGTCCAGGCCCTGCTTAGCGTTTCATCAACTGCTACTTTCAACCGACAATCAATAAAGCAGAACCTCTTATTTCTGCACGATATTCTGTCTACCCAAGACAAAACGTTCAGAGATGCATGCAGTCTTTATGTAAAATTCAGTATCAGGTAACACAGCTATCATGATGAGGTACCCAAATTAACCTTTGTCAATTAAATCTTTATTTAATGGATTTACTATTGTTTGAATTTTAATATGCCACCTTGAGCGCAATGTCAATCATAGCACAGGCCTTTTTTGGATACTAGCACTATCACCTTTGCATTTTTCCTTCCTGAAATTTCTTTTTTCCCTTTTAATGACTAAAAAACAAACAAACAACAACAAAAAAACCCCTCAATTTCCCTGTTCACAATGCACTTTAGGCGTACAGATTTGGAGAAGAGAGAAAAGGCTGCGGAAGATGAGCTCCGTGCTTGAGAGAAGCCTGTACCGCTAACAGCGTAACACAGCACAGCTAAACCTCTTCACCGGCACTGACAGCAGGCCCTCGGTTTGGTGCCTAAGGGCACAAAAACGAACTCTCAGCTCTCGATGCCATCTCCAACACGGCAGCCTCCACCCACAAGCCAGAAAGCCAAAGTAAAACCTGTGTATCTGAGGAAACCAGTCAGCTTGTAGCAGAGCTCTCTGCTCCAGCGACATTAACCACCGCAACCCACTCTAGGCTGACCCCCTTTCCAAGCGTGGGTGCTATGTAAATAACTGGAGAAAGTGTGAAAAAAATCTCAGCACGGCCAGCAGTTTTTAGCAGATACCTCTCCCTGCTGACTAGAGACCGGAGCAGGGCTGGAGCAAGAGTGGCGCTGGCACAAGCCCAGCGCAAGTTCCTGCTCCAGCGCCTTGGGGAACTGCTGAGCAAGGCTGCGCCTTTCCTTCCGCAAGAACCAACGCGGTGACCGTGCCACTTCGAGCACGGAGCCGTAAGTTGCTGTTTGCTGACGCTGTAAAAGGCTCATTCCGGAGCGACGATCACCATATTTCACTACAAAGCTGTTTTGTAAGTTGCAAAGCTGCAGCGCAGTCTCAAACAGGAATGAGAGAGGGACACCCAAACTGACGCCTTTGCAAACCTCAGGCTTAATAAGGAGAAAGCAGGGGTTTTGTTCCAACTCTGAGACACACAATTTCCTTGAAGACTGAGGGAACAGAAAGATGTTACACAGAGGCTGGCAAAGCACTGAGCTGCAGCCCCACTCCTGCCCGGACTTTTGATCAGTGCCAGGGTAAGATACGACACGAGACACACAACAGCGCTAGGACAGAGGTGCCCTCATGTCACCAGCACCAAAATTGCCACCAGAATCACCACCAGAACCAGCGCTCACACCACCAGCACCACTAATACCAGCAGCACCACTAATACCAGCACTAGGAACACCAGGAGCGCCAGCAGCCCCGTCTTTACCTGCCCCGCCGGCTCCCGCGCCCTCGGCTGCCGCGGCGCCAGGGCCCAGCGCGCTGCCCCGGCCGGCTCGCTGGGGCCGGGTCGGACCGGGC
>VZSG01000342.1:211345-266201 GCA_013398315.1 Nothoprocta pentlandii | reverse complement strand
AGCGCCCTGCGGCCGCAGCGCCGGCGAAAGCGCCGCGGCGGGAGGCGAAGGAGCCTTGGGGAGCGCGCGGCCGCCGCACGGAGCCTTGTGTCCCGGCGCCTCGGCTGCGGCGGGAGCCGCCGCGGGCGCCCAGCCGCCCGGTCCCGTTGCGTGGAGTCGACCGGGTTTCCCACTCGTCCCTGTGAAAAGTCCTCACTGAAAAATGAGACTGAGAATCCTTGAGGGGCACTGCTTAAAAACGGCTTCTGTGTATGGGTGAGCTCAAGCTGTCTTGGAAGGTCTGCTTGTCCAGGGAAATGCTTAGGGATGCTACCTAGCTGCAGGGCACAAATACTGCTGTGTTAAGAAGTTGTATGAAGGGTGGATTTGTAAGGTTTTCTCTGCCATAATTGCTTCTGTGCCTATAGGGTAGCCTGTTGCAAGGGTATGAAAGCTGCTTCTGAGGATTCTTGTTCTAGCATTAGCTATTGTGTCTAGCAAAGAGATCTAAAAGCAACAAGCAGCTGGACCCTGTTCTGAGCCAGAAGAGAAATGAAGATTGAATTTCAAATTACAGATATTTTTTCCCCCTAAAATGCTGCTTCAAATATTTCAAGAGGTGGATTACCATTGGCATTTCAAGAACAGTTTTATGACTAAAACAGCTGATGGAAATTAGAGTATCTCAGTGTGTGACTATATATACAAAGAAAATACAAAGTCACTCCCTTTAAAGTCATGGGATATTTTGTTAGATTCTAGGTTAGATTTTAGCAAGTCAGTGAATACAAATGGCTGCATTGCTGGTAAGAGCTCTTGCCTACTCAAGCTTCCAAGGGATGGAAGGGAATAAGTACTTTCCAAAGGATAGGAAAGGCTGCTCCCCTGGTGGATGCAAGAATGATAGTACTGTGCTATATACACTGCCAGTGCATTTGTGCATATCTGGCTCTGTCTGCAAAACACTGTTAGTGCTGAAGTCCTAGAAAGGATATGGGTGAGGAATTGAAGACCAAGGTTTGGCCTGCTTTGGTGTTTGCTGACTGTGAATAAAAGCCTTTAAAAGGTGTTTGAACTGTGTTGGAAACTCTTAGTCAGAATGGGGCAGTGTGCAGCATGGTGATGAGCGCGAGCAGATTCCAGTCCTGTGGAACACTGATGGAGCTGGGGCCCGATGGAAACATGGCTAAGGCAAGTGCAAACCTTCAAAATGCGTTAGAACGAATAACACAGGAGGGGTAGAAAGGCCAGGTAATTCAGGTAAACGATTTAATTGCAGTCATTTAAGCACCTGTATCTAGTGCTTCTGTGGGTAGGTTGCTTTGACCATACCCGGTAATGTTGGTCGCAGTCTCCATTGATGTTCAAGTTGTCTGTGACTTGTGTCATTTTGACATTGCACTTGGGCCTCAGAGGTGTGGCCTTTTTTTTTTTTTAACTTTCTATGTCAATAACTTGAGAATTACTGTTTTAGTTTTACAGATTCAAGTGTATGGCTTTGTGTCAAAAACTATTGTCAGATGGTATTTTGGGTATGTCTCGCGCTATGACCTCAAAATATGTTGGAATAGTTTTTTCTTATGGTTGCAGAACAGGAATGCTTAATTTTCAATTCATCATGATGCACACCGGGTTGAAGGACCAAGTGGAGAGCTGATACCCAGGGACAGGCTGCAGGGTGGTATTCTAGATACTGCAGTAGGTATCAGTAGTGTTGTCTTTTGCTAATAAAGTCCTGACAAGAATAGACATCCACAGAGAACCCACTAATGATGGGGAATGGCAACATCTGGGAAAAATTGTCATCCAGCCATCAGACAGATGAAAAAGGGAAAGACTGTATTTCAGGCTGCATTTAAATGCCACTGGGTTGGGACCTGGAGAGGTGGAGGATACAAATGAGGCAAAATGTCCCAACGAATGTCAATTATGATATTGCTCCAGCATCTCAGACAGGTCAGACTTTGCATTCCAGGATGGCAGCTACTGCTTGGTTTAATCTTCTTCTTCTCTTGCGTAAATATATTGAGCTTTGGTGGCATCAATGGAAAAGCCAGTTTTGTAATCATTTAAAGTTTTTTTAACTGAAAGAAAATCCATTAAATCAAAATTGTTAGATGGTGGTAGGGAAGTTAACGGTAAATTAATTTGTGAGAGTAGTATTATTAATATTTGTATTAACAGCATATGTTTGCTGACTGAATACTGTACCCCCAGCAAAATTGAACTGCTGTGTAATTGTACACAACTGTAATAAATTTTTACTTGCTCTGAGAAATCTTTTTTTTTATTCTGTGTTTTTTTTTAAAAAGCTATTCTAAGACAAGTCTTCTGTTAAAAAAAAGAAGAAAAAAATAGATTTTTTTGGTTGTTTCTTCCCTGAATAGTGTGGGGTTTTTTTTGTTGTTGTTTTATTTTTTGTTTGCTGTGTGGAACAGTTATAGGGCAATACAAGCTTAGTTATTTTTCCTAATATACATGAGGAAATTTGAGTACTCTTCAAATAGTCTTTAAAGCTTATGAATGCGTATTATACTTTCTATAAAAACATTCTTGTTCCTTGTTTAGTCTTGGGAAAACTAGTATACACAGTAGTGCTGACTTTTTATAGTTCATTGCTACAGTGTATCCATCCCCTGGAATTTGTCTGTCTAGGAGTTGTTTCAAGTGGCCGATTTCTACATTAAATATAATGTATGTTGTTCGTTTGGAATGCTCAAAGAAGTAGAGACACTGAAGCTTAGAAGAAGGATGACGAGTCTTAATTTTAAATATTCAAAATGCCTTAGAAGAAATAGGATTCTTGAAATTAAGATATACAAAGCAGTTAGGTAAAACATCATTACAAAATATTCAGCTGCTTTGAACTCTGCTGTCTTTTCCTTGTGAAATTGTGTTTCTTCAAGTATGATCTGACAAGAAATCATAGTAATTTGTATATTTTAATATATTTTTGAAGTATTATCATATGCTATTTGTTTAGATTTCCTCAAAGAATTGTAAATGAAGGGTAGGAGTTTGAAGAGTAGCAGTTTCAAAATGGCCTTCAAGAACTATATTTCCAGCTCTCAGAAACAAAAATGAGACAATATAGGTAGTTTGGTATCTTTCTATGAGTGAAGTAATAATGCAGTAAGCTTTGTATACATCAGGCTTGGATTTTTTTTTTCCTGTTTATTGCTTTTCAGGCTGAAAGCTCTTCTTTTTTTCAGCTCCTAGTCATGTTGCCTGTTTTAAATGTCCCCAGTCATGTTGTAGTTTTAAATGTCCTATTTGATCTCCAGTCAGTGCCATGTTGCTTGAAGAGAAACAAGAGAAAGAAATGGCAATTAAACTGTTTGCTGGCAGTTCGCGTTCTACTTGGATAGTGAAAATTTGTGCTTATAGAAACCTTTATTTGGCAGGCAGAGCTGCGAGCAGCTGTTTTTTTGGCGCTAGAAGAGCAAGAGAAAGTAGAGGTAAGAAAGTAAAGTGTTTTTCGGTTTCAGCTTCTTGTCAGTGCTTTGTGTAAAAATAATAGTCTTGATGTATTATTGCTATGTAAGACATAATGCTTTTTGTATTGAGGTTTTCTCATATTTAGAATGATAGAAGATAGGAATTGTTACCAGCCTTTTAAAGCTGTGGATCTAGGTAACTGTTTCTGAGATTTTTATATATGGCTTCTAACCAATTGATCAGAATAATCAAGTATATTTATTTTCTCCAAAAATTTCTTTTAAAATATTTCCAGTTGATAGATCAAAATCTTACCAAAACAGATTAAAGAATTTTGAAATAAAAATATTACAGTGGCTTGTTTCAAGAAGCATATCCGGGGCAGGGGAGGGGCTTGTCAAGTATGCTCATGCCGTTAGCATGTTTTTTTATAAGTATTTGTTAAGTTGTAGTGATGACCTACATATGGATATTGTGACAATATGCCAACTTTAAATGTATATGATACCATGATTAAATAACAGTACTGCTGTGCGATCTTGGTGCTAATTTTGTTTCCCCTGCCCCTGCTTCTCCCAGCTTCTTGGTGTCACTTAGCTAGCTTTGCCTCTACAGGGAAAAGTGAGAGAATGGAAAACTGACAAATCTAATAAGAGAACAAAAACAGTTTCATAGTATTGTGGAAGTTCTTTTAATCAGGAGAAGATTAGTACTAATATGCGAGCTGCTAATTTGTATAGTCCACACTGTCTGCTAATTTGCATAGTCCACACTTTGTCTGTCCACGCTTATTTAAAGAAAAGAGGATCAAATTTTCTAAAATAAACCTGGCTAGAGTAGTTTGGCAAATTAACTGTACAGTTTATTTTTCTTAATCCTTGATGCTGTCAAGAATTTGAGTACAAATCTTCCAGCTCTGCAGCTTTGACAAGAGAAATACTGAGACAGTCTTAGTTTGCCCATATAAATATGTCACTCTGCAGCTTATAATTATAGATAGTAGAGTTAAGTAGAGTTAATACAAAGGTAAAACTTAGCTGAAGTGAATTACACATCAGGGATTGAATAGACTCCTTTGCAGTGTTTTTTTTTTTTTCTTTTTTAAATTATTACTATTTCTTTGTACTATAAGGGTTATCTACCTTTTTCTTTTTTTTTTTTTTAAACAGAACAAAACACCTCTTGTGAATGAAAGTTTGAAAAACTTCTTGAGTACAAAGGATGGTAAGCACTTTCTGTTTATTCCATCCCTCAAGAATAAAGAAAAAAAATAGAGATGAGGGAATTAAACCTTTGAATATTGTATTAGCATTACAATTCTCATGACTTAAACTGTGCTCCTGTTCCTGTCAAATAAATGTTACATTTTTCAGAATAGAAGGTGTTATAGATTTTTGTAGTTGATACAAATGAAATGGCTGTGTTTGTAGCTAAGATGACTAACTAAACTAGTCATCTATAGTCATTTATGGCTATAGTCATCTATAGTCATCTATAACTAAAGCATTTGATGATGAATTATGATTGTGCTAACTCAGTGAACCCATTCTAGACCAATAGGAACAATAAGCTATGAAAAGAGATTGCACTACTGAAAGCAAGCATAGGATAGATGCTGAAATGTTTTAAAATAGATCAGTAATTATTGAAAAAAAAAAAAAAGCCTGTATATTTATTTATTTTTTAGCAACCTCAGTTGTTGCTCCTGAAATATTCCTGGCTTAAATAATTTACATTTGATGGCTTTAATTTATGTTTGGTAGTTCGCTGATCTGAGTTAGGAAAGGTAACACAAATCGTTAACTGGACTAGTGTGAACTTGCAGCTGGGAAGCTATGTGGTTGCAGCTTGCTAAACATCTAAGTGATGTTTGTAGGAGTGTGTGCTCCAGGGTGCACACCTACACTGAACCAAAATAACGTTAGATCTTTGAGGTAAGAATAGATTCTGCCCAGTATGTATTTACTTTTCCCCTTTCCTTTCTAGGTCGCTTGGTGGCTGGCCTTGTTGCAGAATTTCTACGTTATTTCAATCTCGATTTTACATTGGCTGTTTTTCAGCCTGAATCAAGCACAGTAAGAAAGTTGCTGTTTTCACTGTACACTAGACTGATTGTTTGCAGTGGATGACAATGAATACAGAACTATTTTCGTTTTGCTTTTAAGCTACTTGCATTTATTCTACATGATTTTTGGTATTCGGTTTGTAAATGGCACACATTGCAATAGAGAGACATTCTCCCGGAAAATGCACCAGTATGAATGATTATTGCCTTTTCAAAAATGAATGCTTGAAAAAATGTCAAATTTGAATGAAATTTACATTTTGTGAAATCATAAATGGGCTCTATAAGACAAAAAATGGAAACACCTTCAGCTTGCTGCTTTTTTTAACCAATAATTTTACTATGTGATGTTATTAGGTTATTATTGCACAAAGACTGAAATAATGTCAGTGAGTATTCTTGCAAAAAAATCACTGAAACAAAAGATTGCATACAAGTACATATGAGAAATGCACTTTCTTTTAGGCTTATGACATTGATATTATTATATTAGTGTTTTTCCTTGAAAGGATGTGTGCGCTTTTCTCTTTTTATCTTGTGAAAAATTTCCTATTAACCTTTTGATTAGAAAGAATCTGTTTCATTTAACAGAAAAAAAAAGTCTCTTTACCAGTTGAATGTTCTTTTTTATTCTTAGTTTAAATATTTTAATTTGTTAAAAATCTGGCTCTGTTAAATCAATTGACTACTTATTTGAACATTTTTATGTATTTTCATTTGGTTTGGATATTGATCTTGAATTTAAAAAAAATGACCAGGGAAATCCATTGAGCATGGATTAAAACAATTAAGAAATATGGTGTATAAATGGACTTTACTGTTTTTCAGAAGCTCATGTTTCTTTTGGGGGACTTAAAAATATATGGGATTTTATAAATTTATCCTTTGATAAAGATTAAAGATTCACTTTTTAAGGTGGTAAGCTGAAATAATTCGATAATGTAAATCTCTAAATACTAAAACATGGTCATGATGAGTACTTGTATATTTAAAAGAACCTTGGATAATTATGATAAATTCATGTATGTAGGACTAATTGATGCAAGAATCTGTTAAGCTTTACTGTTGCGTGTGGAATGAAGTATTAATTACTTTTAGATTGTTATTGTGTTAAATCAAAAAGGTTTAGATATTTTATTACAAAATATATTATGTTTTCTGATAGTTATTTCTATGGGTTTGTTTGTTTGTTTTTCCTAGCTAAATGGCCTTGATGGTCGAGAAAACTTAGCACGAGATTTGGGAATTCTAGAAGCAGAAGGTACTGTGGGTGGTCCCCTATTATTGGAGGTGGTTAGAAAATGTCAGCAGAAAAAGATTTCAGGATCTGGAGAAGTGAGTACTGTTAAGATGTGGAATTCCTTTCTTTATTCATATTTTTCATTTTTATTCGTAAATATAATTTTGTTCTTTGTCATCTCTTGCATTCCCTTTTTTCTGAATAATAAGATACTCTAATATTTACAGAATGTAAGATAGCTTTTGATGTAAAATGAACAGAGACTATGAAAACTTAAGCTATTGTATTAAAGTGTTTCAAATCTTTGCAATAAAAGTAAGTTAGTATAATAGAAAAGCCTTTAGCATGTTAGGTCACAGAGCTGAAAGACAGTGACCGTGGCTGCAGTTAGTGACCACTGCTGCTTTTATTTAACTCCAAATATTCTACTACAACATACTAACACAAGGATAACCCAGACAAATGGAGCAAAGCACCTCTTGATTTCTAATTTTTAGTGTGGTCAAATGACAGTAGTTACTAGCATCTGTTTTATCCTGGGAATATTTTTTTTTTAATAGAACCTGAAAATGCTGGTCCAGAGTTGGTTTTATTAAAGCTTTAAAGCACTTCTTCATTTTCAGTTTTTAATAATATATATTTTAATAATATTTATACTAAGAAGTATTAAACTATCTGGCAGTTGTTAAATAAATGAAATCTAACTAATAATATTTGATTAACCTCTACCATGACTGTGATTTTAAAGAAAATCTACCTCTTGTAAGTTGTATTTGATACTTCAGCCAAGGTTTAATTTCAAAAGTAGTTATCAAAGACTTCCTAAATGCAGCAGCACAGTGTCACAGTTTGCATGTTGCATGTGCAGGAACGATCACTTTGTTTTTTATCGAATGGTGTTATGCTCCAATTCTGTGACTTTTATTCAGTGCTTTTGTGGAACCTTTCAGGTGGCTCCAGTTCTGAGTGATAGTGTGTGCCCTTCATCAAGATCATCTGATGGAAGATCAGGTTCACACCCTGTACCAAGCAAGGTAAGGCTGCTTTCCAGCATGAGAAAGCTACGGAGTGTCGTTGGAAAGATCCAGCTCTGAGGGAACTGCAGATGTGAAGCCATTTGCTTAGCAACAATCGCTTGCAGTCCTTATTCACAACTGGTTTGAGGTGCACACTTTTTAGCCAAATATTTATAAACTTGTTACCAGGAACAGGGTAAGTCTGAATAGTACTTAGTGGATGCAGATGGTGATTCATAGGCAGAATGTTGGTATTTTTGTGTGCTCCTGGTAAGATGCTGTTACTAATTACTGAGAATGGTATAAATTATATTTGGCTGAAGTGATGAGAAATGTTCTTTCCATTTAATGCTGGAAAAACTTACAGTTATTATAAAAGTCTGTGTTCATCCCAGGTTAGACTACTTACTTCTCCTTTATTAAGACGGTTTTCCTTCATAATTTAGATGAGCTAAAACTTGATTTAGCTTTGTGTTTATTCCAATTTCCATGAATACAATATTGAAAAATTTAAGTAATGTTTTAACTTCCTGGATTATGTTCTGTGTTTTATATACAACCCTTTTGAGAATCATACTGCATAACAGTTGATTTCTCTCATAACTACTACAAGCTAATAGGAACTTAGAGTCATTTTCAATAGGGTAAAATAAAGCTAAGCTTAAACAGACAATAATACAGTGAATTCTGGTGCACAGCAGATTAAAGAAATGGGCAGCTTTCAGTGACAGGAAGGACTGGGATGCTCCGATAGCAGAAGTTGCTCAATTGGAACATCTTGTTTAACTCCACTGCAGCTTTAGCAAAACTTTATATTCAAACTCCATGTTGAAAAATACAGTGAATTTAAAATTTTTTTATTTGAAAAAAGTTGATTGATAGGAGGCACTCTTTTTGCATGTGTCTGTAGTTGCAATTTAACTACTTTTCTACATCAAAGCAGGCAAAATGCATGTTGGTGGGTTTTGGTTTTCTGCATTTTCTTTTCTTGTCTGTCAGGTATAACAGAAAACAGACTTTCACCCTAATAAATGGGCTGCTATGAAAAATTCATCCTAGTAATACAGTCTATATTGCATCCAGATATCACCCTTTTAAAATATTAAAAAAAAAAGTAATCTGTAAAAGATTGTCCCAATTAAATCACTTTCTCGGTTATTTACATTTTACTAGAGTAGGCTGAGTGTTGTCATTCCAGCATTCCAGTCAAATAGTGTAAAAAAAGTCTGAGCAAAACTGAGAAAAATGCTAGCATATTGAGTAAAAATGCCTGCTCAGGGTTCATATCAAGAAACTAATTAGCTATCTCTATTAATTTGAAGGTTTATTTTTTAATGCATTTCTGACTGTGCAAATTCAAAAATGAGATTAAAAAAATCTGTGCTTGTTTAAAAACATTATTTTTTCATGATAAAATAAAATGATAGAAAAGGATTTGGAATGCTTATCACTACTCATGCATATCAAGTATAATTTATTATTTCCCAACTTTTTTGTGTACTTATATATTTATGTAACTGCCTAGGTGTCCTGTGCTCAGAACCCAACAGGAGAGGAGGCCAGAAGGGGGTGTTGTACAACCATAAAATTATGCTAATGTTCAGAAAAATACATGTTGGTTTAAAGAAAAATAAAATGTATAACTTAAATCATTTTCTGCTTACATGAAGTCTGTAGGAGGTAATATCTTCCAGGCCTCTAATGCCCCATTACTTAGCCTGGAAGTGATCAACAGATTTGGAAGTTATTGGGAAATGTGGGGCACAGAAAAGGACATAATAAGCTTCTTTTCCATAAGACTCTGACTAGTGACCACTTACAGCAAAAGTGATTAGAGTGCTAAAGTTTGTTCAAATTATTAATCTAATTTGATAACATCAAATGTTTTAATATATTTTTTAGGTTATTGGAAATAACTTGAAAGCTGGCTCCTTTGGGGGAGGGAGTCATAAGGATTATTTAAAAAAAAAAAAAAAGATTGATTTTTAGTCCACAGTTTGGACTAGATGATCTCAAGAGGTCCATTTCAACCTCACCCAGTCTGTGATTCTGTGAACGACGCAATGGGAAAACGAAATCTGATTTCAAGTTGAGTTACTTCAGTAATTGCTGAGCATGGTAATGTACTGTAGGCAGCTGGTATTTCTGCAACAATTGGCCTTCAAGTGGGTATTCTAATCCCTAAAACTCTGCTTTGGGGAAAAGCACTTGGTTGGCAACACACATCTCAATGATAAATAGATCTGAATGTTGATTAAAGGTCGGTCTTAGTAATACTTTTGCTTGGATGGGTGTAGCTGAGCTCATACTTCTGTTTTAATAGAGTGCTGGATTAGCTAAGTACAATTTGGAGACCATAGGCTTTCCAAGCTCCCTTGTATATACTGCCTTTCATGGTCAGGTTTGAATAACTTAATTTGAAGTAGGTATGTTAGGGAGAGAAGAATTAGGTGTTTGCTACATGGCTTCTCTTAACAAATAAGAGCTTGGTTAGGGGAGGGGGAAAAAAGTAGTTTCAAAGGTTCATGAGTTCAGTGTAGTTTGACTTTTGTGTGTATGTGTGTGTCTCAAGCTGGGCAAACCTCTCGTGTCTCCTAAGAATTTTATTCCTGTATGCCTTTGCTTCATTAAACTTTTTTGCAATGCAGTTTGGAAAAAACTTCTATCCATTTGTCAGTGGTTACACTTGACCAGACAGCATTCAAGAAGGCAATTCAGAGGTTTGTCTCTTTGCTCAAAATTGCTCAATAGCTTTCTCTTCTGAGAAAGAAGTGTCACGTACGGTGAGAGGTCTTTCGTCATTCATCATATTTCATCTCCAAGGAGAATGTTGGGCATAGCCAGAGCACGACCCTTACGAGCTGCACTGCTGGCATGCAGCTGCAGCAGCAGATGTTATGGCCATGAGAACACTTCCAGTTATGTCCCACTTCCAGTGAGGATCTTGTGATGAAGTTGTAGGTAGAATGCAGTTTCCAGCAAGTAATGTTAAGTTGGGATTTATACTCTTTATGCCCAGAAGACCTAAATTCTGTTACACGGATAAATAGATGAATACATTCTCTAAATCCTTTTCATAATATATATTCATGTAGGATTCAGTAAAATATTTCTGTCCATGTAATAGGCTTATGCTAAAAATAACAGAGGAGGAGGAATATACAGCTGGTCCTGCCTGACATGAGCTATCTGAACAGGATAGACTTTCTGAATGAAACTTGAGATGCTCTGGCAGTTTTCCAGCAAGTCTGTGAGCTAAGTTGGCTTCTGCCGTGGCTCTGCAAGCAACGGATGCAACGTAGCAGGGAGCAGGCAGGAGAGACCAAGACCACAGCTTGAGAGCCGCATGGTTGTATTTCTCTAAGTGCACGTGTGAAACCACACTTTCACTTGCCTTATTAACAGCACCAGGCTGAGACTCAGGGTGGGCATGTTTTTCTTTGACCCTTGGCCATGGTTAAGCAACGGCTACAGTTGGAAAGTCAGCATTCCGTGAGCACAGCTTTAAGATGAACTTGGCCCCCAGCTTCTCAGAGGGGATAGCAGCAGCTCGCTCCTTCCAGGGCCCAGGACAGAGCAGCAGCGTCTCGGCAGTGCTGCACTCGGTAGCCTGTCAGCACATCCCTGAGCATTTGCTGGCAACAGTTCTATTCCTTTAAGGTGGAGAATGAAAATACTGTGAAATCTGTAAACACTTTCTTTCTCTGGAAAAAACAAGTTGCTGTCAGCAATTAAATATGGTTCTGTGGCTTGTGACTGAGGTAAAATGATGTTGGGAGGCCTCTCTGAATTTCTATGGCCTATGGTTTGAAAATCTTCCTTTGGTCTTTAGAACAAAAGATGATGACTGATGAAGAAAAACATTGATGTATCCAGTGTTGGCTGTCATTATATATTGGCTGTATTGATTAATCAGTGCTATCGTTAGTTTTCTCTCAAAAATGCTGCTATTCTTAATGCACAAAAATGAGTTTGTGAAATCTTTGACTTAGTTTTAAACTTTGGGAGAAGATATTTTCTTACTGTTTGTTTAGTTAGCAATAAGCTGCTGTTCAAAAAAAAAAAAAAAACTCATTTTGTCACAGCAACTTGATTAGCGAAATGTTCTTACTAGGGCCACAGTGTTTTATACAGATACAACTTGAATAACTTCGGATATGTTACTTGATCGTAAGGTCAATGTATAGAATTGTCCTTTCAAGCATCTGTGGGCCAGGGCCATCAGCATGGTGCACAGACTGAAAGCCAACTACTTTTTCAAATATCCTATTTATGTGATTTGTTTGTAGTGTTTGGAGGGGAAAAAGTGGAACTAATTGCAGTCCTCTGATGCTCACCACTTAGAACCTTATGTTATATTGCAGGGATTCCCACTGAGGTGTGATTTTCATTCTGAGAAGCAACAGGTCTATCGAAAGGCACAAACAAACAGTGCCAAACCACTGCTTGATTCTGTGCGACTGAGTCCATTCTAAACCTTCTCACATATGCAATTTGTAATTGCATTCCTCCTGAAATTGCAATAGTGTGTGTATATATAATGCTGCTTAGGGTATTTTAAAAAAACAACAGTGTATGTGAGTTATTTAAGAGAAATTACTTTCTTTTCAGTTAGTGTTTTTCTGTATTTGTTCAAGGTTGCTGAAACCACTCAAAGCGACACAAGTGTCTCGTCGGGGGACGCCACCAGAAGTAGCATCCATTTTCTGCCTAATGAAACCAAGTTAGATCCTCAACTACAAAACAAAGACTTAAATACCAAAGAAAAAAACAATCTCGGTGTGGATGAGGATGATGCAGAGGGAGATTCTTTTTTTGATGATCCCATACCCAAACCAGAAAGAACTTACGGCTGGTAGGTTCCCTGGGTACTGCGGTTAATGTGCATCATGAGTGACAAACCTGCCTCTCTTTGCAGGGAACCAGGTGAAATGTATCATGTCCCCAGCCTGTTCTTTGGTGGAAAGAACATGTCTGAGGTGCGCACACCCCTGTGCTGCTTTTCCACAGTGAAGCTGCCCTTGTAGTCAGCTCTAAAGAGAGGAAAAATGTGAGGGAAGGAGCATTAGATTGGGAGCACAAAAAAAACCCCAAACTTGGCTGACATGCATGTACTGGCTTCATAGACATGAGCACAAGGAAAGCTTTGCCTCTCATGTGAGGATTGCCACTTCACATTGCAGCACCTTTTGTGGGCAGCTTTGTTTTCAGCAAAGTATTATTCTTTCTGCTTTTGTCAATTTTGCAGAGGTTTCTGCAGAATGTTTATTTTTTTGTTTGTTTTATTCCTGTTCTGTGGGGCGTGGTGAGGACTGACAAATACCACTTGAAAGAAGCTGTGAGGTTGAGCTGCACCATAGCTGGATAGCAGAACTGTGCAGTGCAGCAGTAGCAGCTGCTCTGTTACAATACCTCAAAAATCTCTTGAAGTTTATCCAGGATATCTCTGCTGAGAAAAGCTGAAACATCATTTCATCATCTTCTTTTGCTGTGCTCAAGTAATATAAGAATTGCTCCAATTTAGTATAGATTACCACAAGAAACTGCAGAAAAAAATAAAATCAATCCAACAGTAGCTCCTCTTACATCCTTTTTTTTTTTTTTTCCCCAGCTATCCTGATAGGCAGGGAAACGTAAACTTGTGCTAGTGCTACGCTACTTTAGTAGTTCTGGTAATACTGATTGTGCAGATGTTGGTCTTTTTTTCCCCTCCTTATTAATAGAACTTCTTTTTGATAGTGCTTCTTTATCCATTATTTGCAAGTAATATTTGAGCTTGACATTTCAAATGTGTGAAGGGAATGGATGGCAAGCAAGTGAACGTTAATAGATGGTGATGAGATCCATCTTGCTATAATTTTGAGAGGTATTTTCATTGCATGGACTGAAGGTTCTTAGCATTAATAGGTTTGTCAGATTAAGTCTTTTAATTGTAAAACAAACTAGCTTAAAAATTTAATTATGCCTCAATCTTCTTTTGGCTCCATCTACAAGTGTAGATGATAAGAAGCCACTAATTTCAAAATAAATGGTGATGAGGAAGATGCAGGAGCCCTGTCTGAAAGAAGGCTGACGGAAGTCTTTGCATAGGTGAATTTCTCATTGAATTTCTCATTGAATTTGGCCAGCAAGCAACCTGTTATTTTTGTAGACTGCAGGATGAATAGTCCTTTTCCCTTGCTTCTATTGCTGAAAAAAGATGCTGTCTAGTTTCACGACAGTCTTATGAATAATAGGAAAGAAAATTATTCTCTATTTTGAAGAACTGTAGAGTATTATTTGTCGGTTTGTTTTAGGAAAACGGAATCGAGTAAAGCAGGAGGTTTAGCATCTCTTTCTGATGCACCACCTTTAAAAAGCGGTGTCAGCTCCCTGGCCAGTGCCCCTTTGCTAAAGGACCCTGATGGTGAGTTCACGTAAATAACTGGACCGATGCAGGGAATGAGCTACACATTTGGATATAACTGGGACTAGGTAGCCTGTATGGGGCCCCCTTACGGTTGATGTGTGCTTTGGGATAGTGAAAAATGCACTAAGTGATGACATACTGATTCTTGATGCGTTATGCATGTCACTGGTGTATCTTATGTTTTGGAGTGTCAACTATCCGTCTCTTTTTTTTTTTTTTTCCCCTGAGAAGTAAAAATTTTACTGTTTATTCTTTTAAATGAAATTAACTTAGTCTTTTTTATTATTAACCTGCATTATTTGTGCAAGTTCTTCAGGGATATTTACTACTATGTTATAAAATCTCATCCTGTATATCCTTACTTATGTCTTTAAATACTTGCAGTATTAGCAAGTTTAGACCTGAAGATGGAATAAAATATTATGAGAGTATAGTTAAACATTATGTAAGGTTGTTTTGAAAGAATATTTGTTATAAATGGTTGATTGGTATGGTTAGGTAGGGTCTTACTTTCAATGAATCTCGAGCTAATTTTGTGCTGTGAATACTTTTTGTTTTGTTACAGATTTGAGTAGAAACTCTGTTTTGAAAGACCTGCGCTTAGTGAATGCAAAACTCGGATCTTTAGAATTAGGCAAGTAACTACTAAGCACAAATAGGCACCCATATTTTTAACTCTTGTCTCAAAATAGAGCTGCCAAGTATTTAAACCTTGTCTTTAGCAATGGAACCCACCTACTAAAAGTATATGTTGAATTTCAAAGCATTTTAGCTATGCATTAGAGATGGAGATGAACTAATATCAATCATAAATTCAATCTGCCAGCTATTGCTATCCATCAGACTCTATACTGTGGTGCAGGAATACATTTTTAAAGAGAAAACTTGCCTAATTTAACACGTCTTTAAAATTCTTTAGGAAATGGAGATGAAGATGAGTATGCTGATGACTTCAACAGGTAAGAGATGAATAATATTGCAATACAGTGCTTATAGATAATAAGCATATACTGATACATATGTCCCAAGTTATTTCATAGTATTTTAGCTTCTGCATCTCCAGACTTCTTTAAACTTGTTTGTTTTTTTGTTTGTTTGTTTTTGTACAAATAGTTACCATTAAAACAACAGATTGCTTTTGCATAGGTAGTAGTGAGTTTCTTAAAATAGTATTAATTGTAAGATGCTGTAAAGTTGTTGCCCTTTTAAGGAAGTGTTGTTTTGTTTTGGTTTGGTTTTTTTTTTTTTTTTCTGTGAAGCATATAGTAAATAGTGTTAAAATGTTTATTTAATGCTATTAGACAGTAGATGTTATCTATGCTGGATTACTCAAAACAATAAATCAATAATAAAATATTGAGGAGCCTTGTCCTTACAATGCATTTGTTCTGCAGACTTTAGAATTGATCATAAGTACTGATCATGGCTTTATCTGTGTAAAAGATCCTTGTTTGTTGTGGACTTTTTCAAAAATTACTTCATATTTAACTTGTTAGCTAGTCTCATCCAATGCCCAATATAAATATATGAAATATTCTTTTATGTTTGAAAATAAAGTCCTTTTTCTACCTTTATGCTTTTCTTTCTCATTAGTACTAGTCATCGCTCAGAAAAAAGTGATATCAGTATTGGTGAAGAAATAGATGAAATTTCTGTGGAAACAGAAGACTTGAATACCAGTGATAAAGTATGATTGTTAAAATTTTATATATATTCTAATACTAATTTTTGTAAGCTTTCTGTATGCCTTTGTCATAAGTTCCTTAGATGCTGGGATTGTACTATTTCTATTCTGCTTTTTTACACTCAGCGTTCCTATGAAGTTGAATACTGTATGAATTGAAAATACAAGAATTGCTCAGTAAAACAGTCTGCCATCTGTTTCTAGGCATATACAATGTGTTGGAGAGTGGTTCAGTGTTCAACACATGAATGTCTCATCCTGTATCTCAAGACCTGTCTAATCATTTCCTGAAGGAGCTTCCATCCCTCTGAAAGATAAGGCTTTAAGCCCAAAAGGATGGGATGCTTTTTGTAAGGCTGAGGAGAGCAGTGCTTACTATTTCAGTGTATGACTTCTGAATTTCATTTCATTCATAATTTCCTTTATCTTCCAGCTTGAAGACATCACGCAAGACCTTACCATTTCTCAGTTAAGTGATGCTGCCGATTATCTAGAAGATGTCGCATAGGGCTGGATGGCAAAAATGTCCCATTGTGTTGGATTGGAAGACTCTTGTGGACTGTTTATTTCAGACAATCATTTTTTGCTGGAATGTCCACTCCCTATTTGTGCCTTGCGTTTCAAAAAGACTGTCAGTGGAGAGGGCTTTCAAATATTCTTCACGCGACCTAAATGAAACCATGGGTTCCTATTTGCATCTAATATCAGAATAATTTTTTTTGTTTGATTCAGCCAAACTTTTCACACCAGGAGTTGGATTTTCCCAGCAGAATGCCTGCTGCTGGCAGCGGGCATAATAATTCAGTCTGTAAGAGAACATCTACCCAGAAGCATGTGACTTTATTACAAACTTACACTGTTATTGTAACAGTCTGCATTTTTTTTTTTAAAGATAACCAAAGCAAGAACCTTCAGAGGTAGTGCTTCAGCTTACACTTGTGTTAACTCAGTTTTGTTGGGACAGCATGGATTGCATAATTTATGGTAAATCTAACCAGAGTACTTAATTGCTCCAGACATACTTGAAACTGCTGTTTTTCAGAATTTTCTGAAAGACTTCTTCTTTTTAAAGGCATATCAAGTTGAGAGCATCTAAACTCACAAATCTATTCAGAGGAGCTGAATTTCATATGAGTCTTAACTCTGAATATTCTTGTTTAAATATGTTTGTCAGACCATTGGTGTTAAGACCTAAACTGTTTTTATGTTTCATCGTTTTGTCAAGGTTAAGAGTTGGTAAATCGTAAGAAATAATTGTGTATGGATCCACGAGTCATTAATGCACAGCATTGAAGACAGGACGAAGACCCAAGATGATTTAGCTGATGGTTTGTGGAGCTTTTATTATTGAGAGCTCTTTGCTATCGGCTCACTTTCATTCTTTAAAATCCTTGTTACGTAAAAATAAGCGAATGAGCGCCAGAAAGTGTGAAACCACTAACCTTCTGGTTTTCAGACTGACTACAGTACAGATTAAAATCCAAATAGTAAAAAATAGCCCACTGAAGACATTGTACACACTAAATTCTAGCTAAGAGCAACTTTTTTCTATCTTCATTATGCTCTTGAAAAACAGGGTCAGCAGTGGAAACGTTGACAGCTCCTAACGATACTGTTGTGCATGGCGCTGCCATAATATGTAGGTCATGGACATTTGTAATACTGAAACAAGACTTCAAAATGAGCACTTTCTGAACATGGTGAGCACATTTGTTGGAAAATACACATGTAAGTGAATAGAAATGACTTAATTGCTTTTTTAGACTTTGTAATCTTGTTTCAAGAGAACTGTTAGCCTCTCACCTCACCATGTCCATCTCAGAAGCAGTATGCTAAACTAAAGCCATTGGTTAAGCATATACAAGAGCTGCTGCTAGTGTTGGATGCAGACTTAGAGCTTTTTTGCACTGGGCCAGCAGGCCTGGAGCAGTGCTGGAAAGCTGTCTTGTACAGTTAGATCATTTGCAAGGGGAGAGCAAAAGCGTGCCTTTTATTTATGTGCCCCCCAAAATAGCCAGCAAAAAGCAATGAAGTTTTAGTCATGGTGTTTTTTGTTTACTTTGTGCCATACTGTAGCAGCAGAACACAGAGGAGAGACTTTTTTTTTTCTCACCCCCAAAGTGGATGCACCCTGGACGTAAAATAGTGAAGATCCTGTAACATGTGGCACACCTGGTGTATAGAATCCTTTAAGTGTGAGAGAACCTGTGCCTCGAGATACGTGCAAGTTTTTGTTTTGATTTTTAAGAGCAACAGTGTGTCTGAAGAGTGTTTCTATATGAGCATTTGAGAAGCTTTGTGTTCATGACATTACATTTCTAAGGTGGATGAAACAGTAGAGAGCCCTGTCTGCTTTTTACATGTCTCTGGGAAAACACAGTGTTCCATTATCTGTTAGCTGTATGGTTTGTGGCAGTTTATTATACCAAAAGAAGATACCTTTATTAAATGATACCTATCTGCATTTGAAGATGTGGCCTTTTGAATAACTGATTAGATATTTTAAGTGTTAACATAACTTTTGTTAACAGCAAAGTGTTGTAACCTTGGGGGTTAATTAGAGACCTTGCACTTGGGCTCTAATTTAAGCAAACACCAAAAAGTTGCAAGTGTCCATACTCTTTATCCTGTGGGCTTTTACTCAGTTGTATATAGTAGTTCAAATTGCAAAATAAAGCTACTCTGCTGGCTAAACTGTGTTTTTGAGACTCCTTGAACTGAAAATGTTAAGGGTTAGGAAATGCAGCCAGCACTATCGGTATTGAGGCTTCTCTTTAGGTCTGTGTGGGTACTTTTTTTTTTTTCCCTCTTTTTTTTTTCCTTTTTTGGTTTCATATCGGGGGTTGTTAAGCCCAAAGAACTGTACAAATCTTGATGCTGATTCATTCAGTCTTTTTTGAACCTTTATAGGGTTCCAGGTATCAGTCTAAGTTACTGGATAGTTTATGAGTCAGCAGAGGAAGAAAAACAAAATCCTCTCTGGATTGGCAGTTTGTTGTTTGATGTCTTAGTTCAGTTGAGTTACTAAAACATGACTGAAAAGTTTGACCTTCTTGAAAGTGTGATTTGCTGTACGGTTCAAACCATGGTGCTCAGTATTTCTTAGATTAGGTTCATCCCTGAAGGACCCAATGCATTGCAAACCACCAGGACTTTAGTTGTCAATTCATAGATGGGAATGTCCCTCTTCAGCCATTTCTCTGCGTTGGTTCTTGCTTTTCCCAGGTCTCTGTGGATAGAGAAGGAAGCAGCTGCGTAATGTCAGGCCTGTGCAGTTCTGTAGCAGCGAGACCTGCCTAGAAACACACTTTCATGAACACATGCCCTGTGCAATTGGTGTAACTTTTTTTAACTTGTAATTTTGAAGAACTAAGCTATTGCTCACAGCGACATACTACTAATGTGGCTGTGGTAAGGATGAAGAATTATAAAAATGGTGCCTTTATGTGGTGGGATTTGGGTTGTTTTTTTAGTGCTGTTACTTTTCCCACTCTGCCTGTAGCAACAGCTGGATGTTTGCACTGACGAAAATGCTAAAACAAGGCCAGGTTAACAAAAAACTTCTTAAAAAAAACTTCCTTGCCAAACTGTAGCTGTTTTTGCTAGGTTGGTCTCCTACTGCTTCCCAAAGCAATAAATATATATATATGTGTGTGTGTATATACACATATATATGGTTTTAAAATCTCTTCAGAAGGTTTTAAAAAGTCTTATAGCTGATGTGGAAGGATAAGGTTACAAGGACAGAAAGTACAGGATTTTTTTTTCTGTATTTTGATGTCTGTTTGTTTTCTGTTTTGTTTAAGCATAGTTTTTGTCTTTGAAGCAATAATTTCTACAAGGCCTAGCCTTCTCTTGAGGAGAGAAAACATCCCTGGCTATTTCTGCTCAGTTATAGATAGAACTAACTTCTATTTTTCGCTTTGTCTAAGTAGCAGGTGTTTTATCTTGACAAGATGACTGAAGTGTTTAATGTTCATTTCTGAAATGCCAGACATAGCATGCATCTTCCTTGGTGGCTCTTTCTGGCATTTTCCTTGTAAGCCTGGAGAAGCAGGAATTTTTAATTGAATTTCAAGCAAGAAATTTTAATTGAGATGCAGTTTTAGTTGACTTGCAAGTGATCTCATTCATCTTGAAGCAAAATCCCCTACAGACTACCTATAATACAATATTGCAGAAAAGTAATTGGAGGTGTGAATGTCCTTGATTTCCACAAAAAAAAAAAAAAAAAGGAACTTGGATATTCAAGGTCAACGAGTTACCCAAAATTTGAACCTCCGAGAGAACTTCAGTGAACACTGAAAGTGCCAGTTCCTTAGTTCACATCATGAACAGTTCTAAATTCTCCCTATTAAAAAGGAGAAAAAACAAGTCTTTTTTTTTTATAATCACTGTTTTCATAAGTGCTGAGATACTAAAAGTTTACAGCTGTATCTTTAATATAGAAGATAAAAAGTACATTTATTTATCCTTGCATGCACAACGTGTGACTTCAGTATATCTATAATCCGTTCAAATTGGTCATGGCTTTAAACTCTCTGTAAAGCTTTCTTCCTATTCACTTATTTTTAAGTATATTTCAGAGGGCAAATAAGCACAAGCTCAAGCTTTTCTGTTCAAAAAAGAGCTCAAGTCCTGGGCCTTGAGGTGCGTGACTTCAGGAGCGAAGTGCTGTGTGGATCTGAATATCAATCTTTCAGGAGTAAGATTCCCAATAAATCAGTAGTAAGCCCTTAAGTTGGGAAAGAAGAGAAGATGGATGCCACTTCCGAACAAAAGCCTTTAAATGTTCATCAGAAACCCTTTCAAAGCTTTGCAGGCGCAGTGCAGGGATGGTGACCTGGTGCTCGTGAGGTGAGTGAACCGCAGCAGCATGAGGGGTTGCACGTTGAGCAGGAAATCTAATGGGGACGAGGCAGGTGAGCGAGGCTTCCGCTTGAGCACGGTGCGAGGAAGGAGCCTGTCTGCGGGGACCCGGCGTTCATGGCGTGGGAGAACCACGAGCAAGAACAGAGCGGCTCTGAGAAGCTGCGTGCTGGGTGGCGGGGAGCAGAGCGCAGCTCGGCTTCCGATGTGGTGCCCAGGCAGGGAGCAGGGTGCCCCTGTGGGAATAGGGGGATGGAGGGGAACAGGGAGGCCAGAGGCAGTGCTTGAAGCGGCACGGTGCGGGCCATGGCGCACGATGGTGTCGCCAACCACCTGGCATGCTGGAGACCTCAGCCCAGACAAAAGTGAGGGCAGGATGTGGCTGTGCAGACCTCAGGCCACAGGGAGGGCCTGCAGCTCCTGGCTGCAGCAGGTGACGTGGTGCGCTGGTCGGGTTACTGGGCCGCCAGGAGCAGCAGGCTGGGTAGCACTGGGGAGGGTCGACAGGAGGGCAAAGGCCCTTTGCGGTCACTGCAGGAGCAAGAGCCCAAGGCCTACCCTGCGTGGGAGCAGGGAGTGCCCAGAGGCAGTGCTTACGCAGGGAGAGGGCTGCCATGACAGCAGAGCTGGAAGCTTGTGACCTCTGGCAGCAAGAAAGCTTTTTCTCCAACTGCAGGTGCTTGCTGGGAGAGCTGCAGGGATGGGCAACAGGATGGAGGGAATAAGGTCTGTTGGAGGATGAGTCTAGCCAAGCTGTTGGAGCTGGTGCCACTGAAAGAAAGTAATAGGTAACAGTGAGGAAGGTCCTTGTGCAGAGAGAGAAGGCATCCACATGTCCATCAGCCCTGCTGCTCTGGGAGTTTGCTCTTTGCCCGAGCCTGTACCTGGCATGGTGCAGAGAGATGGCAGAGGGCCTACCCATTCGTCAGACTGCTACACTCTGCTCACCTGCACGGGCACACGTGGCAGAGGAGTCCTGGAGTGGATCAAGGGTGACTTCAAGGCTCTTGAGGGACTACTGTGTCCCTGGAATGATGGAGACATGGTGAAATGACCTGCACAATTGGAGATGCTGTTGCACAGATACAGGCTCCACAGGCAGGACAGAAAAACTGGAGATTCTCCATAAAAAGCGGTTTGAATGAGCAGAACATAAATGGAACAGGATAAGTGAGAATAAGGCCTTTCAAAAGCTTATGGTGAGGGTTAAGGGGAAGCTGACAAAGAGGACATTTGTTAAGCACTTGCCACAAACCACTTGATCAAGAATCGAAAAAGCATGAAGCCTTATTTGAAGACTTTGAAGAGGCCACCTGATTACATTTTTCATGGTGACTTTCAGCCATTCCAGATCTGCATGAAGAGCAATATAGCAGGACACAAGCCGGGAGGTTCCTGGAGTGCACCAGAGACTACATAATTCATATATATAACTTGAATGCCAGATGGCATGCTTTTTGGGGGGGGAAGGGAGATATTGTTTCTTCTTTACCTTAGTTTTTACTTGCAAAGTTTTCTCTCAGACTTCTTTAAAATGTGGCATACAGGGAAGGCTCCTGATGACTGAAAAAAAGGGAAATTGTCACCTCTGAACCTTTTAAAAAAGATGAGAAAGAAGGTCCACAGAGCTGTAGAGCAGCCATCCTTGTCTCAGTCCTTGGCAAACTCGATGCAAGTCCTCATGGAAGC
Source organism: Nothoprocta pentlandii (assembly GCA_013398315.1). Classification (NCBI taxonomy): domain Eukaryota; kingdom Metazoa; phylum Chordata; class Aves; order Tinamiformes; family Tinamidae; genus Nothoprocta; species Nothoprocta pentlandii. Next base: position 243,812 of record VZSG01000342.1, on the reverse strand, counting down.
TATTTCTAGGCACCTGAAAGACAGTAAGGTGATGGAGGATATCCAGTATATGTTTATGAACGGCAAGTTGTGCCTGGCAACCTGATGCTGTCTTTTATGAGCTGTTTGGCTCTGGGAACTGAAGTGGTTGTCATCTGCTTTGGCTTCACAGAATCACAGAATGGTTGTGTCCCTGCTCCAGCAGGGACACCCAGAGCACGGGGCACAGGGCGGCATCCAGGCGGGTTTTGAAGATCTCCAGAGAAGGAGACTCCACAACCTCCCTGGGCAGCCTGTGCCAGGGCTCTGGCACCCTCACAGGAAAGAAGTTCCTCCTCACATGGAGATGGAACTGCCTGTGTTTCAACTTACATCTATTACCCCTTATCCTGTTGCTGGTCATCACTGAAAAGAGTTTGGCCCCAACTTCAGCAGGGTCTTCCATAGCATCCAAGGAACCAAACTGTGGCAATGGCATTCCAATGGCATTTCTCAGGGATCAGTATTGGGCAGATACTGTCTTACATCTTCCCTGGCAAACTGCATGCTAGTGTGGACTGCACCCTCATCACATTCACACATGACATCAACAGGGGTAATAACTGGAAGACAAGAATGCTGTTCAGAGACCTTCTGGAGAAACAGGACAGCTGGAGTACAGCAAGGGTGAACGTGAAGTTCTGCACCTACGGCAAACTAGCCCGTTTAGGCTACATCTAACAGGGTAAAAGCAGCTTTGCAGAACAGACAGTGGAGTTCTCTTGCAACATGCAAGGTGATAGCACACGGGGCTGCATTAGAAAGGCTGTAGCCAGCTGAGTGAAGGAAGTAGTTATTTCCCTTACACCCTTCTTACTTGTGGGACCACAGCTAGAGTACTGGGGTCAGTTTGGACTCACCAGTACAAGAGATTTCAATAAAGTGGAAGGACCAGGGGTGACTTCTGGAGGACATATGAAGGGGATTGACCTGTGGTCCTCCACACCTAAAGGAGGTCAGTAAGGGACACAGAAACAGACTCTTTTCAGAAGTGCCAAGTGAAAGCAGAACTAGCCACAGCCAAATTGTACAAAGAGAAATTCAGTATAGATATGGAGAAAAAAAAAATCACCAGGAAAGTAGTATGGGTTTGGAACAGATGCCAAGAGAGGTCAATTCTCCATCCTTGGAAGCTTCCAAATCTGAACTGGACAAGCTCTAAGCAACCTGATCTGGCTTTGAAGTCAGCCCTGTTGAGGCGCAAGGTTGGATTAGAGTACTGCAGAGAGCCCATGCAACCAAAGCTGCTCTATAGTTCTGCAAAAATGAACCTCCATATGGAAGATCAGTTACTGTGGGAATAGACAGACTCAGTCTGGCTGCTTTGTTGCGCATGCAGACTGTCTTATTTGCATACAGAAACTGTTCAGCTGCCCAATTTATCTATGCAGATGTTCCCGTATATGCTGCTGAGAAAGGCCATCACTTTCAAAACTAGTAGTTTAATGTTAACCTTAGTATTGCATTCTTAACCTTCTAAAAAATTAAAGCACAGAAAACTTGAACTTGGAGCATAGTCGGATGGTGTACGGTGCAGGTAACGGCAGCTGATCTGTACACTTAAATGTTTTTTTTTAGCAGATCTAGGATTTCTAAAAGTTAATTTTTAGTTACTTTAATTGGTTTTAATTATTTTGTTTCAATTACTCTAATTCTATTGGGAAACCACAAAAAACACTAGGTAGTAAAATCAGGTCAATTGCAGTTCCCTTGTGAAAGTATCACATGCTTCTTCATCACAAGAAGAGGTGCTTCAGTTTGTGTGAAGTGGAAAGAGTTCTACCTCCTGCTCACAGCCCAGCATTTTGGTTGACAAGTGTCTTTCAGGACATGCTGCAGTATGTGTTACTGGGAAAAGCATGAAGTGTGGCAGAGCACTGCTTCCAGTTACAGCTGTGGCACGGGTGCTTGCCTCAGTCTCTTTTATATTGAAATCCATGCTGTTTTACATATATAAATTCACAGAATCTCTGAATGGTTGAGGTTGGAAGGGACCTCCGGAGATCCTCTAGTCCAACCACCCTGCTCCAGCAGGGACACCCAGAGCACGGGGCACAGGGCGGCATCCAGGCGGGTTGGGAAGATCTCCAGAGAAGGAGACTCCACAGCCTCCCTGGGCAGCCTGTGCCAGGGCTCTGTGGCTTGTATTAGGTTATGTGATTAAAAGCTCATCTTCACAAACATACAGGAGGTATGTTTGGAAGAGTACATTAAGGTAATTCTCACCAGTCTGAGACTACCTGTGCCTACTCCGATCCCTCTGCAGGAGCGGGACTGTAAGATTCAGGAAAATGGATCCACACAGGTCTCCAAGTCCCTTAGGAAGTACCTTGAAGATGCTACAGTCTGCTCTGGCTCCACTTTCATGTGGGGAAATGTTGGGCTATGTGACTACAGACTCATCCCCACAAATGCAAAGGGGTGATGGTGGGCAGGGGAACCCCAAACCAGTGCTCCCGGAGCCCCCTGCCCTGGCACGTGAGGTGGGCAGCTGGCTAGGGCTATGTGGGACTCAGGACAAGAGCCTTTGGGAATTGTACCAGACTTGCCATAGGATATTTAAGGCAAGGACCAAAAGAGCGGGGAAAGGGAGGAATGAAAGTGATTTGGAGATGAACAAGCATGGGAAAACTGAAGGAGCAGGTGATAAGGCAGATGGAACATGTGTAAACAGGCTGCTGGCCAGCACACTTGTCTGGCTCTGTCTTGTCCCTGGTTGCCCACCGCCTGTCCCCTCTCATTAAACTCTCTTTCTGTTCTCCTAGGTGAAGGTGCTCTCTGTTCTGTGTGTGTGCATGAAGGTCCACGTGCAGCAACTGGGGTTGGCCCCCCAGTCACAGGGGCCTGCGTGTCCATGGTGCAGCACCTGGTGAGACCACAGTGTGTGAATGCGGCGTGTGCGGGTGTCAGCGAGCAACTGCTAGCAAATACGGAGTTCAAGGAGCCACTTAGTAGGATAAGACTCTTGGGAGCCAGGTACTGCGGTGGCCATTAGTCTGGGCCAGATACCAGAGAGTGTGAGAGTTGGCTGTTGGAGGGAGCAGGACGTCTAGGGGCCACTACTGGTAAGGCCATAGGTCTGGACCAGCAAAGGAAGAGACCTGTTTGTGTGAGTTTCTGTGCATGAGGCAACTGAGAGTCCAGAGCCAGCAACTGCGTAGCAGGAAGAGTAACTGTGACCAGTTACCCCACGGAGTGAGAATGAGAGCATCTGTGCAGCAGCCCCTGAGGTGGCCTGTGGGCCTCAGGGCTCGTCTGGCAAGGTGTCAGCAACGGGGAACGTCAGGGCGAGGAAGGGGCCAGCTGCTGCCCAGGCCGAGTGTCTAAGGGGGGATCCATTCTGTGTGTGCACGTTCTCCACGAACAAGTTCTCATCCAGGAAGGGAATGGGATCAGGAGCCACTTGTGTTTGGGCAAGTGCTGTTTTCTGCCCGTGGATGTGTGTGTGCTCTCAGAAGGGAAAGGGGAGGCGTGATGGATCTAGCTGGTGACTTCTGACTAGCATTTGCAGTCAGGTCCCTGCAGCAGATACATACAGTGCTTTGATCTCAGTAAGGATGAGCACAGCACCAAACTTTTCTAATTGCTTTATAACTCTAATAAGTGGTTTTTTTTAGCCCCTTTCTAATGTGAATAAAGTCCTTGATAATAATCTAAATGATCTGGAATTGCGAATGAATTGAGCAGGTATCTAGGTCAGATCTTGAGTCATATCTTTCCTTGAAAATCCTTGTGATAATCCCTGTGATAGTAAGAAATCAATCTTGCAGTTGTACAGAACTAGCCTTCCACCTAAAGTTAGCGTGGCCACAGTTGTGAGAAAGGGCCCCTGCACTGTTTCATGCCTCACATGAGTGACTGGTAGGCTGACTGGTGTTTGCTTCACCTTTCAACTGCAAAGTAGGCAAGCTCTGCTCTTCTTCCTAAAAGGAAACTGATAAAATTTGAAAAATAAATGATTTGAAAAATTTTTTAGCAAACTGAGGAGATATTATAACATGTTCTAGTTTTCAAAGAAGAAAGAAAACCTGGATATTATGTATAGTTCAACTTTATCTTAAAACATTAATGGGAGAAATATAAAATTTAGAAAAACTCTTCAGAGAGTAAACTGTAGATGTATAAATAATGAGTGTTACCACCAAAAAAAAAAGTCTCCACCCGTGTAGTTAATGCAAGTGTAGCCTTGCAAAGTTAGTGTTTCTCAGTCACATTCTTTAAAATGTGCCATTTTAAAGCACCTGAATTAGAAACTGGTAAATGAAACTATGAAAAAATGAGTTTTGAATAGGTTTTTGCACATAGACTTTTAAGTTGCAGATACCACAAGTAAGCTTTACATGCTGACATTAGATATTCAAGGGCATTGGAAAAATATGCAAGCCTTCTTATGGGATTTTCACGAAAAGAAATTTAAAGTTCATGAATACCTCCTCTCAGTTTCAAATTTTAATGAATGTGTGCTAATTTGATGCTGTTTAATTTGAAGGGGTTACAAGAATTAGTTAAAAAAAAATGCATTGAGGAGGACAGGAATAATCTAACCTGAGATGCTGGCATAAAATAAACTTGCATGATGCTAATGCACAGTAGCTCTTCTGCACTAATTTATTGCATGAATACTCTTGTTTTGCCTTGCATATCAAAGTGCATTAAGCTAAACTGTGAAACGACATGCAGACAAACTGGAGATGTACTAAAAATATGAGTAAGAAGGAATGTCAAGCACCATTTTGAAAAAAAAAAACTAACCCAGTTTATACAAAGAAAAAAACTCAAAAAAAACCCAAAACAAAACAAAAATAAAGCCACAAAACAAAAAGCATATGCCCATTATCTGGAAGAGCAAGTGTGGAAAACAGTGAAGCTGAAAAGGCAATGGGTGGTAGTAGAGAGCAAGTTATGGGGACCCGTTTGAAAAAGCAAATACAGGGGAGACATGACTTGGTGTGGAAACTCCCTCTGCATCGCAGAGAGGCCAGCTGAAGCTCTGTGCTCATTTCTGGGCAGGCTGCTGCCACGTTCTTGCCAGTTAATCACACACTGTCTTGGAAAACTCAAGTGAGCAGCAGATGTAGGGGTCAATTTGAGTAGAAGCAGAGAAAACAAAGATGAAAAATCAATTAGCACTTGAGAGATTAACTGTGAGGAGTAATCTTATCCTTGAAGAAGAAGGTCAGGATCCTTTTTGGGAACAAAAATTTAGGAGATGGATTTTTGTATTGGGCTGTCACCCAGTCTTGTACGGAACATGCTAGAAAATGTGCTGCTTGGAAAAAGATGAAGAATAGAAATGGACTGTATGACCCCATGTATTGTATCTTATCGTATCATATCATTTCATATCATATCGTATCATATCATATCGTATCATGTCTTACCATATCATATCATGGAATAGAAATACTTGGTGACCCAATGTCTCCCTGGGCTGGGGAAGCATGGAGGGCTAGAGCCTGAGCTGCAGTGAGGGAGCAGTTCTGCCTGTGAAGCACCCTGTGTTTCGGGGCAACTTGTGCCTCTCCCCGGGGCAGCGGGACCTCGGAGGGCCTCTTCCTGCGCCGTGGGGCGCTCAGTGCCGGCCGAGGCGCTCGGCAGCTCCACCCGGCTCCGGCTGCGCAGAGCCGCTCGCGCTGGGTGCTCCAGGGAGAGGCACCTGCGAGAGGGGCTGAGCGGTTCCTTCCACACGTTGCCTTGGGCCAGAGGTCCCAAGGGTCGCCTTGTAGCTGAGAACAGTGTTTGGGGTTCATTTTGGATCAAGGGCCAAGTGAAGGTGATAAGCCAAAATGCCTGTGAGGTGTAACAAGGAGGAGAGTCCAACTCACTCAGCATTCCCTCTATATCCAGCATGGATCGCTCTCCTCCTGCACAGCGAGGGCTTCCTACCAAAGGATCAGATCTCTGCAGTACAGCTACAAACCTGGAAGTAAAAGGAGGTCACAAATATAGGGCAATTACCCATGCCACACAGAGCAGGAAGTCTTGCACAACAACCTCTCCCTCCTCGTTTGCTCATCTCCAAGTGTGGTTTGCTCTTGTGGTCTCTGAAAAAAAAAAGGACGCATCCCAACTCATGCGGTTGTATAACAACATGGTTACTGGCCACCATGGATCTGATGATCACAGGAGGCAAAAAGAAGGCTGCAGGATCCTCTGCAGTGCCTAGGAATGTTTATTTTGTTAATAATTCTATTAATTCTGTTGTTGCTAATGTACTTTTTGATCAGGTTGGCTGTTTTTTGTTTTGTTTTGTTCTCCCTTCAGGGAGAGCGGATTTTGCTAGCAGACCATTTTATTATTCCTTGCTCCTCTCTCTGTGCTGCCTCCAAAGGGTTAGGGAAGTGAAACGAAACGGAACAGCAACAAGGTAGGAACATGAACAAGATCATCCATAGTCAAGTAAATCTAACCAGATGGAGCTAGTGTTTCCCCACCTTGGTTCTGAGGGTGTAGGAATCAGAAACTGAGCAGCAGTCAGCTGAGCGGTGATGAGCCCACCACAGACTCCTGTCTGAAACCCCAGTAACTTATTGCCTGAGAGAGAGGGAGAAACTCACACAGCATAGAATTTGCCTGAGCCTTGGGGAAACCAGAAGCTTTGTCATTCAAACCATTGTCTTTCTGTGTGACGTTCCTGGGGGAACTGTCCCCACCACACGTCCTCACAGTGAAGAACCAGTGAGTGCACTGCGCACCAGGCTGCAGTGGCAAGGGAAATATAGTAGCGTGATGTGAAGCACAAATGAATAGATGCAGGACGCTGACTTCTCGTAAAATCTTGTGTCAATGTGTGCCTGCAGTAAAGTGCATGTTTAAACTATGTAAGTACAAGTTTGTTTACAGTGTCAGATGGAAACCGAACTGAGACAAATGAGAGAGAAAGGGCATGGAGGATCCTCTGCTGTGCACTTAGAGCCTGCATGATGGGTGACAAGGCAGTGTGGGAGGAGGGCTGAAGTGCCTTCCAGTGCAACAGCAGTAAGAAGCCAGCAAAGACAGGGGCTGGGCAGTGCACAGCCTGCCTCCCACTCAGGTTTGTGCTGAGCTGTGAGCAAGAGGCTGGGGCTGCTGCTTCCTTCCCCTGAGTTTGATGGTGAGGGAAAATGTAGGCAACACTGTTCTCAGAAATGCCCTTTACATTAATTTGTCTTGTGGGCAAGACTGGGAACTCAGTCCTGATAAGCACATCCTAGGCAGCCACAACACGATGACTTAAAAAGCCCCTCAGCTGCTTGTTTCAAGCTCCTTCCCTTTGCACACAGCATGTTTCCTCTTCAAATTGCTTTCTGATTTTTTTTTCTCTCCTTTGTTGCATTTCATTCTTCTTTTTGCCTCCTTCTGGCTCCTCTCTCCTGATTGCAATCCCTGCCTTGCCTCTACCAATGCCTCCTCCTCCTCTGTGATTCCTAGCTCAACTTTGTTTATGCAGAATGCACTGCAAACCTGACTGGCACAGCTGTGCTCCCACCAGCTACCTCAGCTCCCAGAACCCAGAGAAATGGTCCCTGCCCACGTGTGCTCCGAGGAAGGGCCATCTAGTAATTATGGCACCATCAAGAATCTCCCACCTCCCAAGGTAAATTCATGGCTCCATCACAGGCTTGACGGGTGGGTCTGGTAAGTTGCCTAACACTTGTGTTCGTCAAGTTCTCGACTGCAAAATACACATGAATGGAATGGCTGCAAGTTGGCAGTTTGTAGGTCTGTACATTTTAAGAAGTATGTTGCATCATCATGCACTTTTGTGTCACTATGAAGTTCCTCCTGTGCTGGCAGAGTCCCGTCAGACCTCTTCCTCCTCGTGTTCCTGTCAGACATGGAGCAGCGGTCGGTCATTAAAACTCAACAGCTCTCTGCTGAAAGTGAGAAAGTTTGTTCTGGAGTGGGTCTTGGGAGAGTGTGTGCTCTTACCCAGAAGGAAGCTAAACCCACTCTGATAAAGATTGTAGCCTTCGGCACAAAAAATGGAGAGGAGGAGGAGGGAGATGAGAAGCTCCGGATAGGAGATGCAACAGAGGAATATAATTCTGCATATGGTGAGAGGTCTAACATATCTACTGGTCTCTTCAAGGTTCTGGAAGAAAATTCTTCAATTGCCTCTGCCCTGAGGAGATGCAACTTCCCATGAAGTCCTTTGTCTCCCCTGACACAAAGCTAAGCTAAAAGAAGAGCTGTTGCTTTTTAAACTCTATTTTTAACCAACTGCTTCTAGAGGCTCAGCTCTGCAAAGCCTATAGATATCTGCTGCCTCTCACTTGCCACATAGCTCTTGAAAAGTTATACTGGGAGCAAGGAAGCCTGCACTTTTGGTGGTACATTAAAGCTGTTGTGGGGAGGAAAAGACATAGAAATAAAACAGACTGAGAGGTTATACTTTCAGGAAGGGCTGCTAGGCACAATTGCACACCCTGAGAAGGTGTTTCGAACTCTAGTGGTTCAAAGCATAGGGGTTTGGATGGGGTAGGGCAAATAAAATCAGATTGGCACATGTCTGGTGAAGAGGCCATTATCTACAAGAACTTCTCAGCCTTGACATGAGCATGGGGAGGAAGAGTGCAGCTAAAAAATAAATAAATAAAAGAGAAGGAAAGATATTCACTTCAGCTGTAAGATAAAGTTGGTGGCAATGAGTTATCACTGCATTTATGACTTAATTCTAGTGTTTGTAGTGATTAGAATAATGAGATTTTAACTTTGTCAAAGATCAGACCAGACTTCTCACCCAGAGAGTCTTTAGTGCAGAACTTAAAGCAAAGCTAATTTCTTCTTTAATCAAATAGCATCTTTCTTAACATCTGATCAGAGAGGAGATTTTTAAGAACAAAACCTTATGCTGCCCTCAAAAAGGTAGCATCTTCTACAGCACAAAAGAACTTTTAACCACAAATCACTTGATGCTTTTTAAAATCTCTTTTCAGTCTCAAATAAAACATGTGTCATCTTTTACATTCTTTGTCATATTCAGCTATGATGGAAAAAAGAAATTAGTGTATACAAAAATTACTTCCAAGTCATAAGTGAGCCCTCAGAGGGAACTACAGAAATATTGGCTTTCTCTGCAGATCTCTTGTTGCAAGTTGGAACAGCCTCATGCTTGCTCTGCTATTTTTCCCATAAGGCTTCTTGAGTGTTTTTGCCAAATCTTTCTGTATTTATGCCGAAACTAGAATAAGAATCACCAAAGGGCCACAGAGGTTTCAACTCTCAACATATTTCAAGGAGAGCTCTCCAGATGTCAGATGCCATATCTAGGATAGCACTGAAATCAAACAGTATATAAACTTACCTCAAGATCTGCATGCAAGATTGTGCAAGATGAACCCGGCACAATCTCCATTGTGGTTTTGAAGGCTCCTCTCCAGCTCTTGGCATGGCATCCCACTCACCTTGTCATAGGCAAGGTGACACAGCTGAATGGAGCGGCAGCTTCTAAGGGTCAGCCTTTCCCTTATCTAGTACTATTTTGCACAGAGGGGTATTTATCTGAATAATAAAATGCTGGGGCTGATTCAGATGATGATGTACCAGGAACTGAATGTTGCATGCTCCATGGTCCATGGATCAGGCACTAAACCATCAAGGTGCTGAGAGTCAAGTGAAGATGAGCAATGGACCTGTGCAAGTTTTGATGTCTGTCAGCCCTGGTCAACAAAATGAGAAGAAGCTGCAGTGAAGCAGGAACTGGTTAATATTGGCACACAGTGTGTGCCTCATTCCTGTCTTTCAACAGGAGATGCAGTCAAAACATCCTGATGAGGAGGGAGCATGGGCAGCTATCAATTGCCAGCTTTCCCAAATGTGTCCTCAATGACACCCTTCCTTCTCCCCTTAGCCAATGGTGTGTCTGAGCTACATAACATACTGTGAAGCGTGTAAGATAGGCCCAAAAGAGTGGCACGGGCATCAAAAGGAGCCTAACTTGGAGCAAGATAGATTAGACCTTTGGGGGCTGTATTGCATCTAGTACCTATCTAAGACAGCAATACACTGGCTGAGGAAGATAAACCACATTTGCTTTCTCTTCCTCTTGGTTTTGATGTAGATGGAGAAGATTTTTTGCCATGGCCAAGAGCAGCAATCAAGTTCCAGGATTCCCAGCTCAGAGGCAGAGCCATGGCCGAACGCCTGCATAACTGAATTTGGCCCTTTGAGCTATCACTGCCACCCAGCAAGCGAATTACACTTAGGTATTTGGGCTAATGGTTTACTTCACTTTCTAGGGTGTCCTACAGTAAGGTTTCAGAAGTTTTAGCTGTTCTACACATTTCTTGTCCACAGCTTTATCAGCAACATGCCTTTGCGTGGGTTGTACATTTACAGAATGAAAGCTAGCACCAGGCATGGGAGGTAATGGAACCTTTTTTTTTTTCTTTTACCACCTCTATAATCACAGTGGAAACATCAATTTTATCAGAGCACTAACCACCAGTATGAAACGGCATGCATCAAGATCTAGAGATCAAATCATAGCTGCAGTTCCTCACTCTTAGAAGGGAAGTGAAAGGTAAAGTGTCTGTTGCAACACGAAGTGAGCTGTGCTGGCTGTTAGCAGCAGAGTATCCTGCATCAGGACCTTCTTTCCCTGTCATCTGCTCAGAGCAACTCCCCGCTGTGAGCCGGTGTTGGCTGCTGCTCCACACGGAAATTCCCAGCTGTGCTCAAGTTTCTAAAGGGACTGAGATCACTGGCTTCAGTGCATTGCAGTGACAGGTGCCCAATACATTTAATGATTATTAAGAGCATCATTTAAATCTGTACTTGAGTATCCTGGTGACTAATGCCTGAGCATGGAGAGGATCAGCAAAGGACTAAACCATCTTCCTACACCAGGCTGCAGAAGTGCTATCACCGTGTTCCTACTGCTTAGGAACAGTAATGCTCTGTATGCTGAAGATCTGGGAAGATTTTCTTCCTTGGAGAACAATCTCTTTGGGAGTTTTACTCTGAGTTGCCTCAAATCACTGGTGAGCTAAGTGCTTAAAGCCTTTGCGTGCAGTGCATAAATAAAACGAGGGATTAGCCTGCAATCCAGCAGTGTCTGTGTCGCCTTTCTTCTCTCCCCCACCACACAATTCCCCCGGCAATGTTGGTGCCTTCCTCTCCCCTTGCAGTCCTTACACTCACTTCATGTCCACACGCTCCCCTTTCCCTGCGCAGACAAATCTAAGTGGCAGTGCTGCTCCACGTGGGCAGTGCATGTGCAGGAGATGGTGAATGCCAGGCTAACACCAGCACACAGCCAGTCCCTGGCTAACGTGTTTATGACGTTTCTGCCTTGTCTGCTGACTGTCTCACTCCAGTTACAGGCCAGCCCTTCTGATTTGTCCTTATAATTGGGAAAATCACAATCCATGGACCAAAAAAACATTTTTGGTTCACATAGGCTGGAAGCAATCTTCAAACTGTCCAACTGACACAGGGACTACATATTGTGGTAAAGATCCAATCCCTCCACTTCAGCATTTGTGATAATACGTGGGAACAGTGATCACACTGCCTTAAAACTGCCATAGTTAAAGAACAATTACATCATTAGGTACAAAAGCACCCTTGAAGCTCTAGCTTTTCGCTCCTACTTAGGCCAGGAAGGCTGCTGCTGTGGAAGCGGAGGTGATTGGGACACTCCATAGCAAGAGTATCTTGTAAAGATAATCATATAAAGAAAGTACAACTCTAAAAAGAAATCAGGTCAACGGATTCAACATGCTCAGGTTGAAATGTCAGTGCTTGGGAGTGTAGACTGATGACAAGCTTTGAGAAACTACTTTGGTAGTTATTTCAATGAGACACGAAACAGAGAGAAAGAGTGAGAGAGCAAGCAAAAACAACATTACCACAAAGGGCATGGTCTGACTACAGCATCAAAAGCAGAGAAATTATGTCAGCGACTTAATAGTTAAGTCTACTCCTCTCCTGCCTGGTGTTTTCAGCATTTCTGATATGGAAACTCAGTTGCCCTCCTCAGACTGTAAATTAGTCATAGTTCAGCAGCTAATTCTAAAGAACTTTCTTGCAATTATTTGGAAATGTTTTGAAATATTTTGTCTTCTTTACAGTGATGTATTTTATTAACAACAAATATCCAAATGAGCAAAATTCTGGTTCTGAATCTTTCCGCCTAGCTGCTCTGTTAAGCTAAGACTCGCAGTGATGTATTCTGTAAGTGTTGCAGCAATATGGACTTGGTTTCATGGATCCTCTGACCTAGATAGGACAATCTTTTGTAATAGGTACTTCTGATAACTAAATCTCCGCTGGGTAATTCCCTGCAGGGTAGACAAGAATGTGACCATTTCACTCTATATGACATCAAAAAGGTTATGTACAATGTAAGTAATGTCTTTCCATGAGGAAAAGAATTGGAGTTGCCTGCAAAGCAGTGCCTGGGTAGTTGAGAATGGGATTAGTATTACTCTCTTTTTTTTTTGATTTTTCAAATCAAATTCATTTCAATTTTCTACCTTCTCGGCAAGCAAATGACTTGGAAAACATGTTTGCTCCTGAAATTCCCAAAGCAAAGTTTTGGTTTGAAAATGTTGCTCTTACACCTCATAGGAGTTGATGTTCCTTATGAATCCCATGGAGCAATGGAATGGGATTATTAGTTGCCCCCTTTCTCTTGTCAAAGCTAGAAAATGTAGTGTGATTGGTACATCATACAATTCTACAGTAATTTACTTGAGCATCTTGGTGTTTTTTTCTGAACTGATGTCTTTGGTATTTAAGCTTCCATCAAAAATCCTACTTTTTTGTTTTTTTGTTTGCTTTAAAAAATTGTTTTCAATATTTTTGCTAGGAAAATGAGATATTTTAAATCAGCTCTTCTGAAACCAGTGACTGTCAGTGAGAAGACATGCTTACTGTTCTCCACGTTACTTTCTGAAAGCCAGGCCAGCTAGCAGATGGGCTTGTTCTTAGAAGCAATGCCGCAGTGAAGTAGAAGAGTGTTCTGTGGATGACTGTGCTCCTCATTCAGAAAATACAGAAAAATTTTCTCTCATGAGAAAAGATGTTCTTACATTCTTATCAGTCTGATTCTTTACCATTTTCACATGACCTGTTTCCCCTTTTTTTTTAATTATCCTTCCATTTTCACATAAAATAACACTTGCTGTGCTGGAAGAAAAGTGCTGAGTTGCAAGGTTTTACAAATGCAGTTGTGTTCTGGGCTAAGGAGGAGAGCTAAACAGCGATTATGCAATCCCAAATGCTTCCCAAATGCTCTCTTCATAGCTACTACCCATTTAATGTCCTGAGTGGAGAGGCTTGTGTTTAGAACAGGTTAATTCAGTCCCACGCTGAGTGATTGGACTTGATCTAGGAGGTCTTTTCCAACTATAATGGTTCTAGGACACAAGGTAAGATGTGGGGTGGGCTGTTTCTTGTGCAAGGGGATGGGTGGGCTCACATGGGAATGAGGCTGAAAAAGGATAAAGGGGAAGCGAGTGAGTGGTGCTAAGAAAGGAATCCCGGAGAGAAACAGTGAAAACAACAAGAGACGAAAAGAAGAGCCAGAAATCCAGAAAAGCAGAACATAGAAAGAGGAAGAAATAGTAAAAACAAACAACTAAATACAGAAAAAAAAAGGTGTTTGAGAGAGTGTAAAAAGGCAGAGGCAAACAGGAGGAGGAAACTTTGAAAGAAATAATGAGAAAAATATATTGACAATATGAGAATAGGTAACATAAATAACCTGAATGTAAATAAGTAGCTTAAATTTTGTGGTCTAAAAGAATGAAGGAGATGCCAGAGTCTGCTAGTTTTTTGAACCATGCTAAGCTGATCTAGATTTATATGAAAGAACATTTAGAATGTAACAGAGGGGATCTACACATTGCATTTCTTTTAGAATAGTGCAGACAGTCTGAGTCATTCCAGAAGAAACATGTGGACTCTGGAATAAATCATATGGTGGTTTTGTTTTCCTTATCTTTCAGTATTTTCTTACTTTAATTAGTGGTGGCAGAAAACTAACATGTGGTGAGATTTGAGAAACCACAATAACCATATTAGCTAAACAAGAGTAAATTTCCTTTTAGAGCTTAAACATATGAACAAAAACTAGCTACATGTGGGGGCTTCATTTACATAACATGCAGATTTTGAAATAGATGTCCTAAAAAGCAAAAAAAACGCCCTTTTTTTGCATGCCACTGTGTGAGGCGAAGCACAAAGCATCTGCAAGGGAGGCTGTCTGGGCTTCGTAAGCTGGTGAAAAGAAGATGTGCTGCAAAGGTAAGTTGGATTAGCCATTTTATACTAACTTTGGCATTCACCCAAATGGATTTAATTCCCCACCTTCTGAAAGACTGTTATTTTTGCTGAGCATCATTGAATGAATTGCAGACCAAAAGCATGACATGTCTAATTTAGAAAAGATACAGAAGAGAATGGGCTCTGCTTTTGTAATGAATAAGTTAAAATATCTATTAGTCTTTTAATGAACAAAGCTAGCTCATTACAGGGAAGAGATGCAGAGACTGTCATGGGGTTGTAGGAAAGCCGAAGTTCCTGAAACAAATCTCTTTCTGGGAAATAGTGCTGGTAATATTTAGTTGCTTCATGGGCTTACACAGGATAATATTCTAAATGTAGGCTGTTGGCTGAAAGAGGTGCTGGAGCCTATTGCCAGCAGCACAGGCTTTGGCTTGGACACGTAGTACAATCGTTATGGACTCATGTAGAACAATCATTATGGACTTGGTTGGCGAGTTTAGGTTGTATCCATTTTTGTAGTACAAGGGGAATTTCTATGTACATTAACCATTATTTACTACTTACATGACTGCCAGGGACTGTATTAGTCTTTATGTAAAGAAACCTGCTAGGTAAGATTCATCTCTTCAACCCCAGTTACGAGAAAGAAAATGTGCAGCCCCACAGTGCACTCCTGTGCTAAATGTGCTGTTTTAACCACACTGGGGCTCTTGTTTCTAAATGTTGGGGCCATGAGCAAGAAGCAGTGACCTGCTTGAGGCAGCATTCAGGCAGAAACAGAGTTCTCCCTGAACAGGATCTTGCCTGGCATATACAGCAAGTGGTATTGCAAAAAGCATCCACAAATCTGTTTATCCACAAGAAGTGTGCTATTCCTCACAGCGCTTCAGAGACAGGAGAATTAGTTACAAATGAATCTTACATTTTTCTATCCAAGAAAGTCCAGAAAAGTCCTTACGAGCCTGGTCAGAAGCCTGAATTGAGTTAGTTAGGAGATTTCCATTGCTGTATTCTGAAATGCATCAAGAAGGCAAAATAGAGCAATGGGTTTCTTTCTCTCTCTGTCTCTTTTTTTTTTTTAAGTCCAGTATTGCAACCTGTTAGCTTAATTTATGGGAAAAAAAGTAGATAACTTCAGCCATCTGCAGCTACTGGGTTTTTTTGGCTTCTTTGCATCATCTTCTCTGCACTGAATCTCAACTATCTACTCTCATCAAAGGATTAGACGTAGCTAAACCATAAAGCATCCTCTTTATGGATTTAATCATAACGTTCCACAGATCTGTGATGACAGGCAATGCTTTACTTCAAAAAAAACAAAAAAAAAGTAAGAAGGCTGAATTATTTTTAAAGGCAGTCAATTGAAGTTAGTCAAGTTGCAATCCAGATTGATGTCACACTTTTTTGGCTCTATATGCATAAAAAGTGATGATTCCTTTTCAGTGGTAGTAATCAAAATGTGAATGTGTTTGTCAAGCAGGGACAAACAAGACCTTCATTGCAGGATTCATGAGTATATGCATGTTACATTAGTGATTTGTGCAAATGTTCAGATTTAATCACAGCTGTAGTCAAGCACTTGGATATTACAAATAGAGGCAGCCAAAAAAATGACATGTAGCTGCTTAAATGATAATGGACACAATACTTTCTCATGTAATGATCAAGATACATTTGGTAGCTATGCAATGTTTTTGTTTCATTCACTGGCTCTGGTTTCTGGAAAGTGGGACCACACTTAAAAGACAAAAAAAGCTTCTGACTTTTACTGCCGTATGCTCATTTTTGGAGAAAAATAAACACACTTGTGTGCCATCCAACATCTTGCATTGCTCAGGTTCAGCCTTCTATTAAACACAGTTTATCTGGCTGCCTGTATTAGAGCAATCTGGTGCCTCTAGCAAATTCACAAGTTGTAACTGAATGTTCACATGCTCAATTTCTAAAATAAATATTGTCTGAAGGATTTCTACTGTTCTTTTCCATTATTGCAAATATCAAGTAATCATCAAAATCTAACCTAGCAGCCTGGTTAAGAAACATTTATAACTTTCAAAATTCAGGAGTGATAAAATCAAATATTCTCCTGTCTCTTTCTAACTAACTTTAACAACAGAACTGAGCAGCATGTACATAAAGCACAAATGTTTCTACCAAAGTCAAGTACAGTGGCATTTTTCTTCATCTGGGCCTTTGCACATTTTGTGCGAGCACTTCAGACAAGCCACTTGGATAATGTGCTCTTCGATATTGTAATGCTAGGTAAATTATTTGAAAGCTAATGTCATTATATAGGCAGTCTAAAAAGTAAATGATGTGCATCCAGCTTGCATGGCTCCAGCATAGAGAGAGTTAAACAATTTCCCTTACATAAAACCAGGTTATTATGATGGCATGTCAGGAGGAAGTGGTAATAATTTGAATTTAACTCTGTACTTTTAACTAATGCTGTTATTTCTTGTTTTTCTAATTAAAGTGTGCTTCTATTGAGGTTGATGGTGAATGTGCTTCAGCAGCCACAACAGAATCACACATCCGCTTTGACCTAAGCTTCAGGCAATGTTCTGATCTGGTAAGTGCTAAAATAAAAAAGGTAATCTAAAGTATGTGATGAATGTATTAAACTACACATGGAAGTAGAACTGATAAGTAGGATTGACTTGCAATGATCAGAAGTTCTTAAAGTGTGCTTAGTGATTCTCTCTGGGTATTGAGAAGTTTTTGCCGTGTAGAAATCTCTTTTTCCTGAGATCTTTCTTTATCCAATGTCTTTTGCTTGTAATCTTTGTAATTATTGTCTTTTCCAAGTAATCTATTTGCAGGTAAGATTGTAGTGCAGTGCACTGCACTCAGTGTAGTAGTGCAGTGTAGTACAATACTCTTACTACTGAATACTGGCATATTGCTTTCACTATGAAATGAAATATGTTGAAGTAAAGAGAAAAAAATATTAAGCTAAAGAATAGATTACAAATCCTGTACCACCTTTAATATTCAGAACATGTGTGTTTGTATACACATGCATGGACTTCTGTTTGTACATAATATACAAGCAATACTAGAACATACATCTGTGTCTACATGGAAATATTTTTTGATAATTACCTAATATATTCATGTTAAATAAAACCCCAAATATGCAGATTATAAAGCTGCCTAATCAAAGACTACTGAAGAGATCTTAATCTTATATGAAAGCAAAATTATACTTATAGGGGATCTGATTCAGCTCCTTTTGCAGCCTATGCATCTTTCTAATAACTTCAGAGAATGATGCTTCAAATTCATGAAAGCAAATCAGCTCAAGAGATTTAAATCAGATCCTAAATCTGATCTTTGCAATTCTGGTTTCATTTTGAGTCTTTTTCTAATTCTCTTGTACCAACCAGCCTCAAGAAGTTTTTGCTGGAAAGTCCTCTTGTGAATATATGTCTGACTAGTGGTGCCCTAGTCACATATTTAATATGTGTGACTATAAATGTGTGATTGATTAGCTGCAGATGTCTGCAACATTAAGGAGAATGCACGGCAGTGTGTGGTGGGCAGGAGTGATTCTTCTCCACGGGCAGGGAACCATTCTTCAGAGCTACTGTGAGGAAATCTCTCTTCTTATCCTTCCCTATGGGCTTTAGGAAACACTTGAGCTCCTTTTCTTCTAAGGATCTTCACTGTACCTTCATCCTTCTGTTCATTACACTCAAGTTCGAGAGTTGCTTTGTTGAAGATCAATGAAGGGCTATCATTTCATAGAAAAAATACAGACCTGGGCTAACTTTGTATTTTATAATCATGTATATTCTAGCAAGGTATCTATCACAGCATTTTTATTTTTATTTTGAAAATAAAATGATAATAGTTTGTAAGATAATAACCTGGACAGATACTCCTTTAGTGCTGTCTAGCTGCAGAGCTGCTGTATTGCAACCTAGTGCAAGGAACTGCCAGGAAAGAGCAAGAAAAGGGACTTGTGTCTGGCTGAATGGGAGCAGCGGAGGGGAAAGCAGCGGATGGAAACTGGCTCAGGTTGGTTGGGGAACAGGGACAGACCCCAGCAGCGCTGTGGAGCTTCACTGCTCAGCCCATTAAGCTCCGTAGGCCCGGGAGTCAGCTCTAACTGCTAATCCTTGCTTCAGAAGGCGTTCAAGGGCTTTCGGGCTACTACACTCCAGCAGCTTCAGAAAACCGCCTTTGAAAAGCCAGCAGAGGAGGCTGGAGTGGTGGTTAAAGAAAGAGCTCTTCGAAGGGCAGGGAAGCCGGCACAGCAGTGATGCTGAGCAACGTCACTTCCATGGGGCCTTTCACAAACCCGCAGCCATCTGCCGTGAGCCTGTGTCCCCACTGGACTCACACAGAGTCCGCTCCTCATTGCCTGCCTTTCAGAGAGCATTCGGTCCTCTCTTTCCCCGAGCTTCCCAGTTATATTTGCTCTGCATCTGCCCCACCTGTAATACCCAAACAGGAAGAATTTGTTAGACTAGATTTAAAACGGGACGCACTTGCACTTCCTCTTAGCAGCACAGATACTAAAAAGCAGAGATACTCTAAATAAAAAGGACCCTTAGAAAATATGCTATTCGGTCCCTGCAGTTGCTACATTGCTAGGACATGTGAGGAATAGAAAGAAGAGGAAGGCTGAACTCATGGTTACAGCAGGCGAACGCTGAGGAACTAAATCTCCTGCCTGCTGGTTCCTGTGTGAGGTTAAGCAAGCCAGATAATCCCAGATTTGTACAGGTCGCCACTAATGACATGTTCCCCATTTTCTCTGTATCTGTGACTTCAGACGTGAGGCCTGATTTGCAGAAGTCTGAGTCTCACTACAACCGGAGTCACTGGATTTGTTCCTGTGTGCAGCTGAAGTCCTAGATAACGCTAAGCACTCAAGAGCAATGGGGGAAAGGGGCATCTCACCTGGGTACTTACTGTAATGATTCCACGTTTGAGTTCCTTCTCCACAAAATAAATGTAAAAGGGCCTCCTTATCACACAGTGATCTGCAAATAAATCAATTGCTCCTTGTGAAATACTTAGATACCACAGATATAGAAAGCTATTTTGTCTCAAGATTGGAGTTTTGATATTATGCTGCCTGTAACAAAAGAGATTTCTGTACACTGTGCAGCAACACAAGTGAGCTACATCAGTGCTCACTCAGTCCTTGCCCATGTTGTGCACTACTCTTTCCACTGTACTAAGCAATAATCCATATTAAAATGCAGTAAAGTTGTTATGGAAGGACATAATGTGGTCGTGTTTTACTGTTTCATTTTTATCTTAATAACAACATCAATTTGCATTGCCATACAGATTTTTTAAAAATATTTTTTCTCTAATTTCCTGAGAGTTACATATTCTCATATATTATTTATCAGCTGTACAAATAAGCATTCTGTAGGTGCTCTTTAATTATACTGATACAAACTACTTGCTTTCCATGACTGCACATTGTGCTGCAGAGAAATATGACTTGTTGTGGTGCTAGTGAGTATTGTTGATATAGCTGAAACAACATGATTCTTATTTGAATAAATGTTTTATCTTCAGGTTTTTTTCTGCTACTTCACCTCTATTGTGTTTTTTTTCTAATCCAATATTTTTGTTTGTTTGTTTTTTCCTTTTAGAAATCCTTGGAAAAGTGTTTTGAAGCCTCTCTCACCACAGTTTCCCTTCTCAGAATTGTACTGCCAAAATGACTGTAAGTAATTACGTAATTGATGAAGAACTAATAAACAAATAAATCAATTAATATGGAAGTTCATGCTTTGTGTGGCTGCTGGTCCAAGAATGCCTTATTATTGGAAGTAACTGGCTAATAGCACATTTCTTACAGCAGAGTTCAGTTGCAATGCATCCTGTTACTTTGTGTTGCACACAAGCTACCCACAGCCCCAGCGCCTACAGTGTAAGGATCTGTTTTTCAGGATGGCCACCCTCAATTACCTAACTAGCTGAGAAGGGAGAAGTAATCATTTGCGGGGGCTGATTCATTCAACCTTTTTCTTAAGACTTCTGTATTAGTATGAAATGAATAACATTCTAGACTGGTCTGTTCCTCTCCACTCTAAAAGAAGCCTAGGCCCGTACCTCAGATGCATGTCAGCATGTCAGGTGCAGACATTCACACTACATACTGCCCTGTGATGGCAGAGAAATCTTTTTAGCACAGTGTATTTAAATATGCTATTTTTGAGCCATGCCAAAAGATCATCTCCATGTTTATATTTTCAAAAACACTATTTACTTCTTGTAAGACTCCTCCAGAGTATTAAATTCATTTGTACTTTGGGAGCTGAGGGGTGAAAGGACCTTCTCATGTATTTTATACCATGTGATGGTATAAAATGGAGGGGACGACAATTCTGCAGGTTGTCTGAGATGAGCCTGCTGTAGGCTTGAATTTCAGAGGTGGGAAAGATTGCACAGATGGATGACAGTTTCCATAAATGTCACTTGCATTGCAAGTTAGCAAGCATTTAATGATTTTATTTTTTCCAAAAAGTGAATTTTTTCCAAAGCTACTAGTACCTTGTACAACTTTGTTACTTATTATTTTTCTACCTTATAGAAATTTCAGAAACTAATGCTAGCAATTAAGTAGTTAACTGGTGATCATCTTTTTTCTTACAGGCAGAGCCTAATATCTCGGATTATATTTATGAGGAAGACCTAATTACAGAACCATGTTCTAAGACGGAAGTCAGAAACTTCACAAAAGTATTTCTGCCAGTTGCATATTCGTTGATTTGTGTCATCGGCCTAGTTGGTAACATCTTTGTAGTGATGACTTTTACTTTATATGAAAGAACCAAGTCCATGACGGACGTATACCTCCTCAACATGGCAATTGCAGATATCCTGTTTGTTCTCACTCTCCCACTATGGGCAGTGAATTATGCTGCTGACACATGGATTTTCAGCGATTTCATTTGCAAAATGAGCAGAGGGGTCTACGCAATCAACTTCAACTGCGGCATGCTGCTTTTGACCTTCATCAGCGTGGACCGGTACATAGCTATTGTACAAGCAACAAAGTCATTTAAACTCAGGACAAGAATGTTAACATACAGTAAACTGATTTGTTTGGTTGTATGGATAGCATCAATTTTGATTTCCACTTCCTCTTTCCTATACAGTAAAAGGTACACCTTCTCTATCAATGAAACCAAAGAAATCTGTGATCACAGTTACGACAAATCTCCTGACAGCATAACGCAGAAATTAGTGCTGCTGATTCTACAATTTGGATTTGGCTTTTTTATCCCTTTTGTTTTTATGATTTTTTGCTATACGTTCATTATCAAATCCTTGCAACAAACACAAAATTCAAAAAGAAACAAAGCAATCCGTGTGATTGTAATTATTGTAGTTGTTTTCTTGGTTTGCCAGGTACCCCACAACATCATTCTTCTCATAACAGCCACAAATCTGGGCAAGATGGACAAATCTTGTGACACTGAAAAGAAAATGGCGTATGCAAAATACACCACAGAAGCCATTGCGTTCTTACACTGTTGCTTGAACCCCGTGCTCTATGCATTCATTGGAGTGAAGTTCCGAAGCTACTTTGTGAAGATAATGAAAGATCTGCGGTGCATGAGATACAAGAAATACAGCAGCCGAAGCTCAAGGACAAATTCTGATACTTACCATTCAAGACAAACTAGTGAAATTCTGAGCGAAAATGCATCTTCTTTTACTATCTAAAACAATTTGAACAATGCTGTTGTTGAAAGATTCTGCTCTCTGAGCAACCCAGACGAGTCTCACAGTGCGTACCATAACCAGCCATTTGTTAACAGCTCTGCACCCCAACACGGAGCTCCCGTGACCCACAGCTTCTTTCAATAAAATAATATAAGCCAAAGGCTAACACTGTCCTTGAGAAACTCAAATCTTATTTCCCTGACATTCCTACTCTTCTAAGGTACAATCACTCAGAGTTGTCAGGAAAGTGAAGCTGATAAAGTAACACTCCTTTTGAACAGAAACCACTACCTGCAAAGTACTAAATAAATGAATCGGGTTGTGGCCAGGCTCATTCTGCTTATATTTAGGTTGTTGCTGTTGATTATTTATGCCTAATCGTCCTGTTTAAGTGGAAGTCTCCATTCTGCTTGTGTTGTAGATACCTTGTACTAACCTAAACAGATGACATTTTGGGCAAAGCATGGCAAGAAAAGCTAACACAGGAGAAAGAAGAAACTGGCATAGCTGGACTTACATTTGGAGTCTCATAAATCTTTGCCCAGGCCTATGCTCCAGCTGCTCACCAGATGCCTCAAAATGGAGCTGCACAAGCATACACCAAGGCTGAGGCTAACCAAAATCAACAGTGACTTGTCTACTAAGGGAAGATTATGAAAAAAAGAAAATTATGAAAATAAGCAGAACACTGAAACATTCACAGGAAGATTTTCTGATAGCTACTCAGATTATCTGCTGAGCAAAGAACAGAGCTTCATTTGAGAGATTCTTACTTTCATTTAGCACTGAATTCTGATCTTGGAATTCACTGAAGCTGATTACTTTGCGAAAATATCCCTATGAGATATTGACTCTTTCTAGCTGAAATTCACACAACTTCTTTAGAAGTAGACAAGCTGAAGAACTGTGATTATTTACATTCCAATACTTGTTATTTGCCACTAGATCAGTAACAAAACCTGATGCATTTCTTCGTATTTAGCAACCATTAACAAAGTTTCCTAAGGAATGGATTTGTAACATAAAAACACCTATGTAAAATTTATCCTAGCAACTTCAAAAATTGAGGACAATATCTAAAATAAGAGTAAAGTGTAACTTAATTCAGCCAGATTTCTACCAGACTTGTCAGCATTTGTTTCACAATGAACCAAGGAATATTTATAATAAATGAAAAAAAAAATTACCCAGTCATGACTTTTTGGCAAAGATAAATAATTTTTTTAAAAATCCCACACAAGAACACCCTCAAAACAGGCTCTGCAGAACCTGTTCTCCAGCAGAGATGGGAATAGTGATCTAGTTGACCACGACTCCTGCTCACTGAGGGAGCTTCACAGTATTTTAATCACGATGTCAGGGAGCAACCTGCACTACTGAGAAACTCAGCCCCCCACCACCGTGAAGAAGGTGTCGAGAACATCTACAAAGATGATCTAGACAGGAGTAGGAGCAGATTCTCTTCCAAGAGCTGGAGGGCAAAGCACCAGGACAGAGTAGAGGAGGACAGCGTCGCTGCCACCATCTGCAGTCAGCCAAAGTACCAGTCTTGTGGAGTTTCCCTGTGACAGGAGTGTGAGTTAAGTGTCCAGACTTGCTATTTTGTGGGATTCTCCATTTTAACAGCAGTGTAAACTAACACAATTTTGCAGCTTGCAGTTTGCCTTGGATTTTTTTTTTTTTTTTTTTTTTTTTTTTTTTTTTTTTTTTTTTGAATTTGTGACTGACAGAAGGAAGGACTTTGGACCAGAAAGCGTCTCTTCCAGTGGCAATGAAAATGGCCAAGAACAGGAAGGCCGGAGCTGAAGAACACTTCAGGATATGACACAGCATGAAACTTGTGCTGTTTTTGCTGGTGCAATCTATCCTTGTTTACAGTGCAGTGTGAAGTTTTTTAATATTAATGGCAGGTATGATATAGTTCATATATATAATTTTCATTAAGGATAGTAACTTAGGCAAAAATACACACAATTACATACAGCGTGTATTTGCTGTACCTAGCACTGATGATTTTCTGGAAGAGAATTCATCAAATAAAAATATAACTGACTGAATAAAGCTAAAAAGTCAGATTCTAATTATATTGATTTTAAATATCTCAGAAAAGGGTTTCTTGCTACATATATTACTTGAAAATCCTACTATGTGTATTGCCTTGCAAATTCTCTTGTCTGGTGCAAAATCTCTTTTACCCCAACTACTTTAGCATCTGTCCCTGTGAAACTTGGATGTGAGAGTTGATGCCGTGTATTGTTGTACATGGAATGGGAAAAATATCACTGAGGTAGAGAAAATTCTGTGTGCTTTGGTTAAAGAATTGATCCAATATCAAGATCTTGAGTCTGAGGGAGCTGGGCCTGTTCAGCCTGGAGAAGAGAAGGCTGAGGGGGGACCTGATCAGTGTCTATAAATACCTCAAGGGAGGCAGTGAGGAGGAGGGGGCGGCCTCTTTTCAGTGGTGGACAGGACTAGAGGAAACGGCCACAAGCTGAGGCACCAAAAGTTCCTCAGGAACTTAAGGAAACATTTCTTAACAGTGAGGGTGACAGAGCCCTGGAACAGGCTGCCCAGAGAGGCTGTGGAGTCTCCTTCTCTGGAGGTCTTTAAAACCCGCTTGGATGCAGCCCTGTGCCACGTGCTCTAGGAGTCCCTGCGTGTGGAGGGTGGTTGGAGTAGATGATCTCCAAAGACCCCTTCCAACCTTGGGCATTCTATGATTCTATAATTCTATGATCTTGCTAAAAATCCTTTGGGCTGCCCCTTGAGGTGCCTCTGAAACCCCAGTCAGCCCCAAATAACCTGTCTCTGGGAGAAATGAGGGTGAAAGGGTGCAAGTGACTCATGAAGAGCCGCTCAGAGAGGAGAGCTCATGCTCAGCAAGCAGCTTTCAGCAACGCAGTTGATATCCTTACAGTTTTTACATGAGTTTCGCAGGCAGTTACAGTATAAAGGTATGAGTTGTTAAATTTAATACTATGTCTTTTTGCAATTTTTGTGAAATCTACTGCCAGATAAAAGAAATCCAGTTCCGCATTCCCCTTGAATCCAACTGCTAGACACTTGGCAGAAGGTAACCATATGGGCAGGCTGGCTGGCCAGCGCTGCTGATAGGCAGCATTTTGTCATTTATTGAGTGACCATGTCAGTGGAAAAAGGATGAGCTAGGGTTGGTACTGGGAGTTCAGGGAAATAAAATAAATCGAATTTATAGGAAATTAGACATTTTTTTTACTGCTCTTGGAAGAACTTTTGCGGGGGCTTGCTATGGATGCTGCTCTTTATTAAAATACTTTAAGGTAGGTATGCTGTACACTGAGCAGGGAATGCAAGGATAATTTTCTTTCTTTGTTGCATTCATTTCATCAGTTATTTTTGAAGAACAAACAAGCTGATTTTAGAAGGGTCTTCATTTGCTTGGAGTTTAAAAAGAGAAGGATACCTACGGTGTTGTGTCATGGTACATGCAAAGAAGATGCTGCTGGTAAGCTACGACTTAATATCCTCCTCCAGATGGAGGCAGTGACGGCGTGGTGGTACTGTAGGTACAAACTCCTCGCCTGTTAGTGGATTCCATTCTGCTTGGGACTGGTCCATGGCATCCTTGCTTGACACTATCCTTTCAAACAGGGATGTTTCTTTGGATTGACAACTTTATATTTCTACGTACAATTCATATTTTTAATGAAAGCATCATCTACTACTTGTTTTCAATGTCTTTTAGTTAAAATATGTACCCTGAATTACTTCATTGTCAGTTTGATCTATTTATAAGGCAAAGATAAATTGAGTTAATATTCTTCTATTGCAGGGTTTTTTAAGCTCTTACCTCCACAGTCTTGGAATAGCTTAGCCATTCCTAAATATATATTTTAGTTAATACAAGCTAATGCAAATAATACCTATTAAATCTGTAGCAATTGGAATTTATTTATTAGTCTAGGATTTGTTGGGGAGTAGGAGAAGTAGGGAACCCTTAGTTCCCTTCATAAGAAACAATGATGGATGACTGGAGTAAGAGCTTATCCAGGGAACAGAGAATACATAGAGATCTTACTGATTAAAATCAACTGTGGATGACCTGTTGTTTTCAGTAGAAAGCCTGGTAGTTGGTCTTTGAAGATTTTGTACTTGGTTTTGTCTTTTGTTTAAGTATTTTTACTAAAATAAAATATATTGTTGTTGGGAGGTATAGGTGAAAGATATATGTTTGTTATAAATTGTGTGAAGTGAATTATAGTTTAATCTTCTTTCATAAAACTTTAACAGGAAAATATAATGCTTTTCTATTTTTTTCTCGTTTGGATTCCATTCATTACAATAGAGGTAAAAATTAACACAGTTTTAGACAGATTTCTTTCTAATTTATAGTATTTTCAGGTCAGTGACTATATGTTAGTTTTACATCTCATCAGCAAACAGTTCATGATGAAGGACAACATCGGTAGGAATGTGGTCGTCAAAATATAAGTAGAAAACTCGTTATATATCAGTTATACTGGTGTATGCTAAATACATTGTTGTTAATTTGATGCAAGCACAGTATTTATTAATGAAAGTATGAGGTACTCTGGGAGTTTCATAAACACAGGATTTTGTTACAGACTTACCTAGGAAAAAAAAGATCTGTTTTGCCTTCATTAACCTTGTTTCTTGTTCTTGTCCTAGACTGCACATCAGATTTAAACTACATTTCTTACAAAATATTACTAACATTTTTTTGCTGTCAACAGTCTTCTGCATTTGCAGGCCTCTATATAAATGTCTATTTTTGTTGTAATTTCGTTTTAAAATATTTTATTGATGCAAAACACAAAAATAATCTTCAGATGGCTTTACTGCTCTGACTACAGGTTGACCTTTTGTAATAATCATGCCACATTGCAGAAAAATGTTAAATTGTATAATGCTGTCACTAAATTTTTCAAAATATTGAACATACAAAATCAGGACCGTTAGAGTTGTTTTTTTCTTTCCAAATACTCTAAACATTTCAAAGTTTTTGTGAAGTGCGGTAGGTTTTTCCCCAGAAGAATAGAGCTGATTCTACTGATAAATCTGATATATTTGCACAAAAGAGAAAACAACCACCTGAGAAGAGAATGAATTAAAATATGAAGTTGCCAAGTAATTTGGAAATTAAGAATGACATATTTTATAAATGATGAAACCTATAAGTTTTGCAGGTGGCTTTTGAAAAAAAAGAGTTTAATAAAAACTGTCTGGAATTAATTCAAATAAGAAAACCCTAGTGGCTCATGCAAACTGGTGCCAGTATTGAAAAACAGCACTGTGTTATTTATAATAGAGATATCTATTTGATGTAGTTGCAGATGAAAATTTCTTGAAGACTTAGATATTTCAAAGAATTAAAATATCTGAATGAAAGTGGGGCTGGACTAGAGAAAGGTGCTTTTCAAACTTGACCATTCTGCAATCCTATGATTTCACGGTAGAGATTAAAATGTGCAGTTTGTTTCGATGTCTTCTGTTCAGAAAACAGAATACTATGTATAACTACTCATTTAACAATTTCTTCTCAGTATTTCACTAGTTTTATAACACCGCAGTTCTGACAAGCTCTATTGCTAGGTACTCTCACATGTACCAATTCTCATTTGCTATTAACTTATTTAGCATATAAGGTTAGTGAAATCAAAGGGTCTTTGTCCACTAAATTCAGTCGCTATTCACCATGTTAGTTAATTAGTTAATTCTAATTCTATTCCATGTTAGTTAGTAAGTTAATTCCTGATATGAATCTATATGTTTTCAATTCAAACATTTATTTGTTTAATCATACTGAACAGACCTACAGTAAGGGAAAATAAGCACATGTACCACCAGATTTACTACATTACTTGTCTGAAACATCTTTCTGATTTCTTCATTGATTGCAATATGAGATAATACAGAAGGACAATTTTATACCTTTCAGAGTCACAGTAAGAATGATTTATTTATACCTTTCAGGGTCACATAAGAATGATAACTATTCACTAAGAATCAAAATAACAGATTTAAGTGAAGACTTTGAGTTTTGATACAGCACAGATAGAACAAACAGGAAATATATTAAAAAAGTTCAGAATTCTGCTGATTAAGTAATTTTTTGGTGGGAAAAGCAGTGAATTTTCTTTTTGACATGTTTCTCTCATGCAAATATGTATTTTTGTTTAAAAATACTCTCAAATACTGCTTAACTGCAGAAATATTTATATATTTTTTAAATGCATTAATTTTAAAAAAAAAGTAATTAAGTGGAATTAAGGGAAAAAGAAGGGAAAAAAAGCTAAATAAAGACCTACATCTGGACTGAAGCACATAATCCAAGCTACAGACATTAGACCCTTATAGCAAACCTCAAACCTAGCAGAATCCTGCCTGTGAGCTTGCTGTCTCTGACTGCCTTTAATTACCTCAGAAAAATAAACATGTATTGTTAGGGCTATAACCTAGATTCACAAGAAAACTTCTTGACTCAAATCTATCTCCTGAATTCTCTCCCACATGAGAATTCTTGGGAATGTAGTTACCAGAAATAAGTACTCCTTAAAATCTGGTTCCTGCTGCAAAGACACCTATCATGCCTAGGACCTGAGCAAAAGACATCTGTCATGCCTAGGACCTGAGCAAACTGTTGGATACTCCAAAATGCCTGATAAAGTCCTGCATGTCTTCAGTAGATAACTGGAGCATACAGGAATCTTGTTAGACATAGACTAGTTGATAGCCTTTCTTGCCTCAGGGTAGGAGCCTAGAGATTGGAGTGGACCAAAAGGAAAAACAAGAGCCTTCATACGACAATGCAGGAGATGGGATAATGTTTTTAGCATATGTTCTTATAACAGTGTTCTATGACAATAGCAATATATTTAATGGGAATTGTCTTATATGAACATATTGAGATCCCAGGGAATCAGAAATTTAAAAAAAAAGAAAAGCATGAGGAAAGTGTTAAATGACAACATCAAATGTTACTGACCTGACATCAACTGAGACATTTATATTTAGAATATAGACAGAGTTCTGCTTGCATTTGTGCTTCTACCTCTATCAGGTGCATCTTGTTTTGGAAGGGATACCTATACAAAAGGATAGTGAACTAAAGAAATTTACAGTAAGGTATATATAAAAAAACCCTTAATTAATGACAGAGCCAAAAGCACAAGTGTCGAAGTATTGCTGCCCATAGTAGTAGCTCTTGAGAAGGAAATAGGGATAAGTGTCAACTATCAGAAAGTCAGTTTTGTTGATGTATGTGGTATCAAAATTACTGCCCTTGTAGCCTGCTGTAGTCAACGCAGCTGTCCTGGCAAATTGTTTTCTTCTGGGTTTGGTTCAAGTGAACTTGTGATTCCAAATGCAATGGTAGTTATCATGGTATGAAGAGATTGTTTGAGGCAATTCTGTGATATAACCTAGTGCAGAAATATATAAGTGTTCCTTTCAAAAAAAAAAGTTTATAAATCATTTTTACCATCTTCTTCACCTGACTTTAGATGCTCCAGTGTACCTGGCAGCTGCTTAGACTTCTCATCAGGTTGAATTAAGTAGCCAGTAAAGGATACCAACATATCCCTATTTATGGATCATGAGATCCAAATTTTGAAATTTCACATTTAAGATCATGACGTGCTGTGAAACAATGCTACTATATTCAAAAAGTTGCTTTTAGTCCATTTCAGATCATGGATGTTTTAAGTGGAAAGTTACTTTCTTTGTTACATTGATCATCCCTGTGCTTCGTAGTTTTTGTGTTTGCTTAAAAATAGTATAAAGTCTCCCCCTGCTGGATATAAGCAACTCAAACTGTCTGAACACATAAAGCAGTTATGTTTCCATATTCCCGTAATTTCATTGTAAAAGATGCACAGGAATGTAAGTTCTCAAATAGCTGTTATTACCTTGTAGACGTATGTTCAGTTCCTTTGCAGTCTCACTAGAGATATCTATTAAAGAGCTCCGTACAGCCACACGATTCAGGCTGTTCTCAAAGCACATTTCCATGTTGGAAGAACATTTGGAAGCACATTTCCATGTTGGAAGAACATTTCCATGTTGGTGACAGGTGACTGCATGTCAGAAATTTCAGCCGAGCATTAGCGACTTTCAGATTCAGGTGGGAAAAACCACCGGCCACCTGAGTGTGAGGCAAGTCCTTTTCCCCACGCTAGGACTGTCACTGATGGTATTGCAATGCAGTGGGGAGACAAAGAGACTAGGTCGTGTAAATATAAACGGGGCAGGAAGTTGTTAACATGGGAAAGCTAAGTCCCGTGAAGCAGGAAATATGTGACCTTCTAGCATTTCTTTAGCAAAGGAAGGCAGCTCTTTGTCAGCAATCTCAATGTTTCCCACATTAACCTGTAATGTCTTCTTTTGGAGGAAAAAAAAAGGTGTAAAGCTCTACTTGGTTCATCTCTTCGCTAGGATCGCCAATATTCCCTTGCCTATGAAAAGACTAAGAAGGATGAGAAAGACAAAAGAGGAATTTGAAAGAAATCAGAAGTACATAGCTGAGTTTTATGTTCACTTTTTTTTATTATTAATTTGAAAATTGGCATGTAGGGGCATCAGTCCTACTAAGGAATGGATGTTGCCACTTTTGTAGTTTAGAGGCATGTGCTCCATCTGAAACAGTGCCAATAACAAAGCCGGATATGTGAAACCGTACACAGGGACAGACGTCACACAGAACGTGATGACAAGCAATGGGGCTCATGACCCACAGATGTAGTAGATGCCTATTGATACATGTAGATGCTGACGCCAAATGTAGGTATGCTTAATTCTGCCTGTTGATACTGATATTGATATTGATACTGTTGTGAGGTATGGGAATCACAAGACATCTATGCCTCCCAATATCAAAAGGTGTTTGTTTCAAGATGTTGCCAGGTCCCTGTGCAGGCCAGTTGCAACATCAGGCTCGGTACCAATGGAAAGAGAGGCCTATCACAATAAAAAGGTATCAATACTAACAAAAGGAATGGCTATCAATTGGTTTCGATGTCTCAAGACATATCAATACTGAACTGGGTCTTAGGGGGCCATACACCTAGATTTCTGTCAAGATGAAAAGCTATCAGTGCTGATGGAGACCTATAGATAGCGATATGGCTCAATGGGTACAATAGTATTGACAGGTATCGCTAGTAATCAGTGCCTCCCAATATGCACAGTTCTCACTATTGGCAGGCCTCAATGCAGGCCAGGAGAAAATCTGGGCTCAAGGAGGGTTACTAGGTCTTTCTGCCCCCCCCAGCAGGAGGAGAAGCCTGAGGACCATCAAGATTCTGGAGCACTTGTGTCATCCTTTGTGTGACTGTCGTGTGGCACATCTGAGTAGATAGACCCACTAAGGAAGGCATTGCTTTTTAGTGAGAAAAACAACAAGGTGCTGTCCTCCAAAGACCAGGATTAGTATCTGGATATTCCACAGAGAAGGATTTTGGAGTCCTGGTTGACAACAAGTTAACCATGAGGCAGTAGTGCCCTTGTGGCCAAGAAGGCCAATGGGATCCTGGCTGCATCAGGAGGAGTGTTGCCAGGAGGTGGACGGAGGGGATCCTGCCCCTCTCCTCTGCTCTGTTGAGGCCGCACCTGGAGCACTGGGGGGACATGGAGCTTCTTGAGATGGTCCAGTGTAGGGCAACAAAGATGATTAAGGGACTGGAGCATCTCTCATATGAGGAGAGACTGAGCGAGCTGGGCCTGTTTAGCCTGGAGAAGAGAGGACTGAGAGGAGATCTGATCAATATAAACAAATACCTTGATGGGAGAATGTAAAGAAGATGGAGCCAAACTCTTCTTGGTCACAGCCAAGAAAGGACAAAGGCTAATGGGTACAAGCTGAAAGACAGGAAGTTCCATCTCCATTGAGGAAGAACTTACTTACCATGAGAATAACAGAGCCCTGACAGAGCCCAGTTGCCCAGAGAGGTTGTGGAGGTTCCTTCTCTGAAGATCTTCCAAACCCACCTGGATGCCACCCTGTGCCATGTGTTCTATGTGTCCCTGTTGGAGCAGGGGTGTTGGACTAGACTATCTCTAAAGGTCCTTTCCAACCCTAACCATTCCATGATTCTGTGATTAAAGCTCATGGCTCCAACAGGAGCCTGGAGGAGTGCCTGCACCTGTAGATGTCACTGAAGCACAGGGAGCCTGGGGATATGAGCCCCTCCAGGATCACCATGGAGGACAGCACCTGCACCCTGTCAGGTTTGCAAATGCCCCGCAGAGAGGAAGCCTGCCTGGTTCAGTCCTCTGGTCCCTTGTATGGTGTGCACTTTGCAGAGGTAAGCAAACCAGAAGCCATGCTCTGTGACTGCCACACGCAGAGTTGCAACCTGCAGGCCGGCCACGCTGAAGAGAGAGACCATGCAAACAAGCGCTATCTGTGCAGAGAAAGAAGCAAGGTGTGTGGCCAGAACGAGGGGAGGGGAAGGGAAGGGAAGGGAAGGGAAGGGAAGGGAAGGGAAGGGAAGGGAAGGGAAGGGAAGGGAAGGGAAGGGAAGGGAAGGGA
>VZSG01000342.1:177101-211254 GCA_013398315.1 Nothoprocta pentlandii | reverse complement strand
GGAAGGGAAGGGAAGGGAAGGGAAAGGAAGGGATAAAAAAAATGTTCTGCTGGTTACACTGTGGGGCCCATGGAGAGAAGCCCAGAAACCAGCCACATGGAGGGAGCTGGCCTCAGCACTCCTTCCTCCCTGTGGTGACGTTTTCCTTTTCCGGCACATGGCACCCTGTGAATGAGTCAGGTTTGGCAGCTGTTCCTGCCCTCAGTGCCTCTGCTTTTGTCAGAATTCCCTCCTCCTCCCTGCTCTTGCCTGACATTACCTGAAGGAGCAAGAAGTGGGAATGCCAGGATATCCCGTTCTCCTATCCTGGGCCATGGTCACAGCGGTTGCACTTAATGGGCAGACAGTTGATTGGCAAACAAAAGATTATGAGACCTGATGCTCTTGCTACTCTTGGTGGCCTAGTGAAGAGCAATGTCGTGAGGAAGCCCCAAAGCAGCAGCCTGCAGCACAGGGCCTGAGTGACATGAGTAGTGACATTTCTCAGGACTTCACCTCGCAAGCCAAAGGTGAAGTTCAGGATCCTGACAATCCAGCGTGGTAGGGAAAAGGTGTACCAGGCCTGTTTGGGCAGGAGCATTGCTTGCCACTAGATGGTA
The DNA here is from genome assembly GCA_013398315.1 of Nothoprocta pentlandii. Classification (NCBI taxonomy): domain Eukaryota; kingdom Metazoa; phylum Chordata; class Aves; order Tinamiformes; family Tinamidae; genus Nothoprocta; species Nothoprocta pentlandii. The sequence continues at coordinate 210,655 of VZSG01000342.1, read as the reverse complement.
GTGTATGAACACAGCTTGTCCTTGCTGGCCATGAGTGTGAGGCCAACCTCTGCAGGTGGGGGACAGGCAGGAGGGCTTGGAGGAGGGGGAGCCTGATCCAAGTTTGGGTCTTTGGAGCTGCAGGACTTCTGCTTTGGTGCTTGAACTACAGAATTTCCCTGAAAAAAAATGCTGTAACTGAGGATTTGAAAGGTAAAACCAGGAACTAGTGAAGGTTCAGAAAGTGAAATGTCATCCGGAGGTTGTCTAAGCATCTGAATATATGGAGTGATATAAATGAAGAAAAATGAAGGTAGTGCTCTCCCAGTGCTAATGCACCATCAGTTAGGGTTTTTTTTCTATACAAAATACCTTTTGTGTTTGTCACTTCAAATATTTTTAAGCCAAAACCTAAATTAAACAAGACCAAATACTTCACAGGAGTCTATTGGACTCTACAGAGTGATTAGCAAGTGTTCAAAGTACCAAAATTTGCTGCCATAATTGTCTGGGAGCTTGGCTCTTCGAGGTATATTCCAAATCCTGGAGTCCAACTGCCTGCTGATGCTGACAACGTTTTCCCATTAACCCTTCCAAAGATTTATCAAGTGACATCTTAAAACTCATTAGACTTTGTTTGGAGCCACTGTTCCTAACAGGAGGTCTAGTCCAGAACATTACGTTGCTGATGGGTAGAAATAATAATCTAATTCTACTCTAAAATTGTATATGTAGCTAGTTCACAGCCATGTCTCAGTGCTATCCCCTTGCTTAAATTGTTCTCTCTTAGTGGTTGTTTCCAGTATGTTTACAGGAAGAAAAGACTCTCAGACTTCATTTTGTTAGGCCAGGCAAGCTTAGTTGTCATGGACTCCTCATAAGGTAGATTCCCAACATTTTTCATTGCATCCATTCCATCATGAATTCATTTTTCCTGACCATAAGTGGCCAATATGCTGATCTGAATCCAAGCAATGCCTCATGAAGTGGTATTCATGCACAGGACTCTTCTGCAAGCTTTCTGCAAAATATGCAAGCCTTTGGAAGTGTTCCTATCATTTACCTTGCCAGACAGGCCCAGCCCAGCTAGGCTGAGTGTCCTATGTCCTTACATCCCTGCTGAGAAAGCAAGCTGGGGAAAAAGAATAGAACAACTAGGACTAGAGCTCCAGGCCTCTTCCCTTAGACAGGCCGCATCAGGGAATCCTTCAAGCACTGTGAGCATAGGCTCTATAATTTGTGAGTTGGTCAAACCATAATGAGAGGGTGTTTTTTCTTCATTAAATGTTGGCCATATCCCTCTTCTATAAATGCAGTCGTAAAATGCTAGATGCGGCCATTACTAAATGTCTGATAGGACTTGGAGTGCTTCTGTTTTGGCCAGATAATATTTGGTCTTGATGCTTTCCCAGGTAATTTTGAGGCACATGGTTTATGTAAACTGTGACAAATATAGCAAAGGGTCTGAGATTCCTGCTCTACCCAATGTCGAATGAAACTTCAGTTTTGTTTGTTTGTTTGATTGCTTATTTGTTTTTTGTTTGTTTTCTTATTTTTAGATTAGGATTTTTAGGTTTACTAACTTAAAGGATATGGCCAGATCTGAGTTGTACCCCAGCCTGCTTTATCCAGCAAGATTCCTGGAACTAGGAAGATGCTTTACTATATATGTTGGGTTTTGAGTCTGTGACAAAATGGAAAGAGTGGAACTGTAGCTCCCACCAGTATTTGGAAGAACATCACAGGTTCCTGGACAAGTTGGGCGTGCTCTAAGGGATGTACACAGCTAGTCTTTTTTGAACTTAATTCAGAACCCTGTTTTCAATTGGTCTCTGTTGCTTTCTTTGGAGTCATTTCTCACTTACACAAGTGCACTGTCAGAATATGAGGGTTTAAGAAAGACTCCAAAGAGAGTTTAAAAAAATAATAATGCTTTTTGTTCAGTTCAGTGCTTTTCCAAGCTAACATGGCTAAGTTTAAACCACTCATTAGTAAAAGTCAGTAGCCTCAGTAATCCTAGCCCTGGAATGTGTTTCCTGTTTTATTTATGTAGAAAGTTCCTATTTTGCTCCTTTTCTTTCTTGTATTGTTTTGCTACTACAGTGTATGAGCCAATGAAGTGTTAAAAAAAGATAAGACCGTCCAGATGTTATAGCTCATGGCAGCTAAATAGAGCAGCATGATTTTTCTAATGGGTATTGAGCCATCTGCTGTGTTGCCTTGCTGCAGTGAATGAGCACTGCTCTGCATGTGTAACCCAGCGCGAGGCCGTGCTGCCCAACAGGCCAGCTGTCCACAGCACAGTTAAGCAGTCCAGTCTTCTTCTGACTTGTTTTGAGGAAAGAATATATAAAAAGAGAGGCTGCAAAACAAAACAAACGATAGAGCCAGTGAGAAATACTGTCAACAGGCAAAAAATCACACCATCTCTGTTACCTTTTAGGATTTGATGTTATTCATCCATGTTCCCTGCTTATGAGGTAACAAAATGAGGGCTAGTATTTATCACAACCACTTTTTTCTCTGTAGTACCAAGTGGGAATTTGATTGCCTCATGTTATCGACCTTATGGAGACAAGCAGTTTTGCATATAACACCTTTTCACTTCTCTGTGCAAGGAAAATCCCTTATGAGACGGGATTTTTTTCATATGAGGCAAATAAATAACCACCAATCCAGATAACTTCTGCTGCCAATCCCACAGTTCTGTTTTGAGAGGAGGTGTTCCACCTGGAATTTCCCTGTTGCTTTCCATCTCTCTGATTTCTGAAGTGTTTTTCCTTTTGTGTAGTTCATATTCATATGGGGGATTGCAGATGAAATCAGCCTACTCTTAAAAATAGGGGTTTTATGTTGAATTAACTTAGAAATCGAGGATGTTGTCAGGGCTTCTTTTTCATGTTTTTATTTTAGGAGTTAGTGGATCCCACGTCACTTAGGCTAACAGTCTTTCCTTTTCCAGAACTGGAGATAATGAAACAGTGGCAGGTGTTTATAAACACTTTTTATAACCGTTTTACAATGGTATATACAATAATTGGCTCTCCTGGGGCTTTCTTCCATGCACTCCATACATGCAGTCTGACTCATGTTGACTTTAGTGGGAGTTCCATGAAAGACTTGGATCCTTTGATATTATAGTAGGAAAGAAATGCACAGTTGTTTTCACTTAGAGAAAGAAATCCTTAGAGAAGGGAATCCACCTAGAGAAAGGATTCATAAGCATAGTGAGCTATTTTTATGTAATCCTTCCATTTTACTCACTTCTTTTGAATTCTGCCAGGTCTTAATATTCTATCAGTGCTTCTTTCCTTCCACCTCTCCACTCATGTTTGATCTGCTCCAGCACCGTGGCCCTCACTTTCCTTGTGGATACATCATCCTGCCTGATGTTTCTATCACCCCAGCGAGATGAGAACAGAACTGCTTCCTCTGGATCTGAAGGACTCCCTTTCTCCTCCTCAAGTCATCATAAAGAGAAGCGTCAATCGAGATCTTTCTCCCTTTTTTTGCCTGCTCCTACACTACTGCAGCTGTGCTGGTCTCAGCAGATCAAATCTGGACATCGGTCGGCGGGAGAGAAGTGGCTGCTGCTCTGTGCTGTGCTGAAGCCTTAGCTGTGGAGCGTACGGCATGCAGGTCGTGATCCCGGCGCGCTGTGCAGCGGATGAGCTGCGGGTGACTCACAGCATCAAAGACGCACGGGAAGCTTTCCAGCAACTTCAGAGGGCTTTGACTCACTCCTCTGGTGCTCTTAGAAGCAGATGGTGGGTCTGCAGGAAAGCAAGGGGCCTCGTGGACATCGTGGCGACTGTGCGATGTCATTGTCACCAGTGGTTAGTGGAGCAATTGTTAGTGGTTAGTGAAGGCCTCACACACGTGCGAGGCCTTCAAGAACAGCCGTGCCTGTTGAACTGCTCCCCTCCTGACAACGTCCAGCTCTGGGACTGTAGACAAACAAGAAGAATTGGTCCATGCAACTTTCCACCTTGTACTTTCCAGTACTTTTAGAGTCACCACCACCTTTAAAAAGAGAAATGTTCAGAGACCCTGATGTACTCATAATATTTGAAAGAAATTTAACTTTTACTCCTCCCAAATATGAATAAATTGCTTACTATTTTTAGAAAGGAAAACAGTTAATGGCTTTTATTGGCATATTTTTTTTTTACTATTTGAGATCACAATTTTACCTTTGTTTTTCTCAAGGAAAATGAAGAATTTGAACAAATACTTCTGTTATTTTTGGAACGATATATTTATAGCATGTCCATCTTGTTAGATAATGTGATAATAATATACTAAGATGCATAAAGTTTATTTCGTCTATTCATATGTCATTACAGACTTGACTTGGTACTTTATGAGATAACTTCTTTCTTAAATGCTACTGAATTTTGCCAGTTTCTGAAATTCGTTTCTTTTCTTTTTTTTTTTTTTTTTGTGCAATGCTTCATATTTGGTTTGTTGATTCTCATCTAAAACATGACATTTCCTATTATATTCATCTTAGTTAATTTAAAAAGTGCTCTGTATGCAAAATTTATTCAGGAATATTCAGGAAACACCAGTGGTGTTTATGGAGCAGAGGGAGAAAGAAAAGAGCTTCAGCATTCAAAATGGTCATGGGGAACTTCTTCAGAAATGTATTCTTATCTCAAGGCAATTTGCTTATACTGGGTTACTAAGGCTGGCTATATATATATATTCACCATTCCTATTTCAGAAGGTACAACCATTTCTTCTGCTTCCTGTTGTGGCTCAAAACAAGCTTGCTCACTGATAGGCCAACTCCCCTTTCCCATTAGTAGAAATAGTTAAAAAAAAAAAAAAAGGGGGTTGTTATCCATTTCTTGTTCAGTAACACAAAATAAGTTAGTGGTTAGTGTGCACATGTACACATCACAGAAATATTATGGCCAACCATTTACACAGTAAATTCTGCTGACCTGTTAGAGGTTTGTCCCACCTGCCATCAGAGCAGCTTGGCAGCTCTTGAGGGGAGCTCTATTCCTCAAGAACAGAGTTTCTCTGCAGATGTGCCTTTCCATGCTGTGCTCACAGGTATCGCTGTCTCTCTTGCTGTGCTGAAGGACCTGCTTACTGAATCTGCACAGGCACAAAGCACTGTCATCTGACAGTCCCTTTCCCTTTGGGAAATCCCATCTAAGTCTTGTCAGTTTAAGGTCTCCCTGGTGACCTGTCCAGATCCTTCAGGCTTCTCCATCTGGAGTGCACCTTCTCCCAGGAGTCCCACTGGGTAAAAACTCCAGGGTTATTATTTTAAGTGCAGCATACAGCACGTGTCCTCTGAACCTCAAGGCTTCGCCTGCATTATTTCAACATTTCACTGAAACCTATGGCAAGGAGGTTGAAGAAGCCTTCACTTGTGCTTCCCTCAACCCGTAGCCCGTGTGTCTTTTCACCAGAAGAGACAATCACTGTTTCTCTGCTGCATTTGTATGGTTGAGGAGAAAGAAGATGTAACTCTCTAAGCCAGTGGTGGATTTCATTTATACTGAGACAGTAAGCTTGGTAATTTCAAGCACTGTTCACATACAAGTCATGCATAGAAGCCATTCATTTTAGATGCGGCCAATGTTCTTCTAATGCATGACAAGTTATGTGTGGTGCCATAGATCATATATCAAAAGACTCTCCCCTTTGGCAGCGATACATAGTACTTCTAGTTTCAGCACAATTTTCAAAGAGATTATTTTATGAAGCAGAAATACAAAACTGCAACCACTTCATGCATAATGTAAATCAAATGATTAACTGAATTGGGTTATTATTCCACTTTCTTAAATATTGCAACTACCGAATTCTGTTCAAAGGGATCCATCCATCCATGTATCCTGTAGTTTAACTTCATTACTTACCATGAACATTTAGACAGTTCTCTAAGATCATTGTCATTAGATTAAAAAATGCCTACACTATTATGCATAACGTGTGAAAGATGTTTAATAGTATCATCTGGTGGGCAGTGAAGAAAACCCAGAGGGTTGTGAGCCTTCAATAAACAAGAGTAGAGCCTGAAGTCTGCACACAGAGCAAATACTTTCCATCAAATAAGGGAAAAGAAAGAAGTCTTGACCTTTAACACACCAGGAGTGAGTTAAAAATTATGAATTGAAAACTCCGAGCAAATATGAAAGGCAGCAAAATCCTAATTAAGTACTTTCTGATTTGTAAAAATGGACCCATCAGCTTTCATATGACGTCACTGAAGACACCCAACACTGTTACCTACAGAGCAACAGAAGGTAACAGAGATGAAACTCTTTCACAAGCTTGCTTAAAAAAGACCGAGTTCCTTATTTTGGGGACTGATCATCATTATTTTAAAGGCCCAGGAGTAGGTCTTCCTGGCCTCTCTAAAATGTTTCCTGTAAGTCTGCTTGTTAGCTAGGGAGCAAGTTACAGACTGTTTTCCTGTATCTTTAACTTTTAAGTAAGCTGAGCCCAAGATGGCTTCTTGCATGTGTTTTCTTACTGTGGACAGGATTTTCTGATGCCACTGCTTGTATCTCCTTGAAAGCAATAATGTGGCTCCTTTGGCTTCAAAGGGAAGAGAGTTAGGCCAAAGTTGCAGCTCCTGCCTGATAATTATAATGAAAGCAAAGATGTGGAGAAAAACTTCACGTGGCTGTGGTTTAGGAGAGTGTTTGGTGTTCGCTGTCAAGGAAATAAATCGTGTAGTGGTGGGAGGTGTTCTCAATATTTTAGATGCTCCTCATCAGAAAAGAAAAACAAAATTTTGGCAGTGTTGGTTTATACACTTCACACCTTCATGGGATTTTTCCACCTCTGCGTTTGTTCTATCAAAAAACAAAGTAGTTCTTTCTTCTAATATGTTCCCATGTGCACTTTTTTTTTTCCCCACAGCTGAGGACTGAAACCTCACAGTAAACTGATAGTTTCAAAAGAACTTGGGCTTTTTTCTTTTCTCTCTCTCCTTGTGACCTCAGTGTCAATGGCACTGCTCATAAATTCTTAATGAAGAAGGTTATAGAAACGTGGGGTAATCTGGGTCTTCCTTCAGTTTCAAAACATAGCCCAAAACTAAAATATACCATGCTTCATTTGGCTCATCTCAGCCCACTCTACACCAAAGTGAATATATCCTGCTTTTTGTGACGAAGCATGACTTGCTCCGTCATGTTAAACGTACCGTGCTGATCCCAAAGTGGCAAATCCTGTGGGTGTCCCTAGTTGCTAGCAGAGCCAGATGCTGCCGTCTTGCAAGACGTGCCTCCATATGGCCTCGTCAGTTGGAAGAATAAGAAATGTGTAAAATGAGCTGACTTGTCCTTTCAAAACAAGTTTTTTTATTTTTATTTTTATTTTTATTATTTCATTTTCTTGAAAAGAAACCATTGAAAGTATAAATTTTCCAAAAGACTTGAGAATCTATTTACTCATTTTTCCTATAAAGGCCTGGCTTATTCACAGTACAGTCACAGTTAATAAGGGAGTAAATGTGATACGTAAGGAGCTTTAAAAATAGCTGGAAATCATTACTTTTCAAAGCTTCTCCACATTAATTTTGGAAGCACAATGTTTTTTTTCCAAGGCTTCCTCCCAACATTATGTTTTAAGAATGTGATTTTTAAAGATATAATGTTACAATCAAAAAATAATAACCAAAGGTTGAAATCTTCTGAAAACCTTCCTCTGATAATCTCTGCCAAGCAATGCTGGAAAAAAATATTCCCAACAAAAAATAGAAACCCTGTGCACTTTTAAAGGGCAAGTGAATGTTTAACAGGGGAAGTTTAATGTTTAAGATGAAACATAAATGAAATAGCACAAAATCATTGTCTTCAATTATTTGGAACTTTTAAGGAAATCCACATTTATGGTAAATTCCTGTGTTTTGAAAAAGATAAGCTGATGTCATTAGTTACCTTTCTGATGGGAGATCCCTGCTGTGTTGTGTGTAATGTTGGCAAGCCTCAGAACAGAGAGCTGCTGCTCAGTACTGATGCAACACCAGGACTCTGCAAACCCTCAATCTGTTTCAGACACTTGCTTAAAAACTTAATAGTATTTCTAAAAATATGGAATATTCTCTTTTTGTTTAGTTTTCTATTTTCAGAGCTACAGAGACTTCAGGGCTTTCATTTTCCATGCTTTGATCTGCAACTCTGTGGTTGTGAGTAATTTTTAAAAAGGATGTGGAGTTGCTTCATTGACTGCATAAATGAAAGAGTTGATGTTTTAAGAAAGATAATGCAATAGTATGAGACTAGTGATGAATCCATCAGAACTGGCCTAGCTGGGAGGATAGGCTTAGAGCAAGAAAAATACACGGAGTAATAAACAAAATGGAGGGAAAATAAACAATTCCAGCTCTGGTATTGTTTCCCAATATTCACACACTTGCATCCAGCATTCAGACTAGATATTGCTCTTCCTTGCAGGCACAAAGCAAATCCTTTCCTAAATGCACCCTTTTGAGCCTGATTTGCCTGTGTATATATTGCTTGACAAAGATTTAGCATATTTTCTTATGAGTCTCTCTGACAAATTCTATACCCTTCCCGCACGCACCCTCCTCAAAACTTCTCTTTTCATGTTCTTTTAGATAAAGATGTGGACGCTTAATGCTCTATCTAGGTGTAACATTAGGGCTCCATTTTCTCTAAATATGCTCTTGGTATAATAATCACAGAATCACAGAATCACAGAATCACAGAATCAGTGTGTTTGGAAAAGACCTTCAAGATCGTCGAGTCCAACCATGAGCCCTTGGACACCATCCTGCATTGAGTATACGCAGTAACACTGGTGCAAGTGTTTCTGACCTATATGCCGGAGTCAGAGCTGTGGGTCAGAATGGGACCTTTCCCTTTCCTCTGAAGACGCTGTCCCAGCTGCTCTCATTGCAAATGCTGGAGCGGTTCCTCTGCACTGAGTAGGTGAGGCCTGCCAGGGTCTTAGCCAAGCTGTTTAGCACAGAGGTTGCTCGGCTTTCCCTCGTATTTAACTTTCTCTTGGAAACCTAGCTGGTTGCTTTTTGTTGTTGCTACAGTTGTGGCTAATGTCTTGAGATTTACATTATAAAAAAAAAAAAAAGATGCATAATTAATTGCATTAATATGAAATTCTGTTTGGCATCAGCAAGCTACATTCATGGCTTTACCGCCAGCTGAAGCAGCCAGATGTGTGTGTGTACGTGCATGGTTTTCCAACTACCAAGACTTTTGCACAGTAAATCCATTAGGGTTGATTGCTTCCCTCTCTCAAAAGGCCCTGCTTTTTCACTTCATTTTGCTATCCCTAACTATAATTCAGCAAATAGCCTTTAGTAAAACCCTGAAGAGTAGGACATTAGTGAATTATATAATTTAATGCATTAGTCACAAAATAGCATGTGAACTTGTTAACAGTGAGTCATCATTTTATTGCCTGCATCTTCAAGATGTAAAATGGATCTTTGGGCATTTTTTTTTCCGCCTCCAACCTTCTTTATTCCTTTCTGCTTCAAATGACAAATATGTGGTCTGTATTACAGTCAAGGAGACACGCTGTATGAAAATGGCATGTACTTTCTCTGGGTGCATTTTTCATTGATATCTGCTCATTTTACTACCTATGAAACCTTACCTTTTTTTTCTATTTATGAGCAAGTTGTAAATAGATCCTCAACTTACATCCCATTTAAAGCACACGAAGTCTTGCTGGGAATTATTCACTGAAGCTCAGCGTTATCGTGCCCTCCTGCACACCCGGTAAAGCAGAAGCAGCGCCACTAGAATGGGCAGGTTTGGCTGCTGCTGCCCGTGTGTCGGAGCAGAGCCAGGTCCCGGGGAGGTGCACTGCACGTCTGCCCAGTGGCAGAGCATTCACACAGAGCACTGGCTCTCTCAAAGAGATGCATTTCAGTTTCTTAATTGTTCGGCATTTTATGGTGGTTTCCCACCTTAGGCTTGAAATGGAAACCGATAGCTTAAAAGTCAAGCTTCTCTCATAACAGATCACTTGCTGCTTTCGAGTCCGAGTAACTGAAAACAGCAAGAGGAAGAAGTCATTTTCCCGTGACGCACGTTATTTATTCTCTACGTTTACCGTGGCATTTCGTCCACCCCTCAGCACTCCGAGTGAAGTTAGCCTGCATGAGTAAGCTGTTACATACTCCCTGCCACTGAAAGGAGAGCTCTTCCTTCCTCTCCCCATCCTTTCTCTGCCCCACCTGCCCACCACCCAGTCCCAAATTTTCCCTGTATGCACAGCTACCCTCGGGACCCTTCCACAAGCCAGTGCAGCTTGGCACCATCCTCCCCACATCGGCTTTCTGCTGGCTAACCTGACTGAGGTGCATCCGCAGCAGAGGGTCAGAGGTGAAGGAAGGAAGGAAAAGCGGAGCTGGAGGGAGAAGACGCTCTCTGCTTTTGATGGCCCTGCAATCACCTTGTGACAAAATCATAAGGCGTCTAACTTTTCCCATCCTGTTCCTGGTTAATTAATATTTCTTTCACATTGCCACAAATAGAAGAAAAAATATTTTTTGAAGACCAAGGAAATGCAATTGGATGATAATGAAATCTGAAGGCAAGTTACAGATTTACACAGCTCCTTCTCAAGACCTCTCTCCCCAGCCTTTATATAGTCACCCTGAATATACCTTAAAGCAAGAGACAGTGTGACCGCCTTATAGGGTAGGACCCACACATTCCTGAAGATAAGGCCTCTGAGCTACAGCTCTTGCTAATTTCCATGGACATGGCAAGAAGCCTTTGTTTCCTAGAGGGCACTCACCTTCCAGGCAAGTAGTGCCATCAGAAGTAGTTGTGGTGATGCATGCTCCCTCTTCAAAACAAGCCAGCTTTTGTTAGTTCACTGGACAAAGCTGGAATATGTCCTTATTTTGGGGCCAAATCAAAATTCAGATCATGGATAAAGATGAAGGAGCAGCCATACAACATGCTTTGCTTTTCCCAGGATCCAGCCTGTCTCTTTCTCTATCCCTTTCTGGGCCTCTTCATGTGCATCTTTATCTCTTATGCTATGTCCTTACAAAATTTTAATCAGTGAATTTACTCTTTACTCACTGGACATTGTTCTCTTCACCATCAATGTTCTCCTCAGAAAGGCAGCCCATTTGGCTCCATCCTTTCATACCAACCTGGCCCATGTACTGTTTGCTCCCCTTTCACTTTCAGTATTCTAGGCTAGAGATTAAATATTTTCAATTTACCCATCTGTACAAAGACAATGGAGAAACAAAGCTACATGCTCAGTCCATAAGAACAACACCAAAGCCCTTCATTCCTCACAGGGAGTTTATGGAGAGGTATGGAAGAGTTGCTCAGAGGTCCTTCAAGTTTTGCTTACAGCAATAAAGCTAAACAGTTCTGGTTTGTGTTTGCAAATGGAGCAGCGTTTTAGCGGTCTGCAACTTCCGAAAACTTGCGCTCTCGTTTAGTGAAGGGAGTAATAATAAATGCCCTCGTGATAAATGCACATTCTGGTCTTCGTGAGCGCTCTGTAGAAAGGCTGATCCTATCAATGGTTAACCATGACAATAACAAGCCTGGAAAGATTGTTAACGATGTGTTTCATGTAGCCTGCAGTTAGAGCAGCTTGTAAAACGATGTGTGATGTGCATATGTGCACACAAACCTATCCCAGGGAGAAGTGGGCAGACTGTTACCAGAGGTTGGCCAGGCTTCCTGATCTACTGCACAAAAAATACAGTCGGGAGCGTCAATACCCCCTCACCTGGAATATCTCCTTACAAAATGCAATGTTATGTAAGGACCACATTTCCCCTGATTGTGGCCAGTTTGATTTCACCTTTGCCTTCCCACGTGAGGGAGGACAGCAATACCTTGTGCTAGAGAGTCTTTGGCTCTGGACCATCTGGGTTCCTGCATGTTATGCTGACCAGACCCTTTTGTTACGAAAATGCTGAATCAAGCTGACTGCAGGCAAAGAAAAGAGCTGGTTTGCACTGGGAGGTGGCGCTGCGATGTTTGGACACCTCTATTTCAGTGCCCTGCCTGCAAGACACAGTGTGCAGTGTCTGTGCTGGCCCTGTCACAGCCTGGCGACAGCCGCAGCGTTCGTACGCAGCCCAGCGCCAGGTCAGCAGCCCACGCTCTCTGGGGAGACCCCGGAGGTGCCGCGGGCTTCCGTGTGCCAGTCGTCCCGCTTGCAGCGCCTGCCCGCTGGTCTCACCGGGTGACAGCGGCTGATGAAGCGCTCGGAAAGGAGCTTTCCCATCTGCCGGTAACCATAGTGACCAGCTCCATCCCGGGGCTCTGGCTTTCCAGGAGCTGGAAATGAAAGTGCAGAATAATGTTTGTCTGCTGTGGCATCTTTTCCCTTCCCAAAAACTGTTGGCACATTCTCTTCAGGCAATAATCATGAATCGTGGCAGGCTTGTGGAAAGGAGTTCCTGCTATGCTGCTTTCTGAATACTTTCACAACCCCTTTTTTAATTCCAAAAGGGGATCGCTTGGCTTCCAAAGCATATTGCTAATACAGTGGGACCCTTGTGACCGTCCTTTGTCTAGATTTAAATAAAGAACTTCAGTAAAGAAATATGTGAATAGATTATTAATGAAATGAAAATCATCATCTTTAAAAAGTACCTGTTTCTTCCTCCCTTTGCATTATAAACGACAGCCTCCCCTCGCATTAAGAACAGTCAGCCTCACTGCTTGGCTTTCTGCCACTTTTCATTGCGTAACTCCCCGGATAATTAGCAGCTCTTCTGCTTGTGAGGCTTCTATCAGTTTAATGAGGCATCTCCACTGTGTGCTGCTCGATCTGTCTCCCTTGGGCAGCGCTCCTCACACATTGACTAATTTTTCCTGTTCCTGCCATTCCCTTTAGTGGACAGAGACAGATATCACAAGCACGGCAAGCCTGCAGTGTGCCACAGTCAGTGTCCCCATATGTAATTGTGGAGGGAAAGGCAATGTCCTAATTAGAGGTTATTCACAGCCTGCTTGCTCCATGTGTGAGTCCATCTCCCATGGTGGCTTCCATGCAGGTGAATGGACATCCCACCCGCAGGATCCCCTGGGGGCTTTGCAAACATCCAAGGATCTCCTGGCACAAGAGCACTTGGGAGAGTCACATTCTGCAGGACAGACACAGACAGAAACATTCTGAAGGTGACTCATATAAAACTACCAACCTCTTTATACATTATTTTCATGTGAAGAATATAACAGTGGCCAAAGGGCATGAGGTGAGAGCTGCTATGGTGAGACAGCACAGGCTACAGAATTATCTCTGCTGTCTCTTGTCTTCTGTTTGGTCTGTTAGTCTGGTTATTCTGTGCCTGTCATGTACCCAGCTGCTATGAAGGTACATATATAAATTATTTGTTAAAATATACCAACTCTTATAAAAATATCTCTATTCAATGAACCTGATCTGCAAGCATATAATCCTATGTGAAACTGAAAGGAGTGACAGCCAGGAGAAGATGTTCCTTTTGTATGTATAGCAAATGCCAATAGACCTACGATCTTTGTCATGGTATTAATCTCTATATTGCATGTGGACTATAGGCTAATACACTGCCAGGACAGGAGATGTGGGGAAGGAAGGTTTCTGTCAGGACATCTCATCTGAGAACAGGAGGATTTAATCCTTAAATAAAGCAGAGAAATCTTGAGTTTAATCAGTAGTGCCCTAGAGGCTGGAGCTGCCTGGACTCTTCATTTATCTGCCATAGGAGAAGAACAGGGCTGCATGAGTCATGCAGAGCAGGTAGCTGCTGCTAACAGGCAACGCTCCCACGTCCCAGGCTCTCCTCTCTTCTTCTCTAAGGTCCTTCCTCTCAGCAAAGGAAGTGCAGATGGAGCAGCTCTGACCATGATGAAATCTCTAAGCTTCCATGGAAATTAATTGAAGTGGAAACTTTCCAAGAGTTACTTGACACTCTGAAAGCTGAAGCTCCAACAGTTGGTCATTTATTTATCTTTCATTTGCATGCTGGCCATCCTGCAGAGCGGTGCTCCTAATGCTTGTTTATACTGGGTCCTCTGTGAACCACTTCAGCACTAAGATCTGGTGATGACACCTTGGTCTAAATGACGACGGACCTTTCTACTGTGCATACAGTCTGCTAAGCTTAAGCTGGACATTATCATTCGGGGCAGGCAAGGTCAAGCACTGCTGCTCTGCTGGTAGCTGTTAAATAAATGTGCTCACAGAAAAACAACAAGACATAACTTGCAAATAACACTTGGTATATGGAGGACAGAGACAAAAATGATCAAACTGACCTAATTGCCTATTATACCCTAAAGGATCCCCGCCATTCTACGGTCTCCTTAGACAACTGAATCCTTTTGAAATAATAGATGTAAGGCTTATGATATCCGATGCTCACCATAAACTGGAAAGGTTGGAAACTGAATCCTGAGACCTCTGCCTGCTGTGGTCTGTCTAACGCTCTGTGTCTTTGTTACCTTTACTTGATCCACCGTTCACGTTACAGATCAGCAACTGACCACATAATGCGAAAATAGAGATGTTTATCCGTGTCAGATATAACCTTTGTTGTGCCTCGCTTCTCCCTGGGTGAATGGGCCCAGCTTGGCAGGACTCGAATGGAAAAGGAAAGAAACTATTTCCAAATATTTCGACCATTCAAAATATGGTCTTTGCTGCAACTGATTTCTGCTTTTCTTCTATTTTATACCAATATTTGCAAAAGAGGGTCCTTTTTCTTACATTTCATGGAACTGTTTCTCATATGTTTTAAATGAGCTCGCTAATGTGAGTTTCTGCATAGCAGAAAAAATGCATATGAATAACTGAGTAGTCACATGCAACAAGTAATGAATTATGGATAGCAGAAGTCAAAAGAGAACTAGCAAGACCTCATACTGCATTTAAGTCTTGTTTATAACTTCAAATGAGGGTGCTCAGATTTAGCCCTTTGCATATTTGCCTACAAACAGTCTTCTAGATTTCCAGGAGCCAGAAATGAATGCCTTCAATTCCCTTCTGGCACTTTTAGCTCTCCACACCTTATTCTCCAACTCCAGCCTATTAAAAAAAAAAAGAAAGAAAAAAAGAAAAAAAAAGACAAGGACACATAAGACACAGAGAATAAATGAATTAATATCTTTCAGTTGAAACATAAAAAAGAGCAACCAAAAAAAAAAAAAAAAAAGACAAGGACACATAAGACACAGAGAATAAATGAATTAATATCTTTCAGTTGAAACATAAAAAAGAGCAACCATTGGCAAGTCCACGTTCCAAAGTTGCAACAAAAGCTGCCAGAAATTACCCCATTTGCTGAAAGACGTGAACAAGAAATCAAGGAATGTGTACCTAGGAGAGCCAAAACTCTGCATTGCCTCTTCCCCATGTAGCCCATGTCTCTGGTGCTCCCTATAGCTGCATGAGGTGCAGCAAAGCCTCCACTTAATGTATGCCTTGTGGTTGAATACACAGCTTCATTCTCCCCAAATCTCAGTTTTGCTATTTCTCACAAGTGTTACTCATGCATCAATTACACAGGTATAGGGGAGAGGAAATGGCCATGGGAAGCAGAAACAGAAGTCACATTTGGGCTGTTTGCAGAGGAGCCTGGGGCGCGCAGCAGTATCACCTCAGAGCGAGACACCCCTGCTTTGAGACCCGCGCCAAGGGGAGGTGGCAGCGCAGCGGCTGCGAGCAAGCAGCCAGATTACGTAGCTGTTTGCTGTGTCCCTTCTGGGGCAGAATTTGGTGCGAAACCCATCTAACACAGTGTTTCTTTTCATACTCATGCTGATGAGTATCTGCTCCACACAAAGCGCCTCTGTGCCTCATGCAGAGCGCGCTGACACACTGCATTCAGTGAGGTCCAACTGGGGGCCTCTGGGTGTTCCTTAAACATCCCGTCCCCATGGATATGGCAGTGTCCTTCCTCCCAGATGGATGTCAAGGTGGCTGGGCCTCTGCTGCAGCAGGCACTCTCCCCAAGGGCTTGTGTGCAAGAGGTGCCCAAGGATGGAAACTTCCAGCATCTGCTTCAAACACTTCTTAGCTTTGTGTCAAATCCTTCAAGCCTCCTCCTCTTTCTTTTACTCCTGTCCCTGCTTCCTGCAGCTTCCTGGCTCTTCCTCACCCAGCAAGTGGGGCAAAGCTCTCCTTGCTGCCTTGTTCCGGGCTGCAGGTGCCGTTTCCCCCTGCTGCTGGGACAGGTGACACAGTGGTGGCCTGGCAGGAGCAGGGAAAAGCCACCCTGCTTCTCATAGGAGGGAGCAGAGCTGGTGCTCGGGCTGGTGGCCCAGGCTGGTGGCCCCTTTCTGCCAGGCTTGGTGAGGCCAGTGCCTGTGGCCTACTCCCCTGCCGGAGGCACCGGTGCCGCCGCCTCCTCCAGCAGCCCCGGCCGGCCTGGTCTGTCCAAGCGGCAGCGGGTGTCCCGGGCCAGCAGCGCTGAAGGGATCACTCGACCCAGCCGGCACTGAGGGCTGCGGTGGGGAGCAGAGCGGGGCTCTGAGGAAGGCAAAGGGGAGCGCTTGAGATCTCTGAGTGACTGAGCAAAACTGTCCAAAAAAACTACTTTTTTGACTGCAAAATACTTTGCTGGTATGCTGGAGGGAGGTGGGAGACCTGTAGAAAATATTGGAGGTGGGATTGCAAGAAATGGTCCCTGAGGTTTGATGCACACATGGAAAGTATCCCCCTTGACTGGGAGCCTTCCGAAGTACCTCTAATCCTTCCCAGGGTGTCCACACTGCCTTGCCCTCCTTGCCCTACAAGCCGTTGTCTGGCTGCCCTGGGATCTGTCTCTGCCCTCAGCTCCAGGCAGGACACCCACGTTTTTCCAGGGGCTGCTGGCATCTGCGTTTGCTCGAGGAGCTCCTCTTGTCCTAGGATCACCTGGCAATAGCATGTTTGTCCCCTTGCTGCCGTGAGGAGGGGTGACAAAAGCCCGGAGCCTCTGCCATGTGGCTGATTTCAACAATTTTTCACCTTTCTGAAGCGGTGATTCTCTTCTCTGACCATGCAATCGGCTTTAATCCACAGCTCAGAATAAGCAGCATCCATCAAGGTGCCTGCTCGCATAAACGCCCCCGGAGAGCATGGCTGGGTCACCGCTGGGCCAGCCTGCCTCTGCCCCTGCTCTCCCTGACCATGCTCTGTGTGGCGAGTGGTTGCTTCCACTCAGCACATCACGTCGCTCAGCCTGTGGCCTCTCTGGGTGCTTTATGAAAACAAGTATTTTCAGTCAGGGCCAGCCAGCTGGTTCTTTCTTATCTGGAGGCAGGTTTTGTGCTGCGGATGCATGAGCGTAGTTAGCTGACTGAAAGGAAGCAAAGGCAAAACGCCCTGCTAGACAAGGGTATTTTTGTTGTTAAAAAGGATTCAGTCATAACAAGCCTGATGCATTAGCCCTCTTCGAAAAAATCATTCACCTGCAGAGATAGCTATCTTTACATTTTAATTTCACTTGTAAAGGACTTGGTTTGTTTGACCTGTTTTACTAGGAAGAGTAATCCTGTTTATGAATACCATCTGCCCATTCAGACTACTCGTGTACCAAATAATATCTCCAAGGCTGGAGCTTACAGCTGTAACTATCACATGATACACAGTCCCATGCCTCTTAATCAGAGCATCAAGTGATTTATTCAATGTGCTTTTCTATTTCCTGCCACAGCTTGCCCTCTCAGAAGTTTCCACCAGCGTGAGGCAACCCAAATTCACTCTTGAGGCTGTCTCCTCTCTGACCAGCAGTGCTTTAATGAGCAGCAGCCCCTTCTGCTTTGCCTTGCTGGATTCATTTGTCTCCTTGCAAGCTCAGCCTGTAATATATTGGGTAATTAGTATTTTTGTATTTAAATGGCTATCATCTGCAAATGACAACTCAGGGGTGAGTGGTGTGCCTGTTGGCATGCACTGAATGCTTACCAGAGCTCCCCCGCAAGGTGAGCTGCAACAGTTATTTAGAGGTACACAACACATTCATTTAGCCAAAGGTTCTGCTGGAAGTGTAACTACACATAACTACCCAAATTCTGATGCAGTTACCATACTTTAAAGGAGGTGTTTTTTACCTCTGAGATGCTCCTAAGCTTTTGCAGGTCTATTGAAAAAAAAACAATTCTATGATCTATTCAAAGAACAGTTTGGCCAACAATGGTGCATGGTTACAGAAGGCCACGGGGAAAAAAAAAAAAAAAAAGGAAAAATGAAAGAGAATTAACTGCAGGTCCTTGATTTGAAGTGTTTGCTCTGTGTATGACAGTCTGCACTGACTCATTTCATGTAGACTTCATTTCATTACAGTTTATGCACCAGGCTCCCTCTTCGCCTGGAGCTGCTGTTCAATAGCAGCCCAGGCTCCTTGTGCCTACAGCAGGAGACCAGGCTGGGACACGCAGGGGAGGCTCCTGCAAGCCGGGGTGCGTTTCATTACAGGTCTCTCTTGCACACCTTGGGGGCTGATGGCTTCAAGCAAACTGTAGCAAGCGCAGACAGCTCAATTCGACCTTCTCATAGGCATCAAGGACAGCTGTCATCCAGCAAAGAGGACTCAGGACCATGTTTCCATGGGATGTGTGTCTCCAAACATATGAAAAGGTTTGTGTTGATTCATCAGCTTAATCCCAAACTGATGACACTGCACTGTTTGTCTCCAGGGGGCTTCTACGTAGGCCTGCTACATAAACTACATTTTCCCAGCATTAAAAAGAACTTGCCCTCTATTGATAACCCATAGCAACAAATTTGATGGTCGAATCACTCAGATAATGTTTTCACAGACAAACTATCCTGAGAAATCAGTTCCACAGTCAAAGAGCTATGGCCTTCCTCCTTCCTTTAAACCACTAATGTACCCATGTCTGCCTTTCATTTCTGTTTTACATGCCTTCCTTTTTAGACCTAATTGGTTTGTTTGTGAGAAGTTAGCCTGTGAAATCAAGGCCCTTGCCACATTAAAGACTTGACATTGTGGACAGAGACCTTGAAAGCATTTCTTGCGTCTTCAAAGTTCTCACAGTTCCATGAGCTAAGGGAGCATCGTCACCCACATTTTTTTTTCCCCAGGATGAACAGAGACCAAAGCTACAGTGAAAGATTTTGAAAAACTGAGCATTGATCTGCTGACTCCTAGCCTGCAACTATAATCACAAGACTGTCCTTCCTCCCATTTTAGAAATCAAAAGCAGCAGCCAAAACCAGAAAGCACACAAAGTTCTCTCTTTCATTGCAAATGGCTTGAATATTAAGATCAAAGGCAGGGGGTGTAGTTTGCTCTGATTTTGGATCAGGGTCAAAAAAAGGAAGGGAACTTGCCCAACATCCCCTGTTCAAATTCAACCCTCCCTGAACATGCATGCTTTTGGACATTCACTTGGGAGGCCAGCCTCCGTTGTGACTCCGTTGTGCTGTGCTTCTTTGCAGTCCTGTGACGAGAATGTGAGACCTGTTACAGTGTACGCAGGGCCAGGGAGGAAGGCAAGTGCTCAGCCATGGGGCAGACTGCCAAGGATACTGCTCTCACCCTTTGCTGGCCTTTGAGAGCTCTTCTGTATTTACATGTTTTAGGTAGAAGATTACATCGACACTGAAGAAGCAGAGCCCCTGGGATGAATCATTTGTGTATCCTGTGATTGTGGTTTTGTGTATCAGCCTGCCAGGATAAAGATTAGCATCCTTTGAAGAATGACTAAAAATTGTCGTATGTTGCAGCTACATCAGCAGTCTACATTAGCATTAGCTGCTAATTTTTGTAATCTTCCTTATTTGTATCTTGGAGATTTTGTGTTAACAGAGGCAGACATCAGAATTTCTTATAGAGCCTAGCATTCCTATCACTGACCAGGGCAGCGCTGGTGTTACTGAGGCGACACTTTCCGTGACATCCAGAGCTTCAGAGCAGTATTTCCTAAGTGTGCTGAGTGTAGGCAGGATGTGCTCAAAGAGCTGGTATGTAGAGTGCACTCCCCAGAGCAGAGCCTCTGCTCTCCAGCACTGCCTAGACCTAGCAGAAACAACTCCACATGGTACACCAGAGTTCACAAGGGATGTAGGTAGACAAGCTGTCCAAGAAGCCAAAAGAAGAACTTATGCTGTCTATCTTTTTCCCTAAGAAGCTCAGACAATAGTAGCTTAAAGAAATACCAATCTGTGCTGATGCAGACACCACATCGCAAAGGGCTAAAACAAGAACATGACACAACCAGGCATGTTAAACCCTACTGCCATCTACATGCCCCTTTTTCACTAAAATGCACCATTGCTATCTTAGCTGAGCATCTGACTGAGCTCATAACCAACGATAATGATAAGAACTGCTTTTGAAGTGTAACCACATATAATTTTATTTATGTTTTCAACTAACTGTCTCTTAATAAGATGTCAAATAGCAGAAAGTGCTGAAGTAAATGGCTGAATGAATTTATGGTAACCAACAGTTGATATCGGAGTTTTCCTCAGAAAATGAGTTGGAATTTATGACCTAAGGAAAAGTCACTTAGAACTATCGTCTCTGTTAACACAAAAAGTGTAATGCCACAATCAGGTAAATAGCAGAGAGAGAAGCTAGCAGCTTGCCAGGTAGTTGTAATTGTATAATGTAATACTTGAAGCGGGTGCATATAAAGGTAAATGTGAATGGACTTCTCTGATAAGAGATCACCTTGATTTTTAATTTAAAGCATAGAGTTACAAAGCAATGCAAACCAAAATTATTTGTCATGCAGTAAATATACCTACAGGAAAGCCATGCATTTTCATTACTAACAGTTTCCAATAAAATATCTAGTGGAATAGATATGACGTCATGTGGCATTTATACCCCATTAATATTTTGGTAGATAGTCATACCTTCATTAGAATTTGAAATTAGTAAGATACACTTTTTCTCCTATTTGTTGCCAGCATAAAGCAATTAAGAAAAAAAAAAAGAAAAAGGGCAGCTTGGACAGTGTGCTGCCCTGTGAGGCACACACCGTTCCCAGCTGAGCTAATAAGAACATCCTGCAACCAAAAAAAGAAAGAACAGTCCCCTGTACACGTAGCAAAACAACATCAGTGAGAGTTATGATCATTATATTAAGCCATGCAGCTACTTACTAAGTGCTCATCAATAGAGACAGATTTAGCAACTCATGTAAGTCATTTCCCGTAAAAGAAGTAGGCGGCGGGCTCAGAGACAGCACAGCAACAGAGCTGCTCTGCGTGAAGGCAGGCATTTCCATCAGGCAGACTTCCTTGCCGTCAGCTGTGACACAAGCAGGCCATGCTAACAGCCCTCTTCCTTCTCCATGTTGCGTGCGTGCAGAACTTGGGCATTTCTGTTCCCAAATTAGATAGCCTTGCAATCTGGTCTGGCCAGAAATGTCTGTCTAAAAGGATAAACACATAAGATTTAGGTCCAGTCTGGGCTTGAGACAGAAGGGGCAATTTGACTTTATATGACACACAGGCAGATTTCCTCACTGGAAGAACATTTCCAACTTCAAGGTACTGCGGCCTTGCTGTGATTCCTGAAGAAAGGTCTCCATCCCCAATCCAGTACCACCACAGAGGCCTTGGGACTTTCCACTAGATGAGGTACACACAGCACCAGAGCACCAGCTCTTAAGAAACATCATTTTCTCACTTCACTGGCAAATGATAGCTAAAGAGCATAGAAAATAGTCTGGGTGTAAGGTTCTGGCAAAGCTCTAGATTGTTTGGAGAGCACCAGGCATGTACAGCTTGAGGTTATGCTCACAGGCCCCACATCCCCACAAATCTGGGTGGCCTTTTGCTCAAATAAGTCCTTTAGTGGGACCAGGGGGGTTTCTTCCCCTCTTCTCTGCTGTGCATTGTTTCATCTTCTTAATATGAAGCTTACTTCAACATTTGTTAACTTTCTGCAGCTGCTGGTCCTTTTTCTCTCCATGAAGTGTTTTGAGCTAGATCCCTTCCACTGAGCTCATCAGTCCTTTTTTTCTCATTTGTCAATAAAATTCTTCCCTTAGTTGCTGCAGTTTAGTTGCCAGCACACCTGGGCCCTGCGCAGGTGGATTTCTGTATGCCGGAGCCAAGGACAGCCAGTGTGACTGGAGGATCACCAAGGCTGAACAATTCTCCTCTGTCAGCCTGGTATCATAAGCTTTCAGAGACCTTTTCTTTCAAAAATTACAATAGAGATAATAAAGGCAATGGGAAAGGCATTGGAAGCCAATATTCAAAATGGATTTGCTGTGTGACACAAATACAGACCCCAGGCCCAGGCGTGCTCCTTCTCGTTATAGCCTCTCCTGGCATGCACAGCTCTCTTGCGCTGTTTTATTAAGGCTACTAAGCTTTCTACTGCTTTCATCTCTCGAGGTGACTTTGCAATTCTGGAGCATGCCAAAGCAAGTGGGAAGCCAAAGGTTTTGAAGAGCTGCCCGCTGTCTGTCCCTTGTGACTGTAGAGACTCTCAAGGGCACCCCAGGAGTGCTGCAGTCCAAGCGCCATGTGCACCCACCTATGGGGTTTGTGTAAATGTGAAGCCAACAGGGTTTCATTTTGGAAACTGTGTTTCCTACTTTCCTGTAATGTTTGTGTTTTCAGTGCACCTATGGGGTGCTGCACCTATGGGGTGCCCCCACCTATGGGGTAGATGTTTATAACAGTGCAATTAATTGCCCTCTGTTTGAACATGTGTGCTTTTCCCATACTGTTGTAGCTCACAGAAATGGTGATTTCTGCACGTGCTCTTCAAGTGGGAATTCTTTGTCCACTATGACTAGGTGAAATAGGTACTTTTCTTTACCATGGTCTCAGGGCCTGATTTGGAAAAAGTACCTAAGCACGTACCTAAGCTGTCGATTTGCTGTCTTGTTATGTGTTGTTTGCCTACAACACATAAACAGGCAAGGGTGAAAACTGAGCACGCCAGAGTCAAAGGTAGGTTGCATCTATTCTCATTTGTACCTTAAGGTACTTGCCAGGACCCCTTCAATAGCCAATGGATGGGGGAACGTTTTCATCCTACTAACCTGCTTAGCTGTCTTATGATGGAATTGCTTGCCTTTTGGAGACTCCTGTCTCTACCCATGGGCTGTGGAAGAATTTTGATTTAGACTGGACATTTAATTTAATGAAGGACAAGGCTCAAAAATCTGAACCCCATGCTGAGGCATTATGCAGAAGTCCAATTTCTGTGAAAAATATTTTAGAGTCAGTAAAAGTTTCCTAAATGCCTGAGCTGATGCACAAACAAATTTGCACTCACTTTATGAAATGAAGATACTACAGCACCCATGCAAGGATTGTTTAAGATTTCTGTGTCAGAGAAAAAAATCTCCTATGGTATTTCATAGCATCCTGAGCTCAGTTTAGCCTCATTGAAACTGAGAAGGAGATTTCTCTTGATATAAGAATAAAAAGTATTTTCATGCATGGAGAATTTCCAATAGCTTTCCGAAACTGAGAAGTCGAATTAAAGAGTGATTACTTGTTTTCCACAACATTACACCAGGTGATCTTTTACACCAGTGGTTTCTTCTTCCTTTATACAAACTGATAGTTGCACAGAGATTGTCTGAGTTCCCCCTCAGACAAATGAAAATATGCAGTAACTCCTCTGAAGTTAAAGTGATATAAGCCTGGAGTCTATAAATCCAGAATCAAGCACAATACAAGTGCATTTAGTCAGTCCTTGTGTTGTTCAAAGAGTGTACAAAAAGGTTTGCCTTCATTGCAAGGCTCGAGTGGCTGAAATGGGAAGTGGAGCCAAAATGGATAATGCTGTCCTTCATCTTGCAGAAGCAGCTCTTCCTCCTCCCCTTTGTTGGCACAGTACTTGTGGCTCTGCAGTCAAACAAGTCAGCAAGTTGATCTGGTAGAAAACTTGCCCTAGAAAAACAGCAGATAGTTTTTCAGCTGGGTCAGTGGGCTGGTCCAGCTGACTGCAAGATTAGACAGGCACTAGCACCTCCTCTCCAGAACTTGGCTTTGGTGAAGCTGTATGCACAGATGTAGGTGTAGAAAGTAAAAACAGGAACTTTCCCCACCAAATGCTTCAGGCAAATCTCAAGGCTGTGTTGTACTGAGAAGAGAATCCATAAAAGGCAATTTAATATATTAAAACTAATGGGCAAATTGGCATGGTAATATCTGGCAGTGGAGCTAAAGGAAGTACTTTGGAACATAAATTCTTCATGAGAAATGCAAATATTACATTGATAGTTCAGTGCTCAGGAAGATGCATCAGGAGTTAGTGACTGCTAGTGACTTCTCAGTTCCTTCCATCCATGCTTTTGGCACCTACTTACTGCCAGGATGTTCACAGTGCAAAGTCAGACCACTCTCTTCAAGAGTTCACGGCTTCTTCCCCCTTAGCTGAAAATGGGCAGCATTAGCTATGATGAGAGAGTTGGTGCCTATACAGCTGTGATCATTCACTTTAAAACAATTCTGTATTTTAGAACAAATAATTTCTATCCTTTGACTGGCATGAGTGGATCCTGGCTTTATAGGTATTATGGAAATGCAAATTTGAAAAGAGACTCCTAACCATACACTCAAAGATGTATGTACAGATTTTGAATTGCATGGTTCGATTTTTTTTTCTTTTTCCAGAAGTGTGTCCAGAGAAAGTGAAGCCCAGCAACTTTTCTTTTTCTTTTTAGTTCAACTCATGTTTGCCCACCAAAAGTTTTTTTCAGCAAAACTGGACAGAGTTTAGAGTTTTTCACACAGTTTTCTCAGCTCATGAGTTTTGCCTATTTCTATATTCCTGTGCACAACCTTCAGGCAAACACAGTAGCATGGCATATTGAAAAGCTTTTAGCCTCTTGTTACTTAGCACAACCTTTTCAGCTGTCGGCACTGTTTGCACATCCTCTTGCACCACTTGCAGTAAGAGCCTGCAGAAGTTTCTTTTCATCTTTCTTTCCACTCCCCCAGCAGTACTGCAGACACAAGTAGTTTCAAAGTATTAAAAGAAAACCAAAACCCAGCAGCCACCAAATTCCCAGCCTCTGCAAGAAAAGCTGCTTGTGTGAAGCTGAAAAGGAGCCAGCGTATACGAGCAAGGAAGCTGTGATTTCATCTCTCAGCCGAGGAGAAACTCCGAGGCTCCACTGCAGCAGCTTGTGCCGATGCAGCATCCCTCGGACCAGCTCCGTGTCACACGCCAGCAGAGGAGTCCCCGGCGGGAGGCTGCCCACTTGCTTTTTAGCTCCAGTTCTCTGAGGATATCAGGTATGCTCTGCCCTTTTTTAAAAAGCTTTTGTTCCTTGGATGCTTCATTTTCAAGGGAAGAGGGGGCTGCATGGAAATGGGGAAGGATGCTGACAGAAAGAGAGTTTCCCCAAGGAGGATCCTTCCCCTCGCTGTGGAGTGGTGGCACTTGGGTTTCCCCTGGAAGTTGCTGCAGGTCCACTGGCATGAGAGGAGGTGCCTGGCACATTTGCTGGCGATGCAGGTTGGTGCAGAGGCTTGTGGAGAGCTCCGCAGCCTGGTGATGGGAGCACAGAGAGGCTCCAGAGCTGGCATCCGAACATAAGCACTCAGGGGTGAGTAGCATTTGTGATGTGGGTTATGGTGCTTGTCTGGAGAGTCAGGTCTGAGGAGCGATAGCCGTGTTTTGATATTGGTGCATCCCTTGGCAGGAGGGCCAGGAGAAGGTTCCCCTTGCCAGTGGAACACTGGTGGCTTGAACGTGGTGGAGAAGGCTCAGAAAAATATGTGCCAGGTTGGGGAAACTCTGAAGATTATAGTAAGCTCGTTTACACCGATGTGACTCCAGAGTGACTTTGCTGAAGCAGTAGAGTCATGCCGACAAAACTGTGAACAGGATTTGGCTTTCTGAACAGAAAATGAGAATATTTGGCAGAGGGCCTGGAGGGGTGCTGGGAGCTGCTCTCTGAATGTGCAAATGCATGTTTTCCTTAAAAAGCCTGTGCTGGTTATCAGATGTGTGTCTGAAGCACTCTGAGAAAGAATCAACTTTCATATGAAACAAAGAATAGTCGCATTTCAGACAGCCACTGGACTGAATTATTTAATGCAACTAAATAACTATAGGGCTCTAGCGAATGGGTTACATAAAGCTGCACAGCTGGCTTCCTTCCTTGCTTTGAATTGACTTTTATTTTCCCTGAAAGCCACATTGCAGCCTCAAATTATTGACTTGAAGTGATGCTCAAGACATTTGGAAAAAAGCAGAAAACATAATAAAGCAATGTTGAGAGGAACTTACATAATGCTATCAGAGTGGTTCAGACTGAAGCACGGGCGGCTGCTCTTTGTGGGGAAAGGAGAGGATCTGAAACACACTTGTAGTGCACTTTGCGCCTGATTGAGCCTTTGGAGCTTGTGTCTGGCCAGGAATACTGATTTGGAGAAAGTACCTTCCAAAGGAAGATAGAAAGGCACAAGGATGGCATGGTACTGCGCATGCCTCGTGTGTTGCATTTGCTCTGAGACACTCAAGGCAAACTGTGTGTTTAAAGTACGCTGTCTCTCTCTTGCACCCCTTTGCTTTCTCTATGCTATCACTCTTGTCAAATCCATCCCCTGTGCCAGAGCTGAGGTGGGTATAAGCACCTACAAGGAACCAAATGCCTCTTAATATCATTACAGTAGGACTCCTGGGCTTTCTGCAAGTTTGTGCTGTTGACCCCTGTAAGAATAGCCCTAGGAGAACACATTAACCAGGCTAAGGCAGCTCCAAGTGTGACAAGCAGGGAACCGTCACTGAGCCAGCATGGCCTTGCCATGCCAGTAATGCAGCTCTCCTGTTCTCTCCCGACACCGTGTCCGTGTGTCCTATGTGGGAGGGATGCAGAGATGCTGGAGGTGAATTTCAGAGGAGCTCTCCCATCGCTTTGCATCCACTCTGCCGGTGAATGCAGAGCACCCCGAATGTTTCCCTCGGGGCAGGTTACACCTCCCTGCTCCTGTTGTGTCCCCACGGCTGTCACTACTGCTCCCCACTGCGGTGGTACCTCATGGTGCGGCTGGCTCTCAGTGGGCGCTGAATCCCAGGAAGCTCAATAGGCAGCACTGCTGTGACCGGGTGCATCGCGCTCTGCTGTTCTTCATGGAGATAGACTGCAGCTTCTGACAGTGGCGACAGCCTGGGCTCTGCTCAGAAAATGCTTGTAAACATCGAGCATCCCCCTTTCCTTGGCCACCTCTCCTTCTCCAGCAAAGGCAGTTCACTGAGAAATTCATGGCCCTCTTATGGACAATTTGTCATTTCACACTGCAGATCACAAAGGTTTGATTACTCCACTGGGGACTGGAAACGAAATGATGATTAGGCTGCAAATCAAAAATCAGAGGGAGAAATACAGGCAGAGTCCCGTGCAACAGCAGAAAGGTTTTAAACAGATTGTTTTGTTTATACTTATGCAATGCTAAAATAGCTGCAAAAATCACAGCAGGATTGCCAGAAAATTATTGCATTTATTTGATAGTTTATTCATAATGTTGTGATTTAGAACATTCTGTTGTCTATCCAGCTTATCTACTTTCTTAAAAAGAAATGCACCAAAACTAATTAATATAGAGCAGCAACACTTTTTGTGGAAGACGGTATTTTGCAGTTGAATCTCTCTGTTGCCATTATTAGCTATATTGAACTGAAATTTAGAAAAATCCTGCTTTAAAAGAGCATTAAAAGCTTTATGTTTCTGTTTTATGGTCTGACCTGAAGTAATCACAGAGTACTAGAAATACAGGACAAATTGGTAGAAATAGTAATACATAATGCAATCAGTAGGTTCAGGATGTAATGAAGAGAAATTGGCATAGCTTTTGTGGAGAAAATCTCATAGATCTCATAGATCTTCAGGATTTTTTGGAGGGGAAGGGAAGAGGAGAAGAAGAGAAGGGGGTAACCAATCAAGTTTCACAGGAATCTGGACCTAGGCTTGTGTTATTTGGCAAATTCATAAGGGATCTGTCAAAGGAAGATGAGTTTGAGGTGAGAAAATATGTTGATGATAAGTTATTCTGGCTTGTACAGATGAAAAACAATTGTAAAGTGGATTTCAAGATATGAGTTATTGGGTTAAAAATGGCAGGTAAAATAAAAGATGAAATACTGAGTTATTCTCTTGAAAAAGATATCCAAGTTATGATACACAGTTTTATAAAGTTATCAGCCCAATGCTCTGTGGTGGAGGAAGGAGCATTAGGAATTTTTAGAGGAAGAAGAAGAAGTGAACTCGCATCCTGAAAATTGTCTGCAGCTCCAGTTCTCTCAAGCCAAAAGAGAGTAAGAAAAGGTACAAGGAAGAACAAGAAAGAGTTAAACAGTTGGAGTTTCTTACATACAAATACTTGATAATGGGTCATAAAATCATGAGCAGCATAGAGAAAAGGACTACAGAGTAGTCATACACTGTTTCACAGAGCAGAAGAACCATTGGAAATCAAGAGAAATTTGCCTGTGACAGGTCCAAAGGAATAAAAAAGAGGTGCTTTCTAAACAGACAAGTAAATAGACTTTGGAATACTGTGCAACCTTGTGAATGTCATGGGTCTAAAGGGTTCAAACTCCTTTTGGACAAACTAATTGAAGAAAAGTTAATCAGAGTCTATCAACCACAGAGACACTGTGTCTATTCCAGGAAGCTAGTGAACCACAGATTGCAGTGAGCTGGAGCTCATACTGAGTGTCACGCTTGTGCTCTTCGTGTAGTTGTGTCTAGGTGGCTGTGGACGGTCTCAGATGGGCACATGTTGCTGGGCTGAGTGGCTCTTTGCTGTGATCCAATCTGGCCATTTTTAAGGCATGTTTAGAATTCAGCAGCCTTGCTGCTGAATTCACATATTTGCAGTGAAACAGAAAATTAAAGATGCCCCCCTTGCCACAGAAACAGCAATGACAAAAGGTTAACTAATAGTCATAATACTAATGAACAGGATCAGACTGTTTTGGTTTGTTTTTTTTTTTTCTGCAGAAGGGAAATGGAGAGAGAGAGCAGGAGTGGAAAGAGCTGGGTAAAGTGAAGCAACACAGAAACTTCACTAAGCTTTATCCAAATAAATATATCCTGTATAGTCCACTGCATTTGAACCCGTAGTTTCTGATCTACCATTCTGATAATATAGTCCTTTAAAAAACGTGATTGTTATCATGACAAATACTTGGGGATAATCTGCATTATTATAAAAGTGGATCAGTAAATTACGACTAAACAGGTATACGGGAGCAAATCCACATTCAGGGGGCTCTCCATGTCACTCTGAATTATCTAATTTTGGTTCTGCTCTCCCACTGTAAAATATCTACACCATCCTAAACTTTTTCATGCCAATGAAAAAGTGGCATCTTAACATTTTCATGCCAATATTTTAGGGAGCACAGAGTAAATTCAGAAATGGTGCGGAAGTGGTGTAAATAAGAATCTACCAGGACTTGTCCTCTGAAACAGTATTAATAAGAAATACAAAGAGAGTTCCTTCTCTGAGGTAGCCAACTTCACGGCGTTTATACGGATAGGCAAAGTTACTGTAAACTGCAGATTAGCTTTTCACAGTGGATTAGGGCTTGAAGTAAGGTTGTAGTGAAGATAAAGAAGTTTATATTTCCAACTGAATTAGTAGTTCCAACTACAAACAGAGACAAACCTAATAGGGACATGTGCAAACTGCAGTCTTTGTAGAGATGCCACCTCAGTTTCAGTGACTCAAGTCAAGAGCACATCTTTGCCTATTTATTTGCTATAGAACAAGGGCTAGGCCTTAGACTTTGTTACAGATACGTGAC
This sequence comes from Nothoprocta pentlandii, assembly GCA_013398315.1. Classification (NCBI taxonomy): domain Eukaryota; kingdom Metazoa; phylum Chordata; class Aves; order Tinamiformes; family Tinamidae; genus Nothoprocta; species Nothoprocta pentlandii. Next base: position 180,987 of record VZSG01000342.1, on the reverse strand, counting down.
AGTCTGTAATTCTAAAGAGATTATCATGTGGTGTAATTTATACATGCAAGAGCTGCAAGAAGGTGCAAATTAAAGCTCATAGTGCAGTACATATATATGTATTTATACTGTTACACTCTTTGCATTTCTCATTAGGCTTCTCTGGCTCTCTGGGGTGTGTTAGTCATTCTTATAGGAATTGATTTCAAGCAAGTTTTGTTCCACCGTGCCCTAACTTCTAGTTTAGTCTACACTGCAAAGTAGTGATTTCCCTCAACTTTAAACTGGATAAATTAGATGGGAAAGCAAATGTTCATTTAGGAAGAACCACCAATTCAGATCTGTAATTTTTAAGCCATTTTGAATTCTTTCACATAGATCCTGGACAAATTCAGGGAGCTCTGTGCAGTCAGGCTAGCTAGCTACCTAGCTCTTCTATTGTGGATACTGGACACAGTCATATTAATAAATATCTCCTTAAGTTTACTGTGTGCTGACCAGAAACTGCTGAAATACAAAAGCAAGAGTCCCTGGGAATCCAGCCTGCAACAGTAGTCAAACTTAAACACGGATTACAAAGGCTGCTCAGGATTAACTCCATTTTGAACTTTTTAAATTTTATCTCTGTGCTTTGCCAACTGAATAATATTTCCTTTTTCTGCTCTTTGGTCTTTCTGTACCTCTATGGTCAAACAATGCAACATGAAGGTCTCTGATATAAAATGTTGCCAGCCTGGATTTTTGTGTCCTTGAATTTGTTCAACAACTCCCTCCTCCTGCATTGATCTGTAAGTGTATCTACTCACAGACTGCTTCTCCTCTCCATAAATACAGAGTACATTATCCACATCTAAACAAACATGCTGCTTTAGTGGATCCCTCAGAACATCCATTGATACCTCAAGTGCAAAACTATTTTGATATTTCACCTGCTCCCTCTGGGTTTTTTTTACAGTAATGTGGGAAAAATGTGCTTATTTAGGAAAACAGATCCTTCTTCATTCTCTTCTGAAAGACTGCTAATCTGAGCTAACTAAAGATGTCCTTTGAAAAACCTCTCTGATTTGAAATGGAGAATTCAAGACTGCTCACATATTATATGTATTCCTCTGCAATCCTTCTTGCTGATTTTATTGTACTGTTAAACCATAGGTAAAATGCCCTAGATAGATAAAACACACACTGGAAAGGAAAGACGAAGAACAAGATTGTAGAAACAGCCCACAAAATCTGCACTTTATGTTATCTTTGTAATGTTTTCTGCTGAAACTTTGATGATGAGAGCAGATAGATGGTGGTTTATGAAAAATGCATAGTTCATATAGAGGCAGCTCTGGGACTGGATAACTCTTGAAGTTCTGGAAATACTGATCTAAATAAACTGCCTGTGAATGTTATAACCATAATGTTTTTCAGACATTAAAGAATTTGAGTGCTGAATGCTTTCTTTGAAGAACTTAATGCTTTGGGTTTGCTTTATTGTCCAAGAGGACACTAGGGAAATACAGTTCATATTCCTGGGTTTTGCTCATTTTCCATTCCAATACCTCTTGAAAGTGTGTAAAGAGGGGAGAGTTAAGAGTGTAAAGCCAAAATTCAGGAATAATTCTACCAAAAGGGCTTTATTGATTGTAAGGCAGATTCAGATATTATTTGTGGAATAGAGGGATTTATAAGTGAACTAACATTGATACAACGAGCCAGACATGATTTAAAATTATTCTGGCAAGATCTAGGGTCATGCTACTCACTTTAGTTGGAGCTGCTGGAAATTTATGTTGACATACATGAATACAGAATCCCTCATGCATAATATCTATGGTAAAACTCAGATTTAAAAGCTGAACAGCAGGCATGATGTCATATCTGTACAGCAGGCTTAATTACTATAATTAAAGAAAATCCACATGATCTGAAAGGTTGCACCTTCAAGAAAGAACATTACAGTTCTGATAAAATCTTTAATTACACTTATGTAACTTTCTCAAACAATTTTCTTTTTAGTCCAGAGATTTTATAATTTTATTTATTTATTTATTTAAGAGGCACATGATAACCGTCTCAGTGCATTTCACTTTAGGCTATGACTCTTCCCTTCCAAAAACTATAGTAGATGCCTTGCCTTGCAAAAAGATCACTCCGATTTTTTCATGTTGCAGCCAACTGCCATCTGAAAACTCTTAATTTCAGTAAAATTTAAGTCAGCAGCCTGTCTATCTGCCAAGAGATAGCGTTGGTTCTACGCTATATCGGGCCCTGGGAAAAACCCTGAGCAGGAGCAGTGGTACCAGCAAGAGCCTCGGAGTTATTCATAGGCAGGAGATTCATGTAGGAGAAAGGAGAAACCTCTGCCTTCCCTCTGCCGCCAGCGGGCAGGGTGGAGGGATGCCGACACATGTACATCCTTCGGCAGCTGGAAGATTGGACAGAAAGATAAAATAGCCTTATCTCTTCTTTCTGGTAAACAGGAAGCTCTGGTTCAGAGTCTAAATAGACTTCTTCACTGCAGGAAGCAGAGAGGCTTCAAATGAGCATGAGAGTTTCCTCCAGAGCAGGGATTCTCCAGGCCGGAAGGCACAGCTTGGGATCTTGGCTCCCGGTAGCTCCTGGGGGAGTTGGCATAGGCAAGCCTGCAGGCCACCGCATGCTCTGGGGTTTGAGACTAAACAGGCCTAAAGGCAGGATTTGATCTGCCTGAATTAGGCCTTGAGTGGAACAGTTTCCCTGAAGTCCCTGAGTTCTCTGTGTGGGCACTGAGGAGAGCTAAGCGCCCTGGAAGGCCTGGGACCCGGGATCTGTTCCCCCAAAAAGTGGGCACCAGGCTTGGGGCGATAGGTGCAACCAGGGTTAGCTTTGCACGCGTAGCGAGGTGACAGGCACACCTGGGTGCTTGCTTTTATACCTTCTGCACTGAAGAGAAATAGTAGTGTAACTTTATAGGATTCTGCTCACCTCCCCAGGGATTTAAGACATTTTCTGATGCAAAAATGGTATTTAGGTGCCTAACTTCCAGAGGAAGGTGCTGTCGTCTTTTTGGTCTGCCCTGCTGGAACTTGCAAGGAAGTCGCTCTTCTGAACACTTAACTGTGGTTACCCGGTAGTGTATACAGTGTATACACAGTGTGTACCCCCAAGGGTCTATCCATATTCCCTATGGGCGGTGGGTCCTGGGATCCTGATGCCTGAGGCATCCCCCAGATGCATCCATGTCATCTTGGTAGGCTTCAGTGCCCCAAAGGCAGCATGTCACTGAGGTAGCCAGCAGTTCAGACCCAGCAGCCCTGAACTAACAAAATCTGCCCAGTGCAATTATGGAGCTGAAGCAAGTCCTTGTCCAGGGACCTGGCAGGGAGCTGAAGGCCAAGGCACCACAGTTGTTTAAGGCAGCGCAAGCTTATGCCTAATGGATAGGAAAAGAAAATTCTTGTAGGTCTATATAAAGCATAGGCTTGTTAACACTACCTGTAATGTGCTGCTACTGCTTTTAAAAAAATTAACACATGCTGCAGCCCTGCAAATTGATCTCCTGAGGCGGGTGCAAACAGTGTCGGGGAGTGCAGGCTCGCAGCTGGTTTATTGCACGTGTGACCCTGTTCAGAAAGAGCGCGGGTCCAGCAGCGCTCAGAGCAATCCCTTCTCCAAGGACCTCAGCCAAGCGCCAAAGCCCACGTGTACAGCAGGAAATCTGCTTCCAGAATTTACCGAGGCCAAATACCAAAGCGGAGTGCAAATCCTCCTGCCGTTGCAGAGCTCTTTTCACCCCGGACCCGTCCTCGCACGAGAGCTAAGTATTTGGCGGCGGCAAGGCCAGGTATTTCTGGATTTTACCAATGGAGCATCATTTTTATGCAGCGAGGAGCGACAGGAAGCGGTGCCTTAGGAGAGCAACAGCCGCCCACTGTCCGGC
>VZSG01000342.1:149270-165632 GCA_013398315.1 Nothoprocta pentlandii | reverse complement strand
CCCGTGGCGCTGCCGCGTCTCGGCTTGGGTTGTTCCTTCCCGTGCGATTCGTTTGTCGGTCAGAGGCAGCAGCGGCGCCCAGCGCGGCCGCGCCAGAGCCGCCCCGCACCCCTCCTGCTGCTGCTCCCGTCGTTTCCCCAATCTAGGAAAAGAGCCGGCGGTTCCCCTGGGTGCCCCGGCAGGCACGGGCTGAGCGAGGGAAGGGCTTTCCCTGAAGTGCCCGAGGCCTGGGCGCAGGCGGGAGTCCCCGCTGGTGTCCCCCAGTGACCGGGCGCTCTCTTTGGCTGCGGTTACGGGAGGGTGGAGGGGGAGAAAGGTGGAGGGCAGGAGCAGCTCTGGAAGGCAGAGTAAAGTTATTTGTAGAAAAGGCAAGGGAGGAAGGAGAAATCAAAATTCTGAACTCGTTTTTAAATTCTGAACTCCAAAGAAATTCGGAGGGGCGGTCACACGGCCGCAGGTGGGGTGCTTTGGACAGTGTGCAGTGGGGGCGCAGGCTGGCTCTCGCCAGAGAAAAACCAGCAAGGATGAGACACTTTAGCTGTAGTGCCGGGTGGATCAGGGCTTGGACATGAAGCTCTGGAGGAGGCCGGAGTGGAAGGGATGTGTGTGTTGAACTGAGTTGGAATCAAAATGGTACCGCTGTCTGCGGGATCACAGGCTAACGTGTGGCAGGAGAAGCAGCAGCGAGATGGGGTCTAGCCATGTTCAGCCTAACCTCGTGTCAGGCCTATCTAGCTAGGTGTCAGCAAGGAGACGTCGGGAGCATTTACCTCTCTGAGAAGAGATCTGCTCTGGAGGAGAGGTCCATCTGTCAGGGCATGTTGCTTGGATTTGCTTGCGGTGGTGCAGCTTGGTAAGAGAAGGAATCTGTGTGTGGTGCCTCTTATCGTAGCGGAGTTGTAGTAGGATAAGGAGTCATGAAAATAGGCCGTTTTGTCTTTGCAGTGTAAACCTGACTGTGACAAATACTGTGAAGAAGAAAGCTTTCTCCTAGACACCTTAGAAAATCTGCGGTGATGCTGTTGGGCTGTAGGAAAAAGTGAGCAAAGAATGAGAATATGTGGAAGATATTATGACACAAGAGTTAATTTCTTATGTACAATGTTTTAACTTTACTGTCCTCTTTTTCTCGTACTCCCTTTGGGGTGGGAAGCCTTGCAAGCTAAGAGCAAACAGCTCTCAAAACTGTGCTTCCAAAAACAGTGTTAAAAGTAAATGAGGCCTCGGGAAGCCAGTACTTTCTTCTTTTTAAAAGCTATATTCAATTTTCTTAATGAAAGAACCTTTTGAAATGTCACTCTCCTCTGGCTCCCTCCTCTCCCCCCTTTGTTTTTACTGTTTTCAAAGACAGCTTTGAGTTTAAAATATTGAATTGATTATAAGAAGACTTTCTGTTAGGTTAGGTATTTAGATTAGCTTCAGATTGGGTCTAACTGCAGTTCTTGGATGCTTCTTGTTTTCTCATGTCTTTTAGGAAAACCCTTGCAGGTCTTTCAGGTGTATCTATGCAGTTCAGGTGTTCACGTGCAGTTCAGGCATTAAAGAAAGCATTTACAAGCGCCTCAAACAGTATCATAAGATCTACTGGAAAGTAAAACAGCTGGCGTGTAAACATTGGAAAAGCAAAGCTATAAATTTTGAACTGTTTCAATAAGTATAATGATGCTTGCATTTAGCTTTCTGTAGAGCTGGGCTCAAAGAGCATATTTATGAAATACCAGAAGCATTTCAGCAACTCTATCATTATAGGGTTTGTCAGTGTTTTAGTTAATCAGATTTATACAGATTTCTTCTGTATTTTACCACTGCCTTGGTAGTATCTTTAAAAACACATAGAGGAAATCTGAGGGGAGGGTGGTTTTGTCTTGTGTGGGGGAGAAAGGTGTAAGGTGAAAGTAAGAGGAATTGGTTGCAATAGGAAATACGGTTGAGAATGAACTCACTTGTCCTCCAGAAACAGGTTTAAGCAGTAAATTTCAACACATCCTCACTCAGGTGTTTTATTCCTTTGAGTAAACATCAGGCTCCACAGGCAGCGGCTTAGGGAGTTGTCAAAGCTGTTGTGTGAGATGGTGCTGTGAGGGCTGCCTTGTTTTTGGGGAAATTGGATTATGATGTTGAAAAAGCATTATAAGCAGGGTGCAGCCTGCGTGTGTGTGTGTGTGTGTGTGTATATATATATATATACATATATATATCTATATGTAAAACTAGGCATTTTTTGACTTGTCCTGCTCTTTTCCAGTTCAGAGATAGCAGTGAAAGCATCAGCTTCTTTGGTAGGTCGTTGCTAGATGAAGATTCATAGGCCTTAGGCTGCGTCATGTAATTTTGCTACTCTGATCAGAACTACAAGCTCTTGTGGTACCATTGATCTGGAGGGGTGATGAACTTGTCTTTAGACTGGAACCAGGACAGGTAGAAGTGTCTGCTGTCTCTTTTAGTCTGTCACCATGACTGCGATTAGTCTGGGCCCTTTAAGCTGCTCTAACAGCCTGGTAATGCCGAAGGAGGAGATCTGCCTTTCACCTGCAGTGACTTGCCTGACACCTTCGCGTGGCAATTCTGCTTTCAGCTGGATTATTTTGTTGCTGTTTTTTTTGCAAGCTTCTGGAAATGATTCAGGTCAAGGAGGAGCAAGATGAGCAGCGGTGCTGGTAGGAAAAAAAGCAGGAAGAGTTGCTGGGAAAGGAGCAGAAGTAGCTTCTTGACAGCAGTGAGCGGTTATGAGCTCCGTGTCTTGTTTAACTGCAGACCCCTTCTCAGCAGCTGGGTGCTTTTGCTCAGGCCCAGCAGGGTGGCTGCTTGAGCTGTAAAGGTGCCATCCTGAATTATATTTGAGAAGAATTAATAAACAAGCAGGATGTGTAGCACATTCAGCTCTTTCTTTCTTCATGTCTGGTTCAGATCCTGTGTTTGAGCAAGTCTTTTAGTCATTTGCTGAAATAAGGGCATGGAAATATCTTGCCTCCACCTTAAAAGAATTATACAGAAACAGTATTGGAATGTGTGAAGGGGAAAGCAAAAGGAAAATGCCCTGTATAATCTGGGGAGAGACCTTTGTAACTGTCAGGGTTAGCCTTTTGTGGCCTATATTTGCAGCTTGTTCTGATTAAAATCTCATTTTTCCCGGAGGTCAGTTTTAGGATTAATTGTTAGAGCAATCCTGTGGGTCTTGCTAGTGTGTTTTTAGGTAGGTGCACTGTGCTCTCTGTCAAGATGCCTCTTAAATCTGATGATCAGAGTGGGAGCAAAATGCAACACAAAACAGATTTCTGCAGTTTAACTTATTGTCATCCAGACTTTGTTCTCTTGGCCTCCTGTTGGGTCTGATGTACTAAGAGCCAGACCTGTAAGATCTGAAGGATGTGGAACAACTGTTCTGCTTTATTGTATTTTCTTCTTAGACTAGAAGGCCTCTGAGGTATTGGTACTCTATAGAATGTGATAACCAGTTATACCCTAGCTGTGGCAATTGGAATTCTTTGAGGAGGAAAGAATTACTACTATCCTTGATTCAGATGCCATGATTTTATTTTTGACAGCAAATATAAAGGGTTGGTTCTGGACGAAAAAAAAAGTATATATTTTTTTCCCCTCTCAACCAATTGCCACACTCTGCTTATGTTTTAATTGTTTCATCCACCAACACTGTGAGAAGTCTCGTCTTCTTTTATCTCTAGTATTTGTTTCCGTACATTAAGGCTCTCTGGAACTGCTATGTGTATTTTGGTCATATTTCCAAGTCTAAATAGTTTTACTTCAGTATTTGGAACTTCCAGGGAACGTATTAAAATATGCAAGTGGTAAATGGTGAGCAAAGAAATGTATTTTTTTGTCATGTTTTAAGATGGAGTTATGTTAGTACTAGAGGTGAGTAACAAGAATCCTTGAAGCCATATGGTGTCAATACTCAAAGGTTGAGGCTGCAGCAGTGTAGAAGAGTTGTAGAAAAAAGAAACTTTCCTGAGAGGTAGCATGCGTCCTCTGAGTCTGCTGACATTGCAATATGTTTTATGTAAAGCATGGTGGTATATAGGTAAATAAAGGCTGAGGCTTGGGTAACCACTACACTTCTGAAGCAGGTATCACAACTGGCTCTTAATACCTTTACTCTGCCGACTTTGCATAGAGGAAGTTCTGGAAATGTAATCTCAGAGTGTAACTGATTTGATGTGTGTTAATTCCTGTTTGTATGGAAACTAAGGTCCCATGTACCAAATTAAAAAAAAAAAAATAGAATGCCAATGATTGAAGGAATTGTCAACACTAAAATAAGTTGCTGATAGGTGTTTTCTAGTTACTGTAGTCTGGTAACTCAAATTTTGTACCAATAGCCACTAATGAACAAGCTGTCTAATGGAATTTAGTACAACAAGGAGTTCAGTCTACCTAATGTAAGAGTCATAGATTAACTTAATCAAGCTGTCAATAAGATAATATTTTGCATTTGGGAGAGAGACATGAATTACAATATCAAGATAAGTAAATGGCCATCTTGAATATTCAGCTACTGAAGATAGTGTTCATTGCTTTTTAAAAAGTTAATTTGCAAGAACTTTCATTCTGTAGAAACTCATAGCCTGTGCAAGAGGGAACCTCTCTGAGTTAATGCTGATTGTGAATCTTTTTGATGGGAAGGCAAAGAGATAACATTAGGTTTTACTTTAATCATTACTGGAAACAATTGACCTTAAATTTGTTTTTAAGTAAAAAGTATGTTGAACTGGTGGATCTATAGGGCTATGATTCATGTAGTGAAGTCCTGCAACAAGGCTGTTCCTAAGGGCTGAAACTTCAGTGATATTTGTTTCTAGGTATTTCCCCACAAAGATTCACTAGTGCTTTAGCCATCACTGCACATTTCTTAATCTTGTGTGTTCTGCAGCTGATGTCTTCTGTGGTTCTGGTCGCTTACAGAAGGAAGGGCCTCTACTCTTGTGGTGCTCTTTGGCTCGAGTCCTTAGCTCTCTGTTCCCCCATAAGTAACTGGGGGCCGCTCTGCCCATCCCGTTGCACTGGCCGTCCAGTGGATAAGCCCTGTGCCTTGTGTTTAGGGCTGCTGGGCTCCTGCAGCTCCCTGCAGCCTTCCAGGCTTATCCTGTAACTGTGCCCTGTTGGCTTCTTGCTGGCTTGGAGCCGTGTGCTATTGAAGTACTCCGAGCTATTTCCCAAAAGAGCCTGTCTGTACTTTCTGGGTCATGTTGGGTTGGGGTGGCTGGCAAGCGGACAGCAAACGTGGAAGGTGGTGACCTGAAAGATGAGTGCAGGTTAGGCTGTGTCCTTCTTGCAAGGAGCTGGGGGAGCACCTGGCAGTCTCGGGTAGTCCCTGTCTTTGTTCCTGCTCTGCCCTTTCCCCTCCACCTGCAGAGCAGCTACCTGACTTCAGTGGAAAGCATCACTGTGCTCCAGAGGAGAGAAATTTCTTAACAGTGAGGGTGCCAGAGCCCTGGCACAGGCTGCCCAGGGAGGTTGTGGAGTCTCCTTCTCTGGAGATCTTCCAAACCCGCCTGGATGCCGCCCTGTGCCCCGTGCTCTGGGTGTCCCTGCTGGAGAAGGGGGTTGGACTAGAGGATCTCCAGAGGTCCCTTGCAAACCAAACTTAAGGATTCTGTGATGATTCTGTGTGCGTGAGATGCTCCTGTGGCATGGAGTGGGGGAGCTCCTGCCTGAAACCCTTCATGTAGAAGCAAAACCTTTCTACTTTCCTGGTAGAAAAGCTGTAAGTAGGAAGAAATGGAAAAGGAACTGGCAGCTATAATGCTGAATGCAAGAATTTAGCAGCACTAGAACTGGTGTTACCTTATCCTGTTTTATTTTGGCAAATACCTTACTCCAGTATCAGGAAGGCATTTGCTGAAGATTTGTGTTCTTGAGCGAAATAAATAGCAATAAACAGCTAACTAGATAAGTTAAACCTGAGAATGAATGACTTTGGTTAAATCTTGGTATACTGTCCTAATTGGATTAGGATTGGATAACAGAAATAGAAATCTGAGGGCTGAATTGTTGTCTGTGTTTTAATTCTGGGAATAATTGAATTAGTAAAGAAAAGTTTGGGATGTAAATATTTCTGGTACTTCATAATTACATTGCAGGAATTGATTTTAAAAAATCCAGGAATGCTTTATAATTCTTAAAGAGTTAAGATTTAAGGAATTGAGAGTAAAGTGCTATGTAACAGAAATGTAAATCTTAATCACTTTTCTCGTTTTCTGTTGAAAGAATCCCGATTTCGTAAACTAAAGGACAAAGCAGTCCTGTGACTTGCTGTTTGAAGAAAATAGGTGTATAATAACATACATAGGGCTTTATCTTTGTATTTCTTGTTTTTTTTCAGCTTCTAAGAAGGGATTTGTGTGACTGTAATTTCACTTTTGTATGTAGTTTAGTGCCAGATTAAACAGAGAAGAAATCCTAGGAGGAGAAGAAGAATTTCTTTTGCTTCTGGATGCTTAGATGAGATACTGTGTTGGGCCTTTTGAACTCCAGAAAATTTCTAAATAAACTAATCAAATACTTAACCCTAAAGCACTTCAGTTAAAGTTCTTTGCATTATAAGAAGAGTGTGAATAGGTGTAATGGGCAGCTTCGTATTCTTATCACTATTATCTGAAATTCTACATATAATAGTATATGTCTATATATTATGTGTGTGTATATATAATATATAATCACTGGAATAGTTTCTGTGTTGCAGTTTATAATGTAGGATTAATTTTGCTGAGTGCTTTTTGAACTCTAAGAATAAAAATCTCTGTTATTTCTCTTCTTATTTCCACTGGAGAGGAGGCACCTGGAAAAAAGGCTGTTCTGCAAGTCCTTATATCCTGGTTTGTGTTTTGTTTCGCCGAGGTGTTGTCAGAGCGGCCTGGTGCCCTTGGGGTCAGCACAACTGGAGCAAACACCTGGCTGGAAAGCCTGGCAAAGGACAGTGTGAGCTCCCCTGAAGTGGCCACAGCTGCAGGAATGTGCCAAGAAACTGGCACACTGAACATGGAGGAGGAACCCAAAAGTTCACAGTTTGATAGCTGTAAATAGTTTGTTTCCTATTGCCCTTAAAATACTGCCTGCTTTCTTGCTTTCATCTGATGAACACTAGAGAATATGGATTTTGCTGACCATTTATGTAAGACTATTGCATCTGGTTGTAGGGAAGACCTGTGTAGGTCCTTTGCAGGAGAGGCTCTGACCTTCTGACTTCTTTTCTGTAGTAGACTGTCTTCCCCTGCACAGAGGTTACCCTGTGGAGGTTCCTATCAATAGTCTTTAAAGTTAGTCATCAATAATACTGCATCATCACAGCTTTCAGACAATGTGCACAGAGCACTGGCTTGAGCCCTAGTCTGAGATGTCTATCCGACACAGAGCTTGGAAGAAGATATTTTTCAATATTATGTCTTAGATTTGGAGAAGGCAGTAATGTGCTGAGAGTAGTACCCAGGCTGCAGTTGAGGCTCACTTGGGAGCTAAGGAGGGCTTGTTCTCCTGGGCCTGTTTGTGCAATGCTGAAATAACTAAATTTAAATGAATCGGAAGGCCTGTATTGTGCTTCTCTACAGTACTGTAGTTGCTGTCTTTCGGAGGGCATAAAAAGACAATCTCAGCATAAACCTGAGCGTAGTAAGTCTACAGAGTTAGTGTGTTACTTGTCTGTGTGCAGGTGACTGTTGGAGAGAACCTCCCTTACATCAGTACTGTGTTTTTATCATCTGTCCTCTTGACTTGATTTCAGGCTTGGTAAAAATGCACTCCCTGGAGTATCATGTCAGTTTATGATTAAATAAAATTTTGAGTTGAGAAGCTGTCCCAAACGTTTATATGGTATGTAGCCAGCCTGTGAAATTCTCTTCCATTTATTCTCTCAATAGTATTTCATTAAGACTCAGATGGATAAGATTATTGATAATCTGTTCATGTGTAAAGGGGACACCAGTTGTCATAGAACCTGGCAAGCAGCTGTTCAGTTGTAGCCAGAAACCTTGCTCGCATTGATCACTTAATCTTTTCAATCTCCAGTGCTTTCTTCTCAGGATGAAATTATTATTGCATGCTGTTAAAAAGAATACTGGACTAGGGCATTGCTCTGCTCCATTACAGCAACTGACATTTCTCACTACTAAAGGGAACAATGTTTAAATCTTTCACCAAGGACTCTTTAAAATCTTAATCTGATTTTTTTCTAAACAGGGGTCAAATGTCAGACAGGTTTTAATATACAGGAAAGCTTCTACAACTCAAAGATATTAAAACATATTTTATTCCTATCAGTGATGCCTTTTTCTCCCCCTTTTTGCTTATATTTTGCTACATGTAGTCAAGGTATTTGATGGTGTGTTACACAAACTGAGTAGTAGGGATCTGATGTGTTTGGCACTGAGGTTCTGCACGTGATCTCAGTCCCAAGATAGTAACAGTTACCAAAAGGTAAATATTAAGAAGTGTTGGTATTTCCTGGTGTGACATGTATGCAAGTTAGCACATTCATTTTTTCAAAGCATTTTGAAATTACAACAGCATAACCAACTCAGCTGTGAGTTACAAAAATGTTTTTGCAAATATGTTTTAAAATAATAAAGAACAAATTGTGGTGCGAATTGTGAATTTTACTTTGGCCCAAGTAGAATAAGAAATTGTACTTTCTGAAGCGTAACTAGAAGGTTACTTAAATAACACTTGTGCTTCACTGCTGTGAAGATTGCAGTGTGTTTAAATGCCCCAAACGTCCCATCAGCCCTCACTGAATCAGCTGTAATGAGACATTCTTCAAGGTGATTCTCCTGACAGAGTAGGGCTGTTAGCTACCTTAACTAAAGCTGCTCTGCAGAATTATGCTGGGCACTTTGTGGAAGACACGGAAAGCTGTGGTCCACATTTCAGAAAGGATTAGCTTGCAGACATGACATGAGTGGGGATGACTAAGACTTGCCAGGGTCAGGCTGCTGTCGGAGGCCGGTGCAGCCTCCGGCTCGTGTTCCTCCCCGAGCTGGGAGAGAGCCCTGCTGGGCCAGGAGCACTGCCAAAATCACAAGTTCTCCCAGCAGCTCCGTGACCCTTTTCAAAGTAGTTGTTTTTATGACTGTGATTTAACTGCCGTGGTTATAGACATCGTAGATGTACACACCATCATGCAGGCTGTGTCATCTTGCTTCATTTGTGTGTCTCTGGTACACTGCGCACACATGGAGAAGACTGCAGTTAGTTTGCATCGCAGCAGGCTTCTGTTGTGGATGCTCAGAGCCCTTATCACCCTCCCTGTTCTTGCCAAAAGGCTTGGTCTTCCCTGCTCAGTCAATGTTAAGCAACTTATTTCATCCTCAAATATTTCTTGCTTTGGTCTTCAGGCACCCAATTTGTGCCCCTAGTTCATTTTTTTTTCCCTGTAGTCCCTGGTAGCTGATTAGAAATATTTTGTTCTGAGCTGATAGTCATCTTGTAGGATAAGCTTGCACACCTCAGAACTGTTGATGGTGTGGTGGTTTGTTTGGTTTTTTTTTTTTTTTTTTTTTTTTTTTTTTTTTTTTTTTTTTTTTTTTTTTTTTTTTTTTTTTTTTTTGTCCCCCTCCTTTAGGGAACTGACATATCTACCAGGCAGGAGAAATGCAGTGATCTTCATTTGCAGAGAAGGCAAGTGAAAGCAGTAAGGACATCAACCTGAGTTTGTGAAGTAGAAGTGCAGTTAAAGACCATGCTTTAGAAACTGTTGGTCATGGAAACTGGGCTGTGAATAAGTGGTGGTTTTCTAAGTATTATTGTATGTAAACCAAGAATAATGTGCTTATATGTTAATCTATTGTACTTTGATGTACCTTAGTGCTGCACAGTGTGGTGTGTCCTTTAGTGCTTATACCATTCATTCATAGCTGTTGTTGCTGGTAGTGATGCTGCAGACTGGAGAGGTTCTGGAAGTGGTTGCCCTCTCAGGAATGGACAGTTGTACTCAGAGCTCAGAATAAATCACAGGACCCAGATGACAGTCCTCTAACTGCCAGCTTAGCTTGAAACAAGCATTTTGTGCCCAAAGAAATTATTATTCAACAAGTCTAATTTTTTAAATGGTCAAAAGTCATTAGGACATGCAGATAGATGGCAAATGATAACCTGGGGATAGGGGAACACCTTTTTATTTATTTCCCTTTCCTTATGTTCAGCATGGCACACCAGATGGGGGTCTCTGCCATTAATACAACATCTCTGAGACTGTTTCGCTTGCCTGTTCATCTAATGTCATTCTGTGTATCTTTAGGAACCTACAGTTTAGGCATGCCTAATAATTACAGATTTGTGTAGCAGTTTGATAGCTATTTTGGAAAGTTCCCATTTTTTTTCAGAAAGCACAGATTAAAGTATCTTAAACTTCATGTTATTTTTATAAGATAAAAAGCAAAAATCTTCTAATTCTCAGAAAATAAACACTGAGCTTTGATTCAGTATCATTTTTAGCACCCAGGCAGCAGTGCATAAATGAGACCAGATATTTTCAGGAAGCTAAAAATCCATGGCGAAGCAGGGTGCGCACACTTGGTGCTGAGAGAAGCTTCACAGGTGGGTGAGACGAACAGCTCAAATTACTCTTTCCATCTTCATTAATTTTTGTCTAGCATGTTATGAACTTGGCAAATGTTTTACCAATTAGTTAAGGGAGTGCATATGCTGTTTTGCCACAAGTGCTAATCATTTATCTTGCACTTTTTTCTTGAGGCTGAGGGGAGACTGAGTGATTTGTTCAGAGGTATTTGATAAAATAAAGGACTTAGGTCAGAAATAGTCTGTCCATAAAATGGGTACATATGCACAACTGGTTAACACTGTCTATTAAGTGACTTTTCATGAGTATCTTAATGGCTGAAGCAAGGCTGCCTTGCTGCATGTCGGTAGGTTGCCTGCTTCTATGACCTCTCCACGTCTCTCCCACAACATAGTTTAATGACAGCAAAGGACAGCAGGAAATTATGAGGGGAAAAAAAAGCAGATTTGGACTAGTCTGAAGTCTTCTGCAGAACCAGAGCGTTATCTGGTACAGCTCTTCTGTCTTGATTTTTTCCTTGGGTTTCTTCTTGTTTTTGCCTGTTGGAGCATTGTCATATGGTTAGGAATTGTGCACTCTATAGACTGTTTTAAGCTGTGCTCTTGGTTGATTGACTCTTAGTTAAACAAGGCATCAAAAATATCCCTAACTTGCTCATGATCTCCTTGAATTGCAGGTGCGTAGTTCCCTGGAGGACTCTGTGTTGCTGCAGTGTTAGCTGCTCTGTCTTTAGCTGTTCTAAACCTTTCAGGAAGTTCAGAGTGATGTCAAAAGGACAAAAAGGGAAGAATGCCCATGCAGTCTTTCGTTCTGAAATGTGTTTCACCACCAAAATATAGCCCCTAAGGCAACTCTGTAAGAAGTGCTCAGTTCTGCTACAGGCTGTCAGACAGATTTCCTTCCCTTTTTCTTTTGCTCTCCTATTTTTTTTCCTTTTTCTCCTTTTTATTTTCTGTTTTTTCTTCAACTTGCATAGTGGAATTAATTGTAATATTCCCTTAGGTTTTGTACTGTTAAGATTTCTTTACACATAAGGCAGCCATATTTGGTGCTTTCTATTAACAAGATGAACTTACTTTCATAAACTTGACAATCTCTGTGTTACAATTGCAGAAACTGATGACTGACTGTCTGTTCTTTGTGTCAAAATGTGCTCATGTGTTCTTGATGATGCCTTTTGCCCTCTTGTAACAGAAACATGAGTTTAAATGGCAAGTTTGACCCCAAAACAAGTGCAAGCAAATAACTGTTTTCTGCTCATATAAATGAAAACTTTGCAGAATAATCCTGAGAGAGACTGTAGGCAGAACAGATTATGTCCTAGGATTTAGATGTAGAAAGGTTTTAGCAAACTTCTCTGGAAAAACTAATAGGGAATTTGATGAAATCAAGCCCTTCAGGTACCCATGCACCCTCCCCTTCTGTTTCCCTGATCTATGAAGGGTTTTGTTGTAAGTATATTATTTTCCGTAGGCGTATGGAAACAGTGCAGCTTCTGTGGTGCTGTAGCTGAGACTGCCTGCTCTTAGTGAGCGTGATGTGGCTGCCGGCAGCTCGGGCCTGCAGGTGACTCATGTGTGTCACGCACATCAGCTTGGACGCGGCATGGAACGAACTGCCTGCCACCTCGAGCTGCTCTGCTGGTTTCTGCCTTGTCACGAGGCTAGAGAGCCTCCCGCCTGGTCCTCAGCAGCTGCAGTTTGTGTGTTTGCGATTCAGTGTTCAACACTGCTAGAATTGTTCTTTATACCAGAATTTAGAAATATTTGAAGAATGCTTTTAGGATTTTATTTTAAGGATGTAAAACTCACTAATGTAAGTGCAAGGCGTTTCACATTGGCTCAGTATTTTAAAGTATACAAATTCTTAAAGATGGGAAAGGGAAAAAGAAAAGAAGTCTGGAGAAATGAGAGTTGCAAGTACAGGAAAGCAATTTATACCAGAACAGTAAATAGAAAATGTGTCTGTCAAGGCCTGGTACAGAAAGGGACCGGGGAGCAGGGGTATTATGGCTTGAATTATGCAGATACTCTAGAGATAAATGAAAAGGAGAGATTATGTGAGTGTTGGATGTCTGCATTTAAGTGACTGATTCTTTTTAAAAAATGGATTGTCAATACTAAGTTATTTTAAAAATAAAATTCAGTAGAGTGGAATTATTTAAGGATGTGTGTGGAAGTGTTTATTTTTAAGGGGTTGGTATATGACATTCTGACACACAGCATGTTCCAGAGCTGTAATCTCTCATGCACATGAAGATTGTCCACAGCCCTGGTGAACCAAGTCTCACAGGTGGTTCCCTGTTCTCTCGTGGCTGGAGTTCAGCTGTGACTGTCCAGGGCCTCCCACCTCAGGTGGTATCTGGATAAATTCCACAGACAGGGAGTAAACACCCAGCCTCAGAGCTGGTCTCTTTGTAGCCTCAGTTTCCCCGGGACCAGCACCACAGCTCCTGGAGCTGTGGTTTTTAAACCACAACTCTCTGTGCCACGCGTTAGCGTAGCTGCTGCCTGCACCTCAGCCGCCGCCTTCCTCAGCGCGCAGGAAATGGCGGCCGAGACGGGCGCCGTGTCCCCGCGCTGCGGCCTGCAACGGGAGGGGATGGCTGGCAACCAAAACCTCTTGGGTGGATTGGGATTAAAAGCAATGTGGGCATCAGAGGGCTAACTGTGCACGCAGTGCCTGTTCGCAGAGCACTGCGCTGCGGGGTTATGCTGCTTGCTGACTGCCGGCCTCAAAGGGAGAGGGTTGCATGTGTGTGTGCGCATGTGTAGTGTATGCCTTTGCTGTTCTGTTTTTGGAAGCTTCTTAATTATTTCTTCTTGTTTTGATCTTTATCGACACTATCTTTGAGTGAAAAATCAGGTTGTATCTGAAAACTGCTCGTGTGTGCTGTCAAGTCCGTTGTGGGTCTTGCTCACAGGGAAGGAAATGGGTGCAGCAAAGGAGGAGCAAGCACTCGTCTGAGTCCTGCTAAACAGAAGTGCTGCACTGTCTAGCATGATATCTTTAAATTTTCTTCACAGTGAAATGAAAACATCTGATTTACTTCAGTTATATGTGAAATTAAGGTATTAAGAAGAAGTGCTTGGTAACCTTATGCATTGACATTATTAAAGTAGCAACATCTCTTACTCAAGTTGAGAATTTGCCCTCTTGCTGGAACATTGCAGCGTATATTAAAACTTTGTGTATAAGTGCAAGCCATGTGGGAGACCTGATGAGTGAATTTCCTTGAGGAAAGGCAGTAAAATGTGATGGGCTATGTATTGTTAAACCTCATAGCTGGGTACAACTGCAAAGGCATGAGCTCCTAAAGGCATTCTGTTGCAGTGAGTTATGTACGTTAGCTGCATAGACGGGCTGTGGGGCTTAGGATATTGCTCTGAAGGACTCGGTGAGACCAGTCCTTGGGAGCTCACCTTGGGAACCTACAGTGTTTCTTCCTTCCTTAATAAGATCTTTGGCCTGGTGTTTGTGCTCCGTCACAATTGTAGGGTTAAAGCTGAAGATTCTACTTAATTGCCACCTTAGAGTATGTCAGTAAATGGGTGTTTGGACAGTTCACGTAGGCACATGTCTGCCCTGCTCTTAGATCCAGCTGCTGAGAACATGAAGGCTACATTAGAAACTAGTTTTATTAAAATGTACTTGACGACACCAAACAAATATCCTGTTGCTGTGCTAAAAATTGGAATTAACTATGAGCCCTACTAGCATAGCATGGCCAAGTAATACTTGAACAAGATTTTGAAAACAGTAATGAAGAATGTGGAAAGATTACAAAAATAATCACCTGGATTCCTCCATTGTTCGTATCTCTTTAGGGAATGGGAGAGAAAGTATTTAATGATCCAGAGAAAGCAGTATTTGGGGACTCAAAACATTTAAATAGCACTTCAATCTTCCTTAAGTAAATAAAAACGTTTCAGGAGGATTAAAATATGCTTAGTTTTTACTTTTTTTTTTCTTAGCTTGGATGCCCTCTAAAGACATGAGGGGACATTATGATAAGTTAAAAGCTTTCAAATGAAAAATCAACCAACTCTAAGGCAGTTTAGTCTGCCAAGAGGAATAGTGACTTGGACTGTGTGAGGCTCCTTGCCTTGCACTTGAACTCGTGTTTTTGTGAATCGCTGTCGAGTGTCATGGGAGGATGTTGATCTGTTGTAGAGTCCTGGATGATGGGCCTTCCTGTAAACATGCTCCCTGCAGCAATCCCTTTTGTTACAGATTAAAAATAAGCTAGCACTTTGCAAAGACAGAGATGGCACATGTGTTTTTTTTCTCCTGCCACAGCATATGCTCAATCTCACTGTATCTTGCTGTTCTGGAGCCATTTGGGAGATTACTATGAGCTTTGTACCGTTATCTTCTATCAGCTCTAATGGCAGCAGAAAATGGGGCAGATTAAACTACCCTTTCTGGAAAAATAAGTGCAGTGTCTGTTCTGATCTCCTGCTAGGAGTATGGTGGGATAGAGTAGAAGGGTAAAACTAAGTCTTAAACTGCTTCAGTGTGGTTTTATGGAGACAGAGTGAGTAAAGCACCTAAGAAATGGTTGTTTTTCTAAACTTATTTACAGCTCCACCTGTAAGATAATGAAAATTAATGTGTCAGGACAAAATAAAGAAAAAAAAAAAAAAGGTTTATATCAACACCTGATTGCATGATTTATAGTTTCTCATGCTGCCCTAGTACTTGTATCCAGAGCTGTCAGTGCTTGCAATGTGTATACAGAGAGGGGTTTTAAAATTTGATGTTGTTTCTACAAGGAAATGTGTGAGCTAACATAGCTAGTGGGTTTTACGATTAAAAAAGCACAATGAGCTTAATTTAAAGAACATACCTTATGTGCAGAAGTGTAAGCTAAAAAATAAAAAATCTTGAATTTTAAAGCTGAAAATGATTTAACCTAAAATTAATTTGAAAAATAAATGAACTTCATATTATGTTATATTTTTCTTTTTTCAACAGGTAAATCGAGGGTGGTGTTTCCAGAATATATTTGCTTTTTCTTAGAAACAGAAGATAAATGTGTTGAAAGCTGGCAAAGTAATTCTGGTAAGAATCTTCCTGTTATCACTAAGGAGAACGCTTGTGCACCTAAAAATAATGAACTTAATTACTCCCCTCAGTTAAAACTGTTGTTTTATCTATTGCACAATGCCAAAGATCTTCCTCTTATTTCCAGTCTGAATTTTGATCTTTCTGCATTGAGTGTAACTTACAGGCAGAGTGTTGCTCCTTGAGAGGGATACTCTGTTAGGTTTGTGCACGTTTGTACTTATGTTGGATTAAATTGTTGAAGAACAAATAAAGACACAGAATAGTTTTTCATGTGCCTGTATTTACCCAAACTTCTTAAAGTTCTTTCTTGCTTTCTTGCTTGCAAATATCTGAAGAACACTTCTGCTTTAGTGATTATATGTAGATATTTTCTGATCCAGCTGTATTAATCCACCTATTTTTTAAAATGAACTTTAACACATTTGGCACTCTCCTGTCTGAGGTTTTCAAGATTTTATTTAAGCTGTTCATACGGAGCGGGGGGAACAGTTAGCTGAACGGTGCTGTATTCATTTAAGGGGGGGTATGTGTATTAAATTTTGGTCCTGTAGTTGCTGTCACTGGTTTTGGTCTGTTATTTTGCCTTGGACTGTTTCCTATAGCTGATTCTTGCATTTTGTTTCTTACTTGTTTGAAGCTTTTCAGCATGTACTATTGCTGACCAGGCAAAGAATGCTACTGTAGTGGCACATGACAAAATAAAAGTGTTTTATGAGATGCAATGAACAGTTAAAATGTATGGATGCTTTATGTGCATTATTTAC
>VZSG01000342.1:89423-149155 GCA_013398315.1 Nothoprocta pentlandii | reverse complement strand
CTCTGAGGGTTGCTAAATCTAAAGCTATGAGTCTAAGGAACTCCCATGTTTATCTTAACTCATTTTTTTCCCCTTGAAACGATCTGTATACTTTTGGAATATATAACAGTGTAGAAGATAATGTGCTGAAATGAAGAATGAGAAACATGTTTTTGTACAGTGCTGTATAATAGCTACCTGTTTCCTCCATATTCTTCAAGTCAAATCCCTTTTAGAAGCAGCTGAAGATTGAAGCTCACATGTAGGTTACAAGGAAAAACTAGATTTAAGTCATTCAGTTTATGCAGTAGGAAGGAACACTGTCATGTGCTTTCACCTAACATATAAAGTGAATATTTGGGATCACCAATTATTAGCTAAAGTCTCACCAAAGACAGTGAAATCCCCAAACCTTGACCTGTCTTCTCCCCTTGATCCCTCTCCACACTGGAATATTCATCCTTCAGACTTACAAACTCTCAAAGCTTTGGAGGAGAGAATGGAAAGAAACACTTTCCCACCCTCAAACTTCAAGTATTTTTCATAAGGGAGGTGGTTTCTGACCGGTTTCAATGTTGTGTTTTCCTCCTTGGTTTAGCTCAGAGATGAGCAGTCGCAGTAACTCACTGGCACGGGAGTTCCTGACCGATGTCAACAGGCTCTGCAACGCCGTGGTCCAGAGGGCAGAGGCCAAGGAAGATGAAGAGGAAGAAACTCACATGGCAGCGCTGGGACAATACCTGGTTCAAGGCCGTGGATTTATTTTGCTTACCACACTGAACTCCATTATTGATCAGGTAACAGGTTTTATCACTGCTGGCAATTTTTTGTCTTTAGCTTTGATTCCATTAAAGGTATTTGCCTGGCTTGCACGCTTCTTGGTGTTCCTTTTCTTGTTTGTGGCTTTTTGGTGGAGACTGAGAAGGCTAATTGTGAGTGCCAGAAATTTAGAATAACTTCCTTCACTAAGAAGAGGAAAATGAAACATGGCTAATTATATATCTGTTTGCTAGGTGAAACTTGTGGCTGCTGAAACTGTTGACTTAAGCCATGTGGTAGGCTTTGCTGCAGCAGCTGAGTGGAAAGAGGCAGTACGTGAAGCTGAAAGAGGAAGGAGTATTTACTGAATCTGCAGGGTAAACTCACAGCTCTTCCTTTGAAAAGACCCATCTGGTTGATAACATTTAAATCAAATTAAAATATGCCCCTTCCTATTCGGCTATAAGCTATGAGATATATTTTCGATGTGTATCAGCAGTTCTTGAACGTAAGAGCACCTTTTTTTGACCTCAGCTCCTGGAAGTACCTTTTGAATAAGGAGGAGCCAGTCTGTGTGTATTACTTAACATGTTTATCTCTTTTAAAGACAAGTGGAAAAAAAATCTTAATAAAAATTATTCCAAAAAGGAGATAGATTATGTATGGACCTATATATTCCTCTGTGTGCTAAAGTCTAGCTTGTGACCAGCATATTGGCACATGATTCTTCATAGCATCTTGGTATTTCTTCCTGATTTGTGTTCCTCTTACCCCAAGTGTCCCGCTTGCCCTCTGCTGAAATGGAAACCTGCTACCCTGCTCTTGCCACTTTGAGCATAGTTTTGAATGCTGCATTGCTTATTCCTATTTCTAATCATTTTCTGTCTTGCTGAGAAGGCCTTCAGTAGCAGAAGTGAGTTGCAGGAAGTAACTCTGGAAAAATTACTTCCCAGGTCTAATTGTATCAATAACTGAAACTATTTTTATAAGTCTAAAATTATGTTGATACTGTATAGTGAAACAATTCACCTTTTTTAGGCATTTCCTGTGTAGTAATAGATCTTTAATTGTGATATAATATTGTATTTAGTGCTTCTTGCATCTTATGTTTTCTTTTTGACTGATTAATTCAGCAGCTGGAAAACTAGTAGATAACTTCTTATGAAGAAGTTATAAAAGTAGCTGATGTAGCTTTCAGCAAAACGCTTTTCAGGTAGATAAATGTAATTCTGAGGACAACTTGTTTTTGTGTATTGTGGTGTGAATGGATGGCTCCTATCTAACTTTCCCCGTTGGTCTCTATCCTGTAATGAGAATGTAATGTTAAAAGTGATCTCTAGATACTTTCAGTCCTTTCCTAACCACCGTCAGTGAGATAATTTTGCCAGGAGAAGGTTCTAAAGTTGACTGAATAAAACTACTTTGTTTAAAACAGCAAGAAACACAAATGTGTATGTGGAAAAAGCCAATCCAATAATCAAAGGAGCTATTAATGTGTAGTGGGGAAACTGAGGGCCGTCATGTGTTCCTTCTTGTTTAGCCTTTAGAACCTAGTGGGCTTGAACTTGGTGTTTTTGTCTTAGTCAAAATGTTGAAAGAGGAAAAACAAATTTTTATTTTCTGTAGGATATCAGTTGATTTATCAGTGTTGAAGTGATCATTGAACCAAGCTAGGTGAATAAGCTGTCCTGAAGAAATGTATCTCTGTATAGGATGCTTTACCATCCCTAACCATGGTTTTATTGATGCCATTGGTTACACAGAGTCACAGAATGGTTGAGTTTGGAAGGGACCTCTAGAGGTCATCTAGTCCAACGCCCTGCTCAAGCAGGGTCTGTGTTTTAACGACTTTTAAAAAATTTTAGCAAGAGAACTGTTTTAATATCTCTATTTTTAAATAAAAAACCCTGTAAGTTGCAGTACTAACATAGCTTGTAAGATTAATACTAGGTTTTTCACCTTTATCCAACCTCTTCAGTTTTAAATGTATTTTATGGACTCTGCTCTTATCCTTGTGGATAAGGGTATATGCGAACACTTAAAGGCACTCCTGTATTCAGTTCCAATTACAAGCAGGCTGAGCAGACTTCTTACCAAAATGTAGCTTATTTAGGTTTATATTCACATATTATTCATATATTCTTATTTTCATTACTTGAATTTTGGAGAAGAATTCAGCTGCATAGCCCTGAATGAGGCTAACTAACAAAAAGCTCAAGTCAGCTTTCAGTCTGTGCCAAACTTTGTAGGTTTTTTGATATTTGACTTTACAGTAGTGCTTAGCATCCAATAAAAGAATCATATTTGAATTTTTTGTCTTCTGCTGTTTGCATTAAGGTTCTGAGCTCGACTTTGATTCTCAGTAAGGCTGACGGGTTTTAATGTTTTGGGTTTTTTGAGTAATTTTCCCCACTTACTCTAAAAGTTCACCTTCACATTGTGAGATGATGCTAGTATCAATTGAATGTAGGCTCTCCTTTGTTTAAAGGCATCATTTTGGGGATAGTGGAAAGCTTCACAACATTCTTGAAAATTATATACTTCTGTAACTGCAGACATTTCAGACTTTTCTTGGGCCTTTTCTCCACCCTTATTTAAATGAACAGAAGTTATTGCTTTTGCCTTGGTGGGGTTTTGTCATCTGGTAGGTAGAGTGTTATTTAAACAGGGTTTGAAGAGCCGTGCATAGTAATAGTTGCAAAGGTGTGATTAAATATTCTAGACGTTACCTGATTGATTCAAACTAATGATTATAACATTCTTAGCAATTAGGTTATTTTTCCAATGTGTAAGACACAGGGAGCTTACTGTAGGAAAAACTTAGAGAAAAAGATCAGGGTAATGTTTAAATTATGGGTCATGGAAAATAAAGTTCCTTTGTTCCTAACATAGGAGCTGACATGTCGGGAAGAACTTCTAACTCTCCTCCTGTCACTTCTACCGCTGGTGTGGAAAATCCCTGTCAAAGAAGAAAAAGCAATAGGTAAGCTTTATCTGTTATGCTATTTGGAAATCTGAGGAAAATGGTGTATTTTGTCTGTATCATTACAGAGCCTAGGATTCCCAGATAGAGTAGAAAACCGTTGTAATATTCACCTAGAATATAGATGCTGGATTCTTAAAACCACCAAACAAACAAAACAGCTTAAAAAATCTCTATGTTCTATCATTATACAAGAAAAATCAAGACTGTACGGAAAAGGCAAAGGCCCTTGGTCAGTATGAAGGAGAGAGCTGCAACATACCACAGAGCTGGAATTGGTGGTCATGAGGTTTTATTTGGCTTTGCAGGTGAGAGAGGCAAAGGGGATTTGAAAGTGTGTGTGATACTTGGACTAATGTGAAGCTGTTGGTGATGTTGGAGAGAGCACAAAAGTTCTTAGGAAGGATGGTGATATCAAGGCAGTTAGCTCTGAGTATGGACTAGTACTGGATGATTATGAACAGTCAGGCTGTTCAAACTGTGCTACTTGAGGATTTAAATGACAAGGGTCAAATGGCCAGTGGACCTGTTCAGAGAAATGAAAGTGGTAATACAGAATGAAGGTATAAAAGAAAAATATGTTGTGCAAGAAGTAAACCCGCCAATGTATTTTTTTCTGGTGCTTGCTTTGATTAGAGGATAAAACAAGCTGCAACAAATCCAGAGGCTGACACTGTCTAAGCTCTAAAAGATTATCAACTGCAGCTGTCTGAATGTTCTTGTTTTTTTCAAGTCTTTCAGATGTAAGGTGCTGTTAGCATTTGCAGGTTAACAGTATTTAAAGGGTGAAATTTATAGTACTTTAATGTGATTAACTACCCTGCTTGCTCAACTGCATCTTTTTCATTCTACTGCAAGAGTGATTGAATGAAAAACACTTCAGTCATCTTATGAGAAGTTGACCCTTCCAGAATTAGTTTTAAATGATATTGTGTAAACAGGTTAAGATGTTTGCTTTTTGTACTGTGTTTAACATACGTATTTTCTTAATACAGATTGCTAGCTAGTAGTACTGATGCAATAAAACCAGCGTGTCCTGTAGTGTACTAAGAGCTCTGTTCTTCTGGACTGTTTTTTTCATTTATACTGCTGCACCTGGTAACTTTTTTGTGCAAGGAATATCCTTATTTCTTCAAGTACTTTTGGTTCCTTTTCTCCTCCAAAGCAGATGATCTTTCCTCAAGCAACATGGCCATGCCTCTGTGATACAATGAAAGCATCATGTTTGCACATTGAAGCATCTCTTAAGTGTAATAAATGGCCATATCTATAGGATGGGCAGTCCTGATTTTGCTAGTTTGTGGTACTGTAAATTATCATATTTTCTAAAAACTTGCAGTTGATATATGCTAGATCGTTATTGCTCAGAGCACCCAGATACAGTTCTGACACTGTTTAAAATGACCATGAAATTCATTCAAGAATGAATAACCTTTTTCATAATTCCGAAGTTGCATATACTTAAATAGGAAAATACTTAAATGTAATATATGTCTGTCTTTTCCTAAGGCTCCTAAGTAACTTTTGTCTTTCCATTGCAACAGATTTCAATCTACCCTTTACAGTTGATATATGCCTGACCAAAGAGAACACTTCAAGTTCTGTGAAATCCACTCAGGACAAGTTGGATGTAGATGGAAACAGCCGCTCTCCCCTTCAGGCCGCCGCAAAGCTCAACCCGCGGTCTCGGAAGAGCGGGCGCCTTCGCAAGACCACCCATCGTTACTCCGTGCGAGACGCAAGAAGGTCTCAGCTGTCCACTTCAGATTCAGAGGGCAATTCTGATGACAAGGCTACGGTCACCCTGAAACGCAGACGGTCCCAGTTCCTGCAGCCCTTTGTAACACATCCTCCTAGGGACAGCTACCTCGTAGGGAGAAGTGATGGCCTACCAGCTGAAGCAGTATCAAATTCTATTCCTGATACCTCTAACCCAGAAAATTCAAGCCAAATTCCAGCACAGGATTTAAAGCTGGAGATTTTGAATGAGCCAGCTGCAGTGATTGCTGAGAGCAACGTGGACAACTCTCCATTTGACTTATGCCATGTCTTACTGTCACTCCTAGAAAAAGTGTGCAAATTTGATGTTGCGTTGAATCACAGTTCTGTTCTTACAGCTAGTGTGATACCTACCTTAACTGAATTCTTATCAGGATTTGGGGACTCTTACACTGTGGGTAGTGGTGTGGAAACAGAAGTAGTTTCTGTAGGGTGGACAGAAGAACCTGTGGCTTTGATCCAAAGGATGCTCTTTAGAACAGTGCTTCGTCTTATGTCTTTAGATATTAGCAGTACAGAAACAATGCCTGACAACTTACGCAGAAATCTAACAGATTTACTTAAAGCAGCATTAAAAATCAGAAATTATTTGGGAAAGCAGCCTGATATTTTTGTTCCAGGGTCCAGAAAAGCACTGCTGCAGCAGGTTCGGGATGACTTAGTATTTTCCAGCTATCATCACAGAGCTTTGCTTCTGCCTGAGGTACTGGAGGGTGCCTTGCAAATTTTGATCTGCTGTCTGCAGAGTGCAGCCTCCAACCCCTTCTACTTTAGTCAAGCTATAGACCTGGTTCATGAGTTCATACAGCATCAGGGATTTAAGCTATTTGAAGTAACTGTGCTTCAGATGGAATGGCTGTGCATGAAGAATGAGGGAGTGACTGGGGAAGCCTCAGAGCACTTGAAAGCCCTGATCAACAGCATTATGAAAATCATCAGCACTGTCAAAAAGGTGAAGTCAGAGCAGCTTCATCAATCGGTGTGTACGAGAAAGCGTCACAGGCGGTGTGAGTACTCGCACTTCATGCACCACCACAGAGATCTTTCCGGCCTTTCTGTATCTGCTTTTAAAAACCAAGCTTCCAAAAGCCCGTTTGAAGCAGCTGATGGAGAAGTTCACTATCCTGACCGCTGCTGCTGCATCGCTGTTTGTGCACACCAGTGTCTGCACTTGTTGCAGCAGGTCTCTCTGAGCACTACCTGTGCTCAGATTCTCTCGGGTATGCACAACGTAGGAATATGCTGTTGCATGGACCCCAGGTCTGTGATTATCCCACTGCTTCATGCTTCCAAGTTACCAATATTAAAGAACTTCCAGCAGCACATACTGAACATCCTTAACAAGTTTATATTGGATCAGCTGGGTGGAGCTGACGTGTCTCCAAAAATCATACAGGCTTCATGCAATATATGTACTATTGACTGTGAGCAACTCGCTCAGCTGGAAGGTGCCTTGCAAGGCAACGCTGGTGATGCTGCTCTCGCCTCTAGTCCCTCTTGCAGGGTGCAGGGGATTCTGCCTAGCAGTGGATCTGAAGATATGCTCTTGAGATGGGATGCGCTGGAGGCTTATCGGGACCTTGCTTTTGAAGAAGACAAACTGCGTGGCGTGCAGTTTGCAAGCCATATATGCCACTTGATGCAAAAGGGAAATTCAGTGGTCCAATGGAAACTTTATAACTGTATTTATAATCCAGTGCTCCAGAGAGGTGTTGAGTTGGCTTGCTGTGCTCAACAAGTTGGAATAACTACAGCTGACAAACACACGTGCAGTTACCAGAGCCAGGGTTTGCCTTATGAAGTACTTCAGATTTATTTGCAGACACTCCCTGTGTTACTTAAATCCAGGTTAGTGAGTGAGATTTCTGCTTATTAATAGAGTGTATGCTAATTGTATAAGAACCCTGTATGTGTTACTGATTACCACATAAATTTTCCTTGCATTGTTTGCTGCACTCAGGAATTGCAGGGCTGTAAACAAGATACATGCCTCAACGCAGGATTCAGTCCCTTGCCAGTGGATGGATAAATCCACTGGGGGTCCGTATTGATGGGATAGAGGCGAGGGGTCCGTATTGATGGGATAGAGGCTTCAAGAAGTCAGTGTATAGATGAAAGCTGCATTTGTTTCTAATGTGCCATACTCTTTGCCTCTTAATTACTCATGCTAAAGTGACCCAGGAATGTTGAACAGATCCACATGTGACTTTGCTGTAGGAATTAAACTACTTTATCTGACCTGTTTCCTTGCTCCTGCAGAAATACAGTTCCACAGAAACTTACTCTGAAGAGTAAGTTAAGCTTATTTGTAGTCCTGAAGTCACTGCTTCTTAATTTACAAAGTCCCTCTCATATAAGCATAATTGTAAAGGCAAAACCAAACCAAAAGGTCCATTTTTTTCTATTTATTGAACTTATTTGTGTTATTGAGATTGACAAAATAGTTGTGTAGTAAAATTACTGGAAGTTTTTTTTGGAATATGAATGAGGATGTATTTTCTCCCTGGGAAAGCTGTTATTTTCATTCTTGAATCCTGTAAAACTGAAGCGAATTAGGGTTACCTGAAACAAAAATGAGGAATAGGCTAACATTCCAGTTTTCCTGAAGGATTATCTTGTGTTTTTAGCTTGCCGAAACTGTATCAGACACATCATGTTCTGGCGGGAAGGTGGGGGCAAACACTCTAGTAGCGAAGAAATAAGTAGTGAAGTTGAGATTGAAAGAATTTTATAGTTATCTATTCACTACTGGCATGAAGATAGAAATACACAAGTGAGGACATAATTTTTTTTAAGAGTATATGACTCACTTGTAGTAAAAGTTGACTCCGCAGGGAAGTAATGGGAAGGTAGAGGAGATGAGTGTCTATGAGCATACATGATACCCCAAGAAACAGCTTAAAGAATTTGTGATAAGCATCTCTACTAAATAGAATGGATGGGGAGTAGAAAGAAGGGCAAACCATTCTTGAAAACAGATATACTAAAGGGTGCTCATTGAACATTGGAGTTATGCCAAAAAGCCTGCAAAAACACTTGTTTGAAAGGTATTTCCTATAAATATGAAATTGCAGATATTTTCTGTTCATGGAATGCTAGTAAAATATGCTAGTAAAATAGGCATAGCTAGTCAAGTATGCTAAGGCTTCAATTTTATTTGAGGAGGAATCAACTTTCTGAAGGGGCAGAGCAGAAAAGTTATTTAAGCTTTCCAGCCCCTAATAAAAGGTAGGGGGAAGGTACCACTAAAGGAAAAGTGTCAAATTAATTAAATACATTCTACTCTTTGACCATCTTGTATTTTTGTTCTCTCTTTTAGAGTTCAATCAATATTCATCTCTTTATTTTTATAACAAAAAAGCTTATGACTTCTCTGTTACCATGTGGACAATATTTGTCTGGTGTTCTAGAAAGTCACAGACAAATTCCCCTCTATCTTATCTCACATTCCTGAGGTGGGATATTTACAGCAATTACTATAAACCTAGTCCTTTTTTTTTTTTCTTTGTGCTAGTTGTATATAGAGCATTACTTTTTGGTTAAGACAACTCCTCTAAAATACACGGCTTTATGGTTAGCTTATGAAGTAACTCTTGCTTTCTCTTGCAGGGTAATTAGAGACTCATTTTTGAGCTGTAATGGAGTAAACCAAATGATTGAATTAAATTACTTGGATGCTGTAAGGAGCCATTCTTTGAAGGTGTTAGAGACTTTGATACTCTGCCTTGGAGACCAGCAGAAAGACCAAGCAGTGGCAGAACCAGAAGGCTTGACCAGTGACCAGAAGGAGGCTGCCTCTGACTTAGCTGCTTCTCTTTTTAGCCAACACACCGTTTCAGAAGTTCCTCAAAGCCTCAGCAAGTTTTATGCTGGCCTCAAAGAGGCCTACCCAAAAAAGAAAAAGTTTGTGAGCCAAGACACTCACGTCAACACAATAAACCTGTTCCTCTGTGTTGCTTTCTTGTGTGTCAGTAAAGAAGCAGATTGTGACCGGGATTCAGCTAATGACTCTGAAGACACTTCAGGATATGACAGTACAGCTAGTGAGCCGCTAGGCCACAAGTTGCCCTATCTGTCCCTGGAAAGCCTTGCTTTGCCTTCCCTAGAATGCATTCACAGGGCTGCGGATATTTGGTCCATGTGTCGTTGGATCTATTTGTGTAGTTCAGTTTTCCAGAGACAGTTTCACAGACTTGGAGGGTTTGAAGCATGCCACAGATTACTAATCCTTATTATTCAGAAGCTTGCAAAGAGCAAGGAAAAGGAGCAAGAAAAAAAGGAGAGAGTATTGAATGAAAGCAGCAGAAGTTTGCATGGGAGCCCTTGTACTGAGCTTCTCATCAAGGATGACTCTGCTCAGTTGGCTGAAAATAGGGAGTTGGCACAATCAAAATATGACAGTTTTGATAAAAATCTTGCTGATGCAGAACAGCTGGTGTCTGAATGTGTTTCCTGTGACAGCTCTTTGAGTAGGGAAGACACTTCAGTTACTCCCGTTGCTAATCTTGAAGAGATGAAGCCTTCTGTAAGAGAAGAGGTTGAATGGGCACTTCAGGGAATCAGACTCCTTGAAGCTCTGCTGACAATCTGTCTGCACAGTGTGAGCAGTTTGCAGAAGGCAGAAGGAGAGACGTTTCACCAGGTACTCTCTAATTTCCCTTTGCCGTTTTATTTGTATTTATCTACAACAGTTTTTTAATGGTGACTTAACTGGAAGTTCTTTCAATGATGAAAGGGTAGGTTATGCTCTTACGATACCCTGTTTTCTGCATGGTACCTGAATGATACAGTTAAATCATTTGCTTAGTAAGGGGCTGTCAGTGCAAACTGCTTAACCTGCCAAATCCTTGTCATGACAAACCTGACAGATCTTCGTTATTGTGCAAGACTAGACAAAATCTGATACTTCTAATCGGGAAGTCTGAATAAATAGTGTTGCAGGTAGAAAGTTCTTAAAGTATGAGACTTTTTCAGTTATCCCAAATGGAATAACTGAATCAAAACACTTCTGTTTTTAAAAACACAGAATACTTGTGTGGATGATATTTTACTTGAAGTAAGAGACCAGCTTGCTCTTTCAAAAGTGATAGAAAGCGACTTGGCAAAGCCTCTGTTGGACTCACTGCTTCGTGTTGCGTTGGGCACATTTTCTGCTGATTTGGATCACTCTGAAGAAAAACTTGAGAAGGTATGGAGCTGACAGTAGTTTAAATATAGGAGGTTGCCAGGTCTCTTTTTTAGGTTTGTGCTCTTTAGTTAAGAGCATGTGCTTAAGACTGATCCTGTAGTGCTCATGAAAAGCATGTAAGTTGAATAAGGTCCTCGCATTTGCTCTTCAGGGAAACACCATGCATGGCCTCCCCTTGCCAAAGCAGGGTGGCAGGCTGTACTTTTATTTATGGATACACCTGAAACAGGAAGATTTGTTCTCCCTTTCACACCAGAGAAGCCAGAACTTTTGAACTGAGAGTTTCAGAGTAGGAGGGTTGACTGACTGATGGCTGCAGCGATTTTCACCTTTACAGTGGTGTCAAGGTGCTTTCCTTTTGATGATAGTGATTTTTAGAAATGTAGCTTTTCTTAATGAGTTGGCCAGTTGTTCTGCTAAACTTAAGTCAGGTAGATGGAAAAATTCATCTTTGTAGAGCTCCTTTTTCTGTTTAAGAATGGAGTATCCATAAGGTATCCTTGAAAAATTAGCTTGTGCTTGTTTGGAAGTATATGGTCTGATTCTGAGCTTGTTTTTCCAAGGGGGGCGGAAGACATGGGTGTCTGGAAGTTTTAAACTCCATGTTTTTTAACGAAGGAGGTAAACTTGTTGACACATGTTATACAGCCCCATCACACTGAAAAGGAGCCTGTTCCACAACCTGAAGACATTTCAGAAGAAGCTGAGGAGTCACAGTGCTGTAGTCTTAAACTCCCTGCCGCAGAGGAAGGATATGAAGCAGATAGTGAAAGTAACCCTGATGACAGCGAAGCCAAGGGTGATGGTAAATGAAAACTTGTTAAATAGGCAGAGCGATCTGTATGGCATAACTGACATGCTTAGCTTCTGAGATATGCAAAAATAGGGTGGGGATCAGAGGCCTTTTAGAGCTGCCTAGTTTTCCTACTCCCAGTAGGATCCAGTTATACATGGACAGATGACAGCTGTTCATTTTGTATGTTATAGGAACTGTTTTGTCCTTTTTTTCTTTTTTTTTTTGTGACTTCTGTGACATTAATTGTGAAATAATGTGTTGCTGAAATATATTCTTGATTGTGGTCCAGGCAGTTTTCTCCAGAGATGCTTATCACTGCTTTGCTTACAAATCTAAGTTCAAACTTTTTTTATAACCCTGTAGGAATCAAGTTAAATCTAAGCAATCTAGTTATAGCATATGGTCTCCTTTCATTTTCATTCAGCCACTAGTGTGCACATTCCTTATTATACTGTATTTGTTTCAGTATGCTTAATTTTGAAGACGAATTTTCATTTTTCCTTTGTGCTGAGCATCTGGATGCTTATGCTCTTATGTAATATGAGGTCAGCATGAGCAATAATGTACTTGAATAGAACTAAGTTTTTTGTTGGGGTGTGCTTATATAGCTAGGCTTTATCAGTAACAACACATAGGAGTGTATATAGAATGTATATAGATGTATAAAGAACATGAGCTCTTTTGGGAACTTGTGGAGTGAAAACAGTTTGCTGGAAGTACTTAAGATTAATGACATATTTTAAAGGTTTATCCAGATATAACAAGGAGGAATGCCTAAATATTATGTCCTATAGCTTTTATTTTTTTCTGAAGATGGTCTGTTATGTGTTGATATTTTGAATTAAGCAATTAAACTTCTTCCCCATCTTCTTAAATCAGTAATTCAGTAAATCAGTAATACCCACCCACACACTAGACAAGCTCAGTCAGCTTCCTTGATGAGCTCAGTCTTCTGTATAGAAGTTCAGGTTCTCTTACAGTGATTTTTAGTAATATTTTTATGAATTACTTATCACTTAAGTATCTCTAGTTCCCAAGAAGTAAAGGGATGTAGTTAATATAGTGGAAGAAACTACATTTTTGCATTTTCTGATTCACAGGGAAATGTGAAAAAACACTGCAGAACAGAAAGTTCAGCTAATTTCTGGAAAGTAGTTATAATTTAGTGACTCTTGTTTTGTACCTTTGAGATGGCTGTAGAAAGTATGCCCTTGGATTTCTTGTTTGATTCTCACAAACTATGTTCGCCTAGATAAGTTTCTCTAAGATGGTTTTCTCTTTCAGAAGCAGTCACAAAGGCAGAACCAGGATGCACTGGCCCTCCGGGTTACTTTGGTGATATAACTGAAAACATCAGTCAAGGAGAATTAATATATCCTGAAATCTGCATGCTGGAATTAAACTTGCTTTCAGCTGGTAATGCAAGTCTGGAAGTGCTTGCTCATGTATTCCAAAGCTGCCTGAAAATCATCAGTCAGAAGGAGAGAAATGCCACTTTACTTATAGAACAGGTAAAAAAAAAAGTATTAAACAGAACCAGAAACGTAATGCTACATACCTTATTTTGGTCAGTTTTATAAGAACATTATACCTAATTGAGTCAACTCAGAAATATTCTAACGTGCTATTGCTATTAGGGCATTTGATATGACCTCAAAAAAATGTAAATAACTGTAGCACAGGTAGGTGCTATACTGAATTTTGAAGTTACCAGAAGGGATAGTTTGCTACTGTGGCAAGATACTTGACCTACAAACAAAGCTTCTGAATTTCACACTTGGCTCCTTTCATTAGGGCTGTTCAATTGCTAAAGCAATTGATACAGTTTTAATAACCGGTAAGCTATTAAACAAAACAGTCTTGATATATTCAGTATTTTTCTCTTAAGCTGTGATATGGGTTATACATATGTAGCATTATAAGGAAAGATGATTTCCCGGTAGTGTCTTTGTTTTTAATGCTTAATGAAGGTTAAGTGGTGACTGCTACTCAAATGCTAGGTATTAAAGGGCATGTGGGTTTTGCAGATGAGTATTTAATCTTACTCTCATTTACCACACACCGTTGTCACGAAGCCCTGAAATAGGTAGGAAGTGTTCTGTCCTATCTTTAAAAGCAGCTATGCCTTTTTACCCTTTTCTTCCATTGTCTACCAATTCTGTCTAACATTATTAGCACTATATGTTCTGTAGGAATTATGGCTCCTATGGTACATGACTCATTGAGGTGGAAAAGTAATACATAAGGACTTAATGTTTTGTAAACAGGTAATTTCTGAAGGCCTTGGAATTTTAAATATTTCAGAAATAATTATCAGAAAATGTTTTTCACATGTACCCACACTATCTGCTTTTATAAACTTCCAGTGTACAGGTTAATGTCCTCATGGTTTCTGTTTCTGAAGGTTAGCTTGTAGTTTTTGTCTTTTACTAACCAAATAAAGTGTGTCCTTTCTACAGCAGAAAATATGGCTAAGTACTCTAAATTGAACTTTCAAATCTAAGCTTTATGGCCTAAATCAAAATCTGAAGTTAAAGTGGGTGGAAAACACTTGTATTTTGAGACTCCATTTTTTTTCCTGTGTATAGCATCACGTTTCATATACTAAACATCAATATATGAAATGATTTTATAATTAAATTCATTTAGTCAAGTTAATACTGTTTAAGTATGCACAAACATGCTTATGATTTATCAATAAAGATGCCTTTTCCTGAAATTTCATACATTTGAAGCAGACTTCTTTGAGAGTGTATTTTGATAATTTCAGTTTCCTAGAAGGAAGTAAGCTTCAAGTAGTTCTCAAACTGCGAGATGACTACGTATTTTTAGGCTATTTTGATCAGGGGATATGAAAATGCTCCTTTCAAATGTTAACGCTATCATTTTTTTTCTCGACATATTTTGGGAAGAGTGAGATGCTAATTTTGAATGCTAATAATCCTTGTCAGAGATTGCCTTTTGTGAAGGATGTTCCTCTACTTCAGTCCGTTTTAGAGAAGGGACCAAGGGGAAGAGTTCTCAAGAGTCACTGGGTTGGTTGTAGCCCAGAGGATTCTTTTTGAATCAGCTGAATTTCAAAGTCTCTCCATTTGATGTGATGTGATTGAACTGTGCAGATCATGAAAGCATGTTTTCTAGCAAATATTAAAGTATTTCCATAATTTAAAGTACTTTAAATCATTTTTTTACTTCAATTTCTCTTGAAACTATTCTTGTCTAGAGTTGATCTTTGTTCATGTTGCTTAAACTGGTTTATGTGGTTCAGATATCAAACTTCTTTTTTTAAGGGAGCTGTTAAAAATCTTTTGGGAGGATTTCTAAACATATTGACCCAGACGGAGTCTAGTTTTCATGGTGAGTTCAAGGTCCAGGTAACTTAATGGTATTTATAATGTTTATATATAAATAAGTATATACATACACCCTCAATTTTCAGCCTTTTTTAGCTAATGCATTATGTCAAGCAAACTCATTGACACGTATGAGTCTTTGCAGCGGTGTGTTTATTTAACTTGTGACAAGTGTCTAACCTCTTTGTAAATATAGGATTAGTTTTTGAGCTGGTAGGAATCTGCATTATTTAAATACATGCCAGCAGATCACACTGGCTGAAATTGTAAACCTAAGATGACAGTATTAACTGCTGTTTTCCCAAGTAATTTTCATCTTACTGATTAAATCTGACTTGGCACATCATCAGTTTTTATTTCAAATCTCTGCATAACACAAGACTTGCTGATGTCTTGAATTATTTTTATTTTAATTTAGAAAATAGCTAGCTGATCCAGCAATGTAGAGCCAAATTATATGCCTGCCACAAGGTAGCTCGCATAATGAGGTTGCTCTACTGCAGGAGTTGTTGTAAACGCCTCCCAGAGCTTTGATCCTTGGCTCTGTGGGGAGAATCTCTGGGAACCTAGCACCTAAAAACTGGATTCCCAGACTTTCAGACTCCCCTTTGTAAACCTGGGAGTCTGTAATTTTCTAGATTCATTCTGTGAAATTTTGAATAATAATACTGGTCAGGAAATATGGTCAAACTCTAAAAATCTGGTATCTCTATTATTCAGCATGTAATCATCACAGCATTCTGAATTCCAAATTAATCTTTCTTTCCCCAAAAATTGTATTAAAGGATTTTTTTTATCCCTCTTTCCAGCATGTCAGATGGTGTTAGTAGACCTGTTAGTGTCTTTGATGAGCTCACAAACGTGTTCAGAAGAGTTAACTCTTCTCCTAAGGATATTTTTGGAAAAGACACCCTGTACGGTACGTATGCAGTTGTGAAAGACAAGAGCTCTAGTAACTTTTTCTTGTGCACAAGAAAACTCTAGAGGAATCGTGAGGAGACTGCCATTATGGTAGCAGTGAATACTGCTCAAAGCCATTCCCATAGTGTTATAAAGCATTTCAGTGTCAGGAATGAGTGCTGTTTTTTTCAGCAGAAAGTACATTCTAAGTTGTCTTAAGTCAATTTGAATAATGCTGGAACCTGCAGCTTGGGAATTCTCTACTACTGAAATTCCTAGGACTATGTGTAGGGGGAAAAATATAGAAGATACCTCAAATATCTGAACAAACTGAAGGCAACAAAAGCAGGTTGCCATAATTACTTAACTTTAGAAGCTTTGACTTAGGGACTGAGGTGGCTTTGTGGCTGGTGATGCAACAGCAAAATGACTGCAGTGTGGGCCACTTTAACTTGTTCAGTCATGAGGTGAAAGGTGTGGGCTGTAGAAGTACAAGTTCATCTGTTGACATATAATAAATGTGAGATAAGACTGCTCAGTGACCACTTGCTATGGTTTAGCCAAATTCTGAGCATGGTAATTTGAAGACTGATCTGCAGTGACTTTATCCTCAAACCTGTTGAGCCTTAATCCTTTGAAGTTGATATTTAGTATTGTAAATATGCATCAGTTAGGATATGGAAGCCATTCTGTTTTAGGGGAACAAATACAATTTCAAATAAGGAGGAAGATCCTATTCAGTGAAGTGATGAGACTTGGCTATATAGTGTGAACAGTTTGTGTTTTTGTCTTTTTCTTCTAGGAGATACTGCTTAAGGGCATATTGAAGATTGTAGAAACTAATATCTATATGACCCCATTACAGTACCTTGCCTTTCCTTTGCTACATGGTACACATTCAAGTAGCAGTTCGTCCCAAAAAT
The DNA here is from genome assembly GCA_013398315.1 of Nothoprocta pentlandii. Lineage (NCBI taxonomy): Eukaryota > Metazoa > Chordata > Aves > Tinamiformes > Tinamidae > Nothoprocta > Nothoprocta pentlandii. Next base: position 132,495 of record VZSG01000342.1, on the reverse strand, counting down.
CTGCTAGTACTCCCAACAACAAGACTGCTGGACTACTAAAAAGAGCAAAGCTTTCACAGAGTAAGAAGGAGGCAGATGGTGAAAATTTGACTCACCAGCTGCTTTCGTCTTGGTACGTAGCCCCCATTCACCTGCCTTTAGTTGGACAAAACTGTTGGCCACACATGTCTGAGGGCTTCAGTGTCTCCCTGTGGTTTCATCTGGAGTGTCGTCACGAAGCAGAGAACTTGACAGAAAAGGGGAAGAAGATCAAGAAAAGAGGCAAGCTGTTAACTGCAAGAGAGAACAGCTTTGACAGCACAGGTGAAGGCTTTGGTACTACTTGTTTCTATTTGGTTATCATTGGGAGTTCTGATTACTAGTTGATTTGCCGTATATAAAAGGTGCAGTCTATTTGTCTGTATTCCAAACAGGAGTGCTTGAGTCTTTAGGATGTTCTTTAAGAAAGTGTTAGGTGCAAGCTCATGTTTAACAGGTGTGATTTGAAAAAAAAAAAATCTAAAGAATCAAGACTTCCAACAATTAACATTATATGGCATATATTAGCATATATTAACATTATATGACATGTCAAAGTGGCTTTAATAATTTCTGTGTAGTTTAAAGTTTAGTAGCATCACCTGATTACAAATAAAAATATGCAAAATAGAGTGTTAATGTTGAGGTTACACTCCTCCATTTTAGTATATCAAACAGTGCTAGAGCTGTAAAAACAAATCAAAAAAAAAAAAAAGAAAAAGGAACAAAGAGAAATAAAGAAGCAACCAAAACCAAACATGCACATCCTAGTAAGCTCCCTTTTCAAAACAATTCTGCTCAGTACTTGACCTATTTCTTGTTCCTACTTAGTAGCTGGTAGGATACATTAGTTTTATTGCATAGTAATTGTATATGAACACTTCTCTCTTTCCAGATGAAACAAAATCTGTTGAAATGGAGTACCTAAGCTTGGGAGATAAACTTGTTGAAGATGGCTGTATTCATATCACTTCATTGGGTTCCAAAGCACTGATGATACAAGTCTGGGCAGATTTGAACACTAGAGCTTTCATATTTCGGTACTGGATATTACTGTGTATTAGTCAAGTTTATTGTTCACAAATCTACAGTAATGCTGTTTGCTTAGGTCAGCCTCTAGTCTTGAATGTCTCATTTATATATTTGTGTGTGTATGTTTATATATATAAAAAACACCCAAAATAAGTTGCAAGATGAGTCAAAAGTAGTGCAAGTTAACCATTAAAATGTGAATGGAGGTTGTCCAATGAATGTAAATGTAAAAGGTGTTTATAAACTTAATTTTCACAAATAACGAATCTCAAAAAGGATCTGAAGCTGCAGTCTTAGAACACTATTTCACAGGTTATCTGCTTTCTTAATAAACTGAACTTTTCTCTAAAATGGAGATCACATTATCCGCTTTTAAAATGTAAGTAGATTCACACAGGTTAATTAAGTTGAAGCTGTAATCTGAGGATTTCCCTGTTTTATGTTTAGCCTCTAAATACAGAGTTGTTACTGAAGAAAGAGTTGAACAGTATAACTTAAACTACTATGAGGCCAAAAAGTGCAGATTTGGGTTTTTAAAATTCATTTTGGAAAGCAAACATTTGTTCTTCCTCCTTTTTTATTTGCCTAGTATGTGCATGGATCCAAACGATGACATGAAAGCTGGTCTGCTGGCACAGGCTGAATCTCCAGAGAATGTTTTCCTTACGGGCAAGTGGCAACACTTGGCAATAACATATCAGCAGCAGCCAGAGGGCAAGAAAAATATTCGTGGAAGGCTATTGCTTTGGATTTCTGGTCAGAGGTAGAGTATACATCTCCAAGATCTTTGTCCTCTTTTTAAGAGAATGTAAACTAAGTAGGAAAACCTCTATGCTACTTCAATACAGGCTAACGTAGTGTTTGGGGAGAGGAAAGGAATTAACTATCAAGATGTGACCAGAGTTGTGATTTCTTTCAATAAAAGAAGATATGCGTTAGGCTGTGTTTGAACTGAAGGCTTGTGATCAGGAATAAGTAAGAGAGGTAAATACTACATGATTTTGAGAATGGAATCCCCTGAAAGCTGTACGTTGAAGCTAGCAGAAGGCATGATTTTTTGGTAGTAGAATTCAAGAGGTATAGTATTCAGGTACTGAATTCAGATACTGCTTAATTCTTTCCTCTTTTTCTTTTTTTTACAGTCAATTTTGTTTGCTTGTTTTTTAAATTCTGATTAGCAAGTACAATAGTAAAGCTGTATCTGAAAAGAAACACTTTGGTTTTCTGGACTCAAATTGTGTAAATAACCTGAGAATCAAGTTATAAAGTATATTACATATTTTGAACTTTTTGGAAAATATGTAGATAAAATTTAAGAAACATGAATCTCAATAATTGAGTCTGTGCACACAGATGTGCAAAAAAGTCCAAATATGAATATAGTGGGAAAACTGAATATACTGCTCTGCACATGGGCATTTAATGAGGCCACTCTGTGTATGGTGCCCTGTTTGCTAGTGCAGGCAGTGATAGACTCTTCCAGGAAACTTCAAATGAACTTTACAGTTCAATTGTTGTTCAGTTGTCCGTGTGAGCACACACTAGGCTTATAGGGTGATTCCTGAGAGCTTTGTGCTTATTGCCTATGGCTATATACCAACGAGTAAGCTCTGACAAGGTTCCCCTGTGCAAGGACATTCTGGACATAATATTTCGTAATGGATATTCTGAGCTGTGCTCTCTGAATTAGACCATCATCAAAGGCCTCTTTTGGAGCGATTTTTTGGACAAACTATGATATATTAAATTGTGTAAAATCACTCAGACCTGCCTGCTTTATCTATGTTTATATAGATATATGTTTTTTTCTTCACTGAGGTCAGGTAGGGAAAACTGACTGCATGGCAAACCCAGTTAGGACTCAATCCATCTTTGACCCATTTTAGGTAGCATTTATATTTATACCCACACAAGCTACATTAATGTAACCGAGTCCTAAGATGTCTGCATGTTGTTAATAGCGTTGGTAGTAATTTGATTAGCTCTCAATGTTTATGTTTTATATCTGTTTTTAGGAAATGTGAAATTAATTTAGATTATACACTACCACGGAAAACAAGCTTATCATCCGACAGTAATAAAACCTTTTGTATGATTGGCCATTGTACATCCTCTCAAGAAGACTTGCTTCGGTTGTCGGGTAGATGGCATCTTGGAAATCTGCTTCTCTTTAATGGTACTTCTAATATTTTACTTATTTTTTTAACTTGTATAACCCTTGATTTCCTCCTCCTCTCCGTTAAAGTTTATTTTTATGGTTTTATAACTTGGCATAAACATGTGCTTACAAGTGCATGCTGTGGAGGAGCTGTTTGTGGGAAAGGTGAGCTCCATCTGCTGGCTGTGCACTGACCGCCTGTGTCTGCGTTAAGAGATTCCTCCAGGGAGCCCTGGATTTACTGCTGCACCCCCACGTCACAGATCTGAGTCTTTCTGGAAGCATATGGCTGCTCAGCATAAGTCTGCAAACTAATATTTAGGCATTTCGACAGTTATTGAACAGCAAAGCAGTTGAACCAAGTGGGACTCTTCTCCAACTAGGAGATGCTTCTTTTGAAGAAATGATCTCAAAACCAGATGGCCTCAGAAATGCTTGTTTTCCTACCTGGAAGGGGAGCAAGATCCACTTTGGTCTCTGTTTCCTACGTAATTGTGGTTTGTCTTGGTTTGTTTCTTTTTAATTTGTATTTTCCATCCCTTAGTAAATTGAATTTATCATTTCCCTGAGTTTCCTTCTGAGTTGTGCACTCCGAGTCCACAATGTTATAGCGTATTCTTGTCTGTAATTTTGCTGCCGTTTGAAAATTTTGGGGATACTTGGATAGATTCTTTTCATTTACAGAAAAAAAATGCATTATAATATATATGCTGTCTTTCAGTTTGTCCAGATTATCTTCCTGACTCTCAATTTCCTTTCAGCTGCTTCAGCATCTCCTTGCTTCCCGCCCCCTGAATTGATCTGTCTTGCAGCATGTGTCAGAAATCATGGATCTATAGTAGTTAATGAGCATTAACCTGTTCTAGTTGTTTCTGATGGTCAAGTCCTACACAAACTTGCTAGTTTCTTCTTTGTAGTCTCTTAGTTGAAGACTGTTAGCTGAAGACTAGACTGTTGCTAGTTTCTTCTTTATAAAGTCTCTACTAACCAATGCTTTTCTTTTGAGAATTTTTGAGGATTTAAATATTCTTCTGGATTTTTTAGGTGCAAAAATTGGACCAGAGGAAGCATTCTATTTATATGCTTGCGGACCAGACTTCACATCTGTCATGCCTTGTAAATATGGAAAAACATTAACCGATTGCTCTAAGTACATAAGTAAAGATATTCTACAATGTGAACAAATTAAGGAGCTTTTAATGACAAAAAAGGAAGTGGATGTTGGACCTTTAGTTGTAAGTTTTGTCTTCAAAATGGTTCTTTCTTCCTTTCTTAGAACTCATTAAGGAAATGAGAACACATTTCTTGTTGCCTTTCTACCCTCTGCCAAAGTGCTTGACTCTCCAAGTAAGCAGGAGCAAATTCAATTCGTAAAGTCATTGCTTGTTCTTCCTGTTTGTTTCAAGGGGAGCTGAAAAAAAGAAAATGACCTTATCAATAAGATGGGTTATATTTGGGGTATTGTCTGAAAGTTTCTGTTTTACAAACCCTCTCTGTTAGAGGAATGTTTCTGATCTTGTTCTTTAGCAGTGTTGTAACTGTAAGCAAAAACTTGTTCTGTCTGGATATAATCCTTATGGACACTGAACTTTGAGTTAAGGGGATGAGTGGATTAAATTAGCATCATGCAACTGTTATGCTTACTTTGTTGCATAAAACTCTAGGTAAACAAAGTAGAACTGCTCAGAAGTAAATTGATCTCTTGCATAGAAAATAATCGACTTAACTGCTATCTCCTGTAGATAAATGCATTCCAGATATGATCACTTTACACCTTCTATAAAAATGAGTCAGTTGCTTTTGACAGGAGTTTTGTTTCTGATCCAAGTCTCTTCATCAATGAAGAAATCTCTAGTTCTCTATATGTAATCATCTATTGAAATGCTCTGGCAGTGTGGCTGATGGAAGAACAAATTTAGTTAGACATTTTGAAAAATAGCAGCTATTTTCTAATTTGGACACTAAAGGAATCTGCCCACTCTCATAAAGGAAGGCAAACTTTATCGCAATACTTCTGTGTAGTCTTTTTATTTTACCTTTGTCAGCAACTTTGTTTTTATATGAAAAATTGCTGATGCTTCAGATGATGAGAGGGAGTTTCTTTTTTTAGTATTTTCTTAACTTTCTCTCATGTAGCTACCAAGACCTAGTGCTTGTGCAAAGAAACTAAGAACAAAGAACTCTTTGTTCTAACATCATGATGAATGCACACCTGTACAAAGCTTTGAGCAGAATGAGGATAAAGTAGAAATGAACTGACAAATTGACTGCTACTTGCTGTAGAAATGAACTGACAAATTTACTATTACTTGCTCTTAAGTGAGGTTTTTTTTCCCCTCTCATATTAAATAGTCAGTTCAACTTTCTTGACATCTGACTTATGAACTTCTCTTGTTTCAGGAAAGCCTTGCTGTTGTTTATACCACATGCTGCCCTGGTCAATACACCATATATGAACCTGTTATTCGACTAAAAAGTCAAGTGAAAACTGTGCCTTCTCAGCGACCTTTCAGTTCAAAAGAAGTTCAGAGTGGTGTGTTGGATTCTCATCACCTGAAATTACTTCAGCCAGTACAATATAAGACCCTTCAGGGAATACTACATGAAATTGGAGGAACTGGTGCATTTGTCTTCCTCTTTGCTAGGGTAAGGAGGCTTGGCGTGGGGAGTTGTGGTCTGCCCAATAAGAATTTCCTTTAGTCTTGGGTAGCCAAACAGTTGTTGTAGCCATCCTGCTCCTGTAAGTACCCGTATTAGTCTTAGCAGATCATGATTTACCACGGTAGGAGTTCTGTCATTTTAGGTAGTATCTGAATGTGTATGTATGCAATACAAAAATGCAGATTGTGTACATAACCTGCAAGTCTTTAAAAACTTTATATAATCTCTAATATGATTTAGAAATGCAAGGATTTTTGTCTCATTTCAAGTGATCTATTAAACTTATTTTCCAGGTTGTTGAGATTAGCAGCTGTGAGGACACTCAAGCTCTAGCACTTCAACTTATACTATCCTTAACAAAATACAATCAGCAGAGAATACAGGAGATGGAGAACTGTAATGGCTATTCTATGGTTCATCGAGTGTTGGTCAAACCAAAGTGTGTTGTTGGATTTTGCATGCTGAAGGTGAAGCTCTTTAAACTGTTGGTATAACTGCTGTTTGCTGAAAATGTCTTGGCAAAGCCCTTCCAGAAAGTTTGCTTGTAATGGGAAATATCGCTTGGTACTTCTTTCATTGAAACACCTATTAGGAATATTTTGAAGAAAATTGTGATACTGAGACTCAGACTGGTATCTTCTGGTGGATAGAATTGCTAGGGATGCTTCTTTTTATAGTACAATGAAATCTGAGTCTTCTAAGTTTGTGGTATGGTTTAAGGTTTTCAGGTGTTTGTTAGCTGAGGGCTCATCTTGGCACAACACCTGGATTTTTTAAATTCTATGTACTTGCTTTATGAAGCTTTTAAAGTGCTTCCAGTTATTACTAAACTCATTTCCAAGTTGGCCATGTAGACTGTGCTTTCCTTAAAAAGGCGGTTATCCCTTTAAAGAATTTGTTCATAAATGTGAGGGGACAGCTATACTGTTCTATACTTGCAAACTTAATTTTTTTTTCCCCTCTAAGACTCTCCTTGAAGGATGCTGCAGTGATGAAATTCTTTATATAAGTGAAAATGGGCAATTCATGCTTGATACAGATTCTACTGCAGTAATCCAGGATGTTCAGTTGTTAGAAAAACTGCTGCTTGACTGGAAGATATGGTCTAAAGCAAAGGTAATTACTTTCTTTCTAAGAAAGATTTTATTTTTCCATGGTTAAAAGCCAAATGAAACAAAGTAATTATAAACCTGAAAGCAATTTCTTCAGTTAGATTTCAGTAGCTACTAAAAGAGTCCAAAATTAACAGTCCTTGTCTTTAAATAATTGGTAGTAAAATCAAGCTCTCACTTGTCAATGCTGCAGCTTACCTTAGTTTATGTCCTTACTAAATGTACAAAGTCTTAATTTTTAAGAGAAACTTATTGAGTCTGAGGAAGATGACTTGCCTACTCCTTCACTTACAAAACTATTGAAAACCAAAATAAAAGATAAAGAAAACTCAGTATGAGTGAAATAATATTTTGGATTTTTTAACTTCAATCAGTAAGATTTTCTTAATTCTTTGCCTTTAATGAGCATGACCTTGGACTTCTGATTTGCTCCTGGCACATTTACACTTGCTGTATCTTCTCAGATGTTGAAACTTATTGTATGATTATCTGCCTAATTTGTTAGAAGTCCTCAGTAAAGACCTGAATGAAGTTTAATGAAGTTTGAACCTATAATCTTTTTTTTTCCCTCTTTAGGAAGGTGTTTGGGAAACTCTGTTAGCAGCTCTAGAAATCCTTATTAGAGCTAACCATCACCAACAGATGTTTAACATTAAACAGCTGTTGAAAGCTCAAGTAGTACATCACTTCTTGTTAACATGTCAAGTTCTCCAGGTACTTTCAGTCTGAAATCTTATTTCATGCTTGTCAAATACCTACTTGTGTTTGAGGGGTGGGGGGAAAGAAATTTAGATCCATTTGAAAAATCCACTTCTATAGTCTGTCCTTTGGCTTGTCCTCAATTTCCAGCAGCTTTTCACCCACTTTACTCATGGTGGTAGAGTGAGTAGTGCTATTTTCTGATTCACAGAAGAGATGAGAGGTTTTAACTGTGTCTTTCTAGTTGAAAGTATAAACAAAACTACTTTGAATAGGAGCAGAATGAAGTTGTGAACCTTTGCAGGTCTGACACGTCTCACGAGTTTTACATTCAAGTCTTCATTACTCAGAAACAGATCATATAAGAATTTTGTACTTTTCAGGAAGCAATGGTTTTGTATTTTAGGGATGATCAATTTTTTTGTCATTTTCAAGAAAAGATACAATACAACTATTTTAGTATATTTTTGTCATAGATTGCTAAGTAACGATGACCAAAATTGAAACTTAGAGCTTTATAAATGAATTTGTGTATGGAAGAGGGTGTTTTAATTTCAAGTTAAAAACATTGAAATAGCATTTACTATTTCTCAATTTTTTTGAGTTTTTATAAAACTTTTTATAAATATGTAAAAATGAGAAAAACAAATATTTCAAGAGTGACTCATTCTAAGACTCCAATGTTTTAAATCAAAGTAGTATAGCATGCAGAAGGCAGGCTTTTCTGAATTGAACTTGAGTAGAACACGTGTAATATTCTCTTCCTGCCTGAATTTTAAGTGGTAGACTTGGATAACATTTAATGCATGCAGTAACTTTTGAGTTAAATAATACAGATTTCATTATTTGTCTGGTCTTTTACAGTATGATAATTGAAGTGGGGGAAATGACAAATTTATGGCAAAATGTGAATGCAAGTAACTTAGAGTTGTACTGCTCTTCCTTTGTAGGAACATAAAGAAGGTCACCTTGCATCTCTGCCTCGGGAGGTTTGTAGGTCATTTGTGAAAATAATTGAAGAAGTACTTGGATCTCCCCCTGACCTGGAACTGCTGACACTCATCTTCAATTTCCTCTTAGCAGTTCACCCTCCCACTAATACATATGTTTGTCACAACCCTACCAACTTCTACTTTTCCCTGCACATAGGTAGATACCTCATGTTTAAGTAGCAATAGACAATAAGATACAATTCTACTCCCAGACTAAAATATAAAAATTATCCCTTATTTGTAGAATGGTTATTGATATAGTAGCCTTCAAAGAAGATATTTATAATAATTGTATGTACAGGATGTACATACAATTAATTAATGTACTTTTTAGAACAATTAATTAATTTTAGAACAATTAATGTGCTTTTAGAACTTATTTTAAGTTTCTGTCTTTAAAGACCCTGTGGTGTTAAATATAGTGTGTAACGCTAGCTGTGAGCATGGATACAATATCTGTTGGATAAGTAAAAGTTTGGGAGCAACTAGATGCCCTTGGTTCTGCAGCATCAGATGCTTAGGCTTAAGAGTATAATATATCCATGTCAGACATTCAAGGTTTTGAATGTCTTTGACAGCGTTGGTCGAATCCTCCTTATTTAGGAAGCTGTGGTTCCAGTGGAAAAGTGGGGATGGTGCATTGGGTATACTCAGCTGTTTGAAGTTGGTAAAGTTGCAAGTCAAGTTTTAAGTTTAAAAAAAAAAAAAAGTATAGGCATGAATTATAAATCCAAATTAATTTGGCAATGTTGTTATAAATGTGCCTCAAATGACCTTCCATTGTGGATTCTTGAATGAAGGGCCCAAGGAACACTTTTAGCAAATGGTCAGTCATACCCTGAGGTGCAATGTCAGGCACCATTGTGTGCAAGTTATAGAAAGTACATATTGTTGTTATGGCTACATCACAACCTTCATATTAATATATATTAATTATTAATATAGCTGTAACAGGTGAATGCTTTTGCAAACAATGATATTCTAGGTCTTTTTTTTAAAAAAAAAAAGTCTTGGTCTTTTAATAACTGAAAAACTAGTAGATGTTTAGTCCATGCTTTACTATTGTAGTATCTTGTACATCTTGGACTTGTTCTATGTAAACATTGAATTTGAGCCAAGTTCAGAATGTTTTCTCCCTTAACAGACAGGCACATACTTCCAGTTTTAGTAACTGGTCTGTTTTCAAGGCAGTACAATTTTTGTCTACATTTATGCTCGAATATTAGTAGATATAAGAGTAGAACCTGATTTTTGTACTATATGCTGCATTAGATTGATGCTTTTGGGAACAGGGTGACCCTCTGATATTACAAGAAGTCCAAGTTGTTATTAGCAGTATGCTAGGACAGAATATCTTTAATGCTTGTAAGCTGCTGAGTAATTGTTTTCCCCCTTCTTATCTTTTGTTTCCAGATGGTAAAATTTTTCAGGAGAAGGTTGAATCACTTATGTACCTGAGAAATTCCAGCAGTGGTGGGAAGTCAGTAGACAGTTCCACATTTGTCATTACAACTCCAACTGGATTTACAGCTTCACCACCGGAAGGTAATCAATGCTGGAAAAAAAGCATGAGGAAGTAAGAGAATCTTTTTGGCCAGCCTGCCTTAGAGGTGTTTGCTCACAGATTTCTAACTAACCTTCTATTAGAGCTTGATGCCTGATCAGCAAAATAAGGATTGAATTGAACATGGCCTCTATTTTTCATTGGCGAGCTGAGATGAACAAGACAGTGCACTGATTTAGATATATGGTTAATCTTATATCCAAATTTATTTTATTGAATTTATGAATGGTAGGCTTAGGCAGTGAAGCAAACCAGATAGCTGAGAACACTCACATTTATTGAACAGACTTGCTAGAGAAGTACAAGAATGTCTAACCAGGGAAAAGTTAAAATAATAAACTATAAGCTGCTATCTATTCACAAAGCATTAAGCTGATGCTTTTTTCTTAGAGTATAATTGTTAAATATCCCCTTTAAATAACATTATTTGCTTATATTGTGGATATTAGTGTTCCTACATTAGAGAAAATACATAGGAAAACATAAAGAACAATTTATGAACAAGCAGTTGTAAAACCTACCAGTGAGCAATTTCCTTGACAATCTCACATGGCGTGTGAAATCATTGGGGGTACAAAGATAACTTCTTGAGTTTTGAATTCCTCTGCTATGAATGCAAAGTATGTCATAGCTTAACAAAAAAAAGTGGTTAGTGCCTAGATACAGATTTTCATTCCTTTCATTCCTTTTTTTTCTTCCATCTGCTCCAATATATTATTTCAGCATCTAAAACACTGATGCAATTAGTTTAATGTAATAACCTTTTCAGCTGGTGTGCTGCAGTGAAGTGTGATGCTTTGCTGTATACGTTGTCAAACCATGTAGCTGTCTTTTTTTTTTTTCCATTTTAGTTTTTCATATTCAGTTGGTAAATACCACCTGCAAATCAAAAGCTAAAATCTGTAATTTCCACTTAAATCTTTTTTAAAATCATCTGTGATGTTCCTGAGCATTGTGTTTCTGAAATGGAATTTCCAAGTGTAGTTAAGCTGTCTTTGAACATGGCTGCTTGCATGTAGGTTTGCACTTGGGTGCACTATCCTGCTACAAGCCTGGCTATGAGATGCCTGCAAGCTCTATGGGTCCTTGCTGTTGGCTGCAAGGTCACTTGGTGTGACAATAGATCTGTGCCAGTAAGAGGCACAGAGGTATCTGTCTCAGCAACTAGAAAATAGATGGCACTCATAAAAGTATCCTGATGCTTCATCACTGTGTTAGAATGAACTGGTACACAGTTCTCTAAGTACTCTTGGCTGAGCAAAATCTGCTTTTCTTAGTCAAAGACTTTCTGTAACAGGTTGGTATGCAAACTACTGCCCCTCTTACATTTTAATACCAGGCTTCTGTACTAAGAGGCACTCAGAATTTTACTGCTTGAGGTAAAGGTGTATACTCTTACAAAGAAACTGTCAGGTAAAATATCTGTTACAAGTTGAAAATATATGTAGTGCTTTAGGTGCAAAAGGAATAGAACTAGTTTGTGAGCTGTATGTTTTGTCATGTTACTAAAATGCATAGGAATGTTGGGCTTCATGTACAAGGAACAGAATAATTTCCTCTAACCCTTTTAGCAGAGGGATTGGGTTAGATGTCCTCAGAAGTCACTCCCACCATGAGTGCTTCTGTGATTCTATACAATTTCCTACCGAGAGTTATAGAGAGTTATATAAGAACAACAGAATGTAAACCCAAGAATTACAGCTTATGTATGTTTCATTTTGCATTTTATGCATCTTCTACATTTGTGAAGACTTGCAAAATGTAGACCTGCATAACATGCTGGGTGTTGAATCTGTTACACCACATAAAATGAGTTTAGAAATCTGTTAAACACGTATGATCAGCAATTTTGAGGGGATAGCTTTATGCCTAGTGTAAAAGTAATGCTGAAGATGCCTTTATTTCTTTAGGAACCACTTCCATGGCAAACGTGCAACAGGAAAGAGGTTCTCAGGCACCTAAAAGGCTTTGCAAAAGCTTACCAGCATCTCCTACTTCCTCACCTCAACTTCATCAAAAAAGACTAACTGAGAAGTTGGGCAGGAGCATCGATAACCTTCAGGATATTGGCAAGAGTGCCTATGGTGACTTCCAGGGTAAAGCTGGTTTTGTAGAAAGTAGTGAAACCTTAAAGAGAGTACAAGAGGAACTCTTTCTTAGTAGTTGCGAGTCTGCAAAAACGGTTTGTGACTCGGAGTTAACATCTGCTGAAACATTTGAAGACATTCCGAAAGAAGAATTATCTGAAAATGTACTTGAAAGTAAAGAAACAGATGTGGAGCTGAAATATAACGAGAGCAGTGCTACATCTGAGCCATCGCTGCGTCGTCCAGACAATCTGAAAGGCCTCCCTTCCTATCAGAAGAGTCAGAGTAATTTTGCAGGGTTGGGTTTAGCATTTTCTGTTCACGGGGGATCGTCGGTTGTTGCACGCTGGCCGAGCCTTGCTGACAAGAGCGTAATCCCTGAAGACTGGGAGAGCCTTGCCTTTGCTTCAGCCAGTGAGAACACTCAAAACAGATCTGAAAGCCCTGACGATAGGTATGCAGATAAACCAAACAAATTACTAGTTTGGTACTCTACAAGAATTGCAACTCTGAAAGCTATTAGTATGTCTCCAATGGTTGTCATTAAAATAATTCTTTTGGTAAGCAGAACAACTGCTATGTTTCAAACTTTGTTTTTTTTACCTAGGTAGTGTTTAACATGAGGAGTTTTGATACTTCCTGGCATAATAGGAGTGGGAACTTGTGTTACAATATCTACCAAAAAAATATCACGCCAGTAATTCTGGTCACATGACTGTGACACCCACAAATAAGTACTAAAAAAGTGCTAGGAGTATGACAGGAATATGGATCTGATTTCCTTCTCTCCACCTTCCTTGTTTGTTTCCTGTTGTAGAAAAACTGTGGTAAAAACATGTGTTTTTCTGTCTTCAGATCTACGGAAGACTGTCTTGTGCTTATCTGTTGTGGATTGTATGACCTCTTGCGTGGAGTTCTCCTAATCCTCCCAGATGTTATGCTAGAAGATGTGATGGACAAACTTATCCAACCTGATTATCTTATAGTTCTTGTGAACCACCCATCTCCTCTCATACAACAAGGCGTCATTAAAGTAGGCCTATATGTAATGTGTGCAGCTAATAAGTTGTGAAATTGTGAATCATGAAGTTCCTGTACTATTTTTTACTTTACTCTTGGCTTTTGTAGGTTTACTCCTGATTTTTGCAGGGATTGAACTTTTAACTTTAGATTTTTCTTTAAATCAGTGGTTCAGAGAGTCATTCAGTAGATAAATATTCTATCATCTAAGCTAGAGAGCTTGGAAGTATATCATAACAGCACAGGGTGAAAAGAAGCAGCTATGTACAGATAATTAATGATTCTTTTTGGTATAAAGCGTATCAAACACAATGCTAAGTAGCATGCAAGCAGAAGTTTGATTTCTTCAGACTGATTTTTTTTTTCTTTCTTTTGGGGAGCAACCTCTATGGCCTGAGCATGGACCTCAGGTTTTAAAGCAGCTTTTACAGTATTAACCAAAAAAAGTGTTCTTAGGTGGTAACATTACGTAGAAGCAAGACTTGGTGTAGATTTGTATCTTCAACTTGAAGACTGAGAAGGTTATGAGCATTTAATAGCAAAAGGATCAGAAAAAAATTATCAGCACTTTCACACACATGCAGGATTTGACAAGCATAAACCAAAGTGATATATTTATGCAAGCCTTTCCCTCTAACTTCACTGAAAATCTAAGGTACTCTTCACATCAAAAGGATAAATTTAACTGCTGTATGTAGCAAGGGTAACGTAAATTATAGTTGCAGATAGACAAATTCAGGTTTTTAGAATTTAGGAATTTAGAATTTAGAATCAGGAATGTAGAATACTTTCAGTCTTCTATTTCAGGGCATTCAAATTACAGATTCAAGATCTTAACTTTCCAGAAAGTTGTGAAAAATTTAAATCTCATATCTTAATTATACATTTATTTTTAGTTGTTGGATGCGTATTTCAACAGAGCAAGGAGGGAGCAGAAGGAAAAATTCCTAAAGAATCGTGGCTTCTCCTTGCTAGCCAACCAGCTCTACCTTCACCAGGGCACTCAGGAGGTTGTAGAATGCTTTTTGAAAATGCTTTTTGGCCATTCTGTTGGCCTGGATGAAGAGTAAGTACTGCTTTGTTTCCACACCTGGTAGTTGAATGTTTGAACTAAAGGCAGCCTTTAGTCATCAGCACCTATCTGCTAACAGCAAGGATGGGGTTAGCTAATTCTCATTCTCTTCCTAGTCGTTAGCAACCATGAACACAGTTCCTTCAAAACTGCTTTGAAACTTGTCATTGTAATTTAAGAGGTCTTTTTAAAGCATGGTAAATTCTTACACTTAGTGTATGGTCCTTCAGCTTTCTCTGAGCTGCTTCACCCAACTGGAGCATGTCATGGAAGAGTTGGAGTTTTCAAGTCTAAGGTCTTTGAAGTATCAAGGCCATTGGGACTCTCAGAACTTACTGTACTCAGTTAAACTTTGTCTAGTCTCTCTCATCTTGTGTCAAATTCTAATTTATATCTATAGAAGTTTTTAGTAGACACTAGACTACTCCGACTGAATTTTAATAAGTGATTAAGGAAAGAGCTTTGTGCCAGTTGCTTCCCTGGCTTGGACCTGGGTGTAAATGTCCCCGTTTGCTTTAAAGCTAATCACACACATGTACCACTTCCTTGAATAAAAAGCTTTTAATAGTGATCCCATTTTTTAAATACATGGGAGTAATAGAAAACCTGTAGCTGTGTTGAGTTTTACAACTAGAATAAACCAGAAGTTACCAAATGTGATTAATAGATGCAGTAATAGATGCAGAACATAAGCTTGCTGTTAGTCAGTTATTATTCTGTTGAGGCAGAACTCCCTTTCATATGATAATCTGTGTGCCAGTTATTATTACTCTAGAAGTAATGCATTCTTGATGTATTTATTAAAACATTACTTTTGAGAAATCCATTTTGTAGACCATTGGTGGTAGCACAATTATATAGATAACTTTATCTATATATTTTAACACTTGATTAACATGCTGCTCTTTGAAATGCTATGTTTTTTATTTCTATGATTAAACATAGAAATTTAATCGTGATTGTTATCATGATTAATCGTGTTTAATCACTAAACATGGTTAAACAGGCATTGTTACTGCAGTGAAAGGCAAGACAGTGACACATCTCTGCCAAAATAATGTCATAAAGTATTGGTTTTCCAGCATTTAAAAACCACTTATTTATTTCAGGATGCTATTTTAAGGACTTATTAAACTTGCGTGTATTTATTTCAATAGATTTGATCTGGAAGATGTCAAGAATGTTGGACTCTTTCAAAAATGGTGTGTCATTCCCATTCTGGGTCTTATAGAGAACTTGCTATATGACAATATTCTGCTGCATAACTCCTTCTGTCTCCTGCTGCAAATCATAAATTCCTGCTCCAAAGTTGCAGACCTGCTCCTTGATAATGGTTTGCTGTACGTGCTGTGTAACACGCTAGCTGCTCTCAACGGCCTGGAAACAAAGTGAGTGTTTTGTCTGCTGCTGTACAACAATCGAGACACAATTAGAAGCCTAGCAAAACTCAAGTGTGTTGCATTCTTAATTTCTAAAATGATCAGATGGTGCACACAAATAAGCCTGTTCTAGTGGTCTTTTATCTTGAACTGTATCTTAAAGTGTAGGTTGTAGTTTGTTTTTTGTTAGTTTTGCTTTTTTTAGTTCAAACAATGGAATACAATGTCTCTAAAGTGTTCTTTCAATACCTTAAGTTTTCAATTAAAATGCCTTAAAACGTGGGCGTGTTAATGCATGCATTTCAGGTGCTTTTTCTAGTGTATCTCATTTGGACAGTAAGGTAGTGGCTGAGGAGATGCTATAATAGTATGAAGGGAGTAATATTGTAATAAGAAGTACAATATATTTGCATGACCAGCAGGAGCAGTCATTGGAAAGTAATAAGTCTAGCTACAGGTTGCAATCTGCTAACATATACATGTTTCTAGTAATTACAACTTTGTTTGCAGCATTCCTCTGAGTGACTACAAGCTACTTGTGTGTGATATACAACAGTTGATGGTGGCAGTTGCAATTCATGCCTGCAGCTCCTCAGGTTCTCAATATTTTCGTGTTATTGAAGACCTCATTGTGCTCTTGGGACATCTTCAAAACAGTAAAAATGCAAGGATGAAAAGTAAGTTATCCACTTATTTTTAGGAACATGGAACTGAAAATATCAAATCCCCCCATTACTGATTTTACTGAATATAGAGGGTGAAGGAAGATTTTTGGTGATGGATCTTTCTTGACTTGTAGATGGTTCTTACAGTAGCTTGCCTAAGGAGGCTGTGTTGTTGTGAAGAATCATGTACTGCTAGTAACGATTGAACGGATCTGCCTGTCTGCTGCGTAGAAGTCCATTCAAAGTGTTTAAATGGAAATGTTCTCTGCCTTATTTCAGATGGGCAAATCCTATAGCTTTTCCATGAGAACTTGCTTTCTGTATCTCTTCATGTAATAGTGAGGTGGCTACTTTTCTGCAGTCGAGAATTGTACTATTCTGGAATTGTCTTTTTATATGGTCATCTCAAAATTTCTTAAAGACATATAGTAAAGACTTAGATTAATGTTTAAATAAGGTACATCAGTAGCATAACTCCCAAATTAAAAAAAAAAAAAAAAAACACCCTACTGTTGGGATAATTTTTGTGTAAACTACTGAAAAGAACCTACCTTTTTCATACCTTTATCTAGATATGGCTGTTGTTCTGCAGCTGAGAGTTCTTCAGGCAGCTATTGAATTAATAAAAACCACGGCAGACCAGGATTCTCAGGAGCAGGCCGGTTCTGGCCCATCAGCTACACCTCATCACACAGTGTTTCAAAAGCGTAAAGGCATCACTGGTGAGTGGCCAAGGTGTGGCACACTTGTATAACTGCATAATAAAAGTGACCTTTTAAAATCTGTTTTATACAAAAATTAGAAGTTGCACAACAAATCTGATACTAAGACCAACTCCTTTTATTGTGGCACTTTTTTATAAATTTATTACATTTTAAATGGAAAATATTCTACTCTGCTCTTAGACATTTATGTTCGCTTTTATACTAATATATTTCAAATGTTTTCCTTTCTAAAAGGAGTGCTTTTTCAGTACGATGTTATTAATGCATCTCTGCTTAAAGTTTCCAGGAAATTTTCTCTTGCTCAGTCTGATGCTCTGCTGATGAAAATGCGTTCAGTAGCAAGTGAAGAATTCAATATGATGATGCAGCGGAGAATGAGCCAAGAAAATCCTATCCGAGCCTCTGAGACGGAATTTGTGCAAAGGTTGCAGAGACTCACTGTTCTAGCTGTGAACAGACTCATTTATTCAGGTAGGATTTCTTTGTACCCTAGTGCTTTGACAGGTCTAATGGAATACAAAATAGAAAATTAATTCTTGTTTCTTTGCAGTGTTTGAGAGGAAAGTAATGATAGCTGGCTTAATGGAGTTAACATTAAATCATATATTTGTAGTTTTCGTCTCTGAGTATTGCATAACTGTATCCAAACTGGATTGTCAGTTTATCTGAATGAACTAAACAAGCTATTTTAGTTCCAGATTACTCAGTTCATTTAACTGCCTGAATTATGAAATGAGGATATAACTCTAAGGGATTGTCTTTTCAAATGCATTAGTTTACCTGTCTCTGAAAAATGGATAGAATTATTAGCAAGACTTGATGTCCGGGAGCTAGTTCATATTCTACAGAAGGCTTAGCATGTGTGGCAACATTCAGCTGCTCCACGATGAATATGAAGTGCACTTCTCAAACTGCTTTGTAGAGGAATTAAAATAACTGCTCTTTTAAGTTGATTTGGGTTTTTTCAGGTATGGTCATAAAGGGAATATTCCCTTTACTAGCAACCAAAAGAACATTGGACTATCTTAGTAGAGATTACTGATCAGTTTATGCATCTCTGATTTTTAGCATCTACCGAGGAATGCCTCGATATCCTGGGCATAACAGAAGCCCCAAATCAAAGCAGACTTTCGGCATCCCGACCCGAAGTTTCAGAAGAGGAAAACCTGCAAGACCTGCCTAGCAGAGCAAACCCTTTTCTTAAAGAAACCTTCAAAATGTTGGTAGAAGGGATCAAAGCATCTGTTGTAAGTAACAAATTAAGTGTCCATATTCAAACATACTACTTAAAGTTCATTTGTTAGGAACTTTTTTACATAAAGGTTTCCTGTTCATAGGAACAAGCCTTTCAAGTCAGCCAGGGTGTTACTGAAAACTCTGTTCAGTTTCCAAGTTACTCTACAGTTGTTTTAAAAAATAAATAATTAAAATAAAATAAATTTTTTTTAGAAAACAAGTGTTCTGATTTCTAGTATAACAGTTGGTAAAATGCCACTGCTAGAGTGAGCACATGCAAGTCAACTATTTTTCTTATAAAAGAATCCCTTTTCCCTTTAAATTAAGTTATGCCATACAGCTGTAGATGATAGATAAAAGATGTGTTTATTTGAGCAATTTATATGCCAGTAATGTTCTAGAATTAGTCATATAATTGAGGGACAGAAGACAGTTTCCCCCATTCCTCCACCACCCTTGTTGGCTCTTTTCTCAGTGTGCAGCTGATAGCCTGTCAATATCTCCAAGCTAATAAGGTTCCTCATAAGTGATTTGAAATGGTTTTATTGGAAATAATAATAACTTACTGCTCCATTCTGCCTCTCTGTTCTTAAGTTTCTATAATAAAAGGTAGTTCAACCCAATTTTCTTTAAAATCTGTTAATTCTTACTAACATAGCTGGTTTGTAGTATTTTCAAGAGGCTGTAGGCTGCTGTTTGAGTTCTAACATCTGGATTAAAAACTTTGTTTCTGGTCCTTCATGAGAACCCAATACTCAAACTAGTGATTGAAGGGAAAAGGATTGCTCAAAACAAAAGAAAAAAGTAAAGAAAAACCCTTTAATTCTGCTTCACAATTTTCACTTTCATTCTTCTCCTGTTGTTGTGTGGTTCCTCGAATTAAGACCTGCATTTCTAACATACCCAAAGCAAGGTAGAAAATTTCATCATTAAAACATCTTTTAATCTGTAGTATCAGTCTGTAAATTAAGTTTAAACACTCTAGAAAAGAGTATTTATTGCTTTCTATTTTGATCCTATTAACTGAGTTGTTATGTGAAAACTAAGCCTCTTGGTGAGAGGGAGAAATGTCTCATTTCTTTAGGGCAGCAGCAGAATGAGTGCACCGAAGCAGCAGTGGAAGAGAATCCTCTTTTCATGCAAGGACACGTTTCGAACGCAACTTGGGAGACTTCTCGTGCACGTGTTGTCTCCTGCAAGGCCACTGCAAGAAAGAAAGCAGGCTCTGGAGATGATGCATGAAGCCAACAATCAAGAGATTATACGGGACTGCCTTAGCCCAACTTTGCAAGTAAGCTCAGTGATTGAAAGAAGCCTGTAGGACTTGCATTCAAAAATTCTAGTTTAAATTCTGAATTTACTTAGAACTGTCTGTAGTTAAAATTGGCTTGAGGGATGGCCCTTGTGTTTCTGGGTTTGTCAGGAAAAGCTTTTCTTGCTTGTGCGCTGTGTCAGTTCCAGCATAAGCTTGAGAAGACATTTTTTTTAGACTGCTTATGAGCAGGATTTGGGTGGGAATCTTGTTGCTGGAGTCCTTCAGGAGAAGGAAGAGTTTTTGGCATAAAATAGCTAAGCTGTGCCACAGTCTGTGCAGTGAAGAGTGAAAGTACTTGTTACTATATGATGCTGTGACTCTTCTGCATTTCTGATCACATCTGCATTTCTGAACTGCATAAGTTTCACTGGTGAGGAAAGAACAGATAAACAGCAATGGCTTCTCTTGGGAGTGTCATGTTGAGTGTCTTTGCTGCCCCTGTCTACTTACCTTTTATTAATATCTCTCAAAACAAGTCTGGTTAAGGGGAAAAAAAAGAGTAATTATTTTAAGCAGACAAAATTCAGGGCCTCTGGCATGTATTTCCTGAAGTGTAAGCAAGGCTGTAGGAGCAGCTAACTGTGTCTGATAAGGAAACTTAATGTTGCCGTACACCATTCAAGAGTAACATGTTGGGAAATTTTTTATCATGTGAAAGACTAAATTCAGCAGGTACTCTCTTCCAGTTTTAGAAAAGTTTACCTTGAGATTTTAGAAGATCTATTTCTATTTCTTTTTTTTCTGCCATTTAAAGAAATGGGTCTAGATTGACTAGAAAAGACCTTAAAGATTTGGAGAGGGATGAGGAGTGAAAATGTCTTGTCTTGCAGAACTGATTGACTAGACCCTTTCCTCTTTTTTCTTTCTGTTTACCTTCTAGCATGGACCTAAATTAGTGCTCTACTTACATGAGCTAATGTATAATCACAGTGATGAAATGAACAAAGAAGAACAAACAGCAGCAGGAGAGTTTATGAATGTATTAAAGAGTTGTGGCTACAAGGGCATCCCCCTCAGCCCACCACCAAAACAAGATCTAATGAAAGCTTTGAAAGAGGTTTGTGAATAAAAATGTTGCTTCAAAAATCAGATATTTCAGACCATTATGTCTCTTTGGTGGGGAATGATCCCCCTTGCTGCTGCTCCTTCCCAAGACAGTAGCTGTGTTTTGACTTTGAGCGTGGCTCATGCTTTTTGCAGTTCTTTGAGGGTTCAAAATGTTATGCATGCCTAACACTTCACAGCAAGCTCACGTGCTAATGCTCTCTTTAGGTACATG
Organism: Nothoprocta pentlandii; assembly: GCA_013398315.1. Classification (NCBI taxonomy): domain Eukaryota; kingdom Metazoa; phylum Chordata; class Aves; order Tinamiformes; family Tinamidae; genus Nothoprocta; species Nothoprocta pentlandii. The sequence continues at coordinate 111,481 of VZSG01000342.1, read as the reverse complement.
ACTTTACCAAAGCCAAGTTGATAGTTCAGAATAAGCTTTGTAGTAACTTTGGCTGTCAGAACAAAAGCTTTATTGGCTTCTTGCAAAATATAAAATGGCATCAAAATATATTAGAGTATCTCAAAGACTTGATGGTTTTAATGCCGAAATGATATCGGTGAATGTATTTTTTCACTTTCATAATTGCTGTAGCCTCTGCTCACTTCCAGCTTAACATACCTTTTTTTTTTTTTAGGATCAGAAGAAGTATGAGATTGAAGAGGGTGTGAACAAAGCTGCTTGGGAGAAGACTATGGCCAATAATCAGCAAAAGTAAGTGCTTTTTTAAAGGTGCTTGAAGGAACTTTGAAAGGATATTCAGCACATTTCATTGCAAAGTTGCCTGTGTGGATCTTAAACACTTCTTTCACATCAACAGCAATGTTAGCTTTCAGATATTTATTATACAATTATCAAAACATCTTGATTGAAGGTATGGTCATTTTGACTTTACCATTTTCAAAAACTTTAATTTGAGCAGGACTAAATTAGTGTTCTTCAGAGCTTTAATGTAAAGTCTCTACATTAAACATTAAACATTAAGGATAATAATTAATCATTAATCTCTTGATCATACAGACATTTCTTTGATAGTTGCAGTTTAATAGGGTTTTTTTTTTTTTTGAATATGACAAATGTGAATGTAGGTCAAGTTGTTACAAATTTGCTGTAACAAGAACTCTGGAGATCTACTGCCAAACTGGTGGAATTTTAAGGATTTTGGGTGGTTTCCCTACCATTTCAATATTCTGATTTGGCATTTTAAAATGCAGCTTTACTCTTTTTTCTTCTACCTTCCCAGTCTCTTTCAACGTCTGGATACAAAATCAAAAGACATTTCCAAAATAGCTGGAGACATTACACAGGCTGTTTCGCTGTCCCAAGGGATGGAAAGGAAGAAAGTGATCCAGCACATCAGGGGGATGTATAAGGCAGAGCTGAGTGCCAGCAGGCACTGGCAGGAGCTTGTTCAGCAGCTTACCCATGATCGGTAAGTTATTCATTGCAGACCTGTCCTGCAACACTCTGTGTGCTTATCGCTCAAGTTAAAAGCAATAGAAATGTAGATTATATTAAAATTGAAATGACTTTTGCTAATCATCAGACTGCTCAACTGATTAAAGTATATTTGCATATTTACAGTAGTTGAGCATTAGGTCATCTTTAAGCAGCTGATATATCTTAATATTGTTTTGGATACCTTGCATCTCTGTCTTTAAAGGAGTTAGCAACTTGAGCCTTATGGTAAGTAGTTCATAAGTAGTTGGTGGGATAGTTCAAGAAGATGAAGAACTGCAGACTGGGATGTGAGCTGTGTGCTGGTTTGCTCTTCCTCAGAAACAATTGCCCCATGTAGTACTGTGGAGCTTCTGCCTTTCTACCATTTAAAAAAATGGAATAAGTAAGTGTATATACTGTCTCTGTTGCCAAATGTAATATGGTTGAGTTTTTGTTTGTTTGTTCTTTGTTTTTGGTTTTTTTTTTGTTTAGAGCGCTCTGGTATGACCCAGTGTATTACCCAACTTCTTGGCAATTGGATCCAACAGAGGGCCCAAATAGAGAGAGGCGACGATTGCAGAGATGCTATTTAACTATACCAAACAAGTACCTTCTCCCAGATAGGCAGAAGCAGGAAGGTAACTATAGCAAGCTTATTGTTGCTAAGTGTTGCAAGATTATATATGAGCTGTCATGAATAAGAGTTTTTTAATATTGAATGTTTGTTCTTTTTTTCCCCTCCTAATAGGCATGATCAAACCTCCCTTGTCATACCTATTTGAAGACAAAACATATTCTTCTCACTCTTCTACTGTAAAGGACAAAGCGGCAAGTGAGCATATAAGGTAGGCTTTGGGTAAGATCAACCTCTCTTCTTTTTCTCTGAGAGGAAAAACCTTTGCTGGTGTACCTTTAAATATTTTAAGAATGAGGTAAAGGAGGCAGATGTAGATGAAGATCAAGTCTACAGGATCATCTTGTAGACTTTATTTACTACATTCACAAGAAAAATAAAGGTGTAGGTTTTCTGACTCTTATACTGTATCTTTGCATCTTCAAAATCAGTAGAAGTAAATACCTGGTGCCATATGGGCCTTGATGGGCCTTCTGTGTATAATCTGGTGGGGTTTTGCTATTTATAACTTGTATATAATACGTGCATTGCAGCATGGTATGGTAGGTCTTTCCATCAGAGTTCAAAAGCAAATTAATACCTTCATCCTTCAGGCTTTTTATAAATTATGCCTAACTTGCCTCTCCCATTATGTCAATTGACAATCTAACTCTCTCTAAAATAACAGCAGATTAAATACAAATACACTTATGTGAAAGTTTAGAACATTGAGACTCTGTTTTCTTTCCCCTCTTGGAATTTGAACTCTTAAGCTTATGGAGTTCTGAGGTCTGTCTTTGAGGTGGTTATTTTTAGCTAAGTGTGGCAATAATACATGACCCAGTAAGCAACACGACTTTAAATATATTTCAGAGTTAATCGAAGATGTATCAGTGTAGCACCTTCTAGAGAGACTGCTGGTGAACTCTTACTAGGTAAGTAGAATTTTCAATGTTCACAAATACCTCTTTTTTTACATTAAATACCAACTTGGCTGTTTGTAGGTCTTTCATTTTTTTTCTTCCCAAAAGATAATTTAATTATCATGGACCTGTTGGGAGGAAAGTTACTGCTAAATAGTTGAACTATTGCTGGACTTACAAGAATGTTGTCCTTTAACTTCTCCATTTTCTGTTGTTTTCATGTGTTCTCTTTGGCATATAGTTAGGTTTAAAGAGAAAAATGTGACCTAAAGAGGTATGGAATGAAAAAATCTATTTCTGTCAAGTACAGCCTTGTCTGCATACTGTTAATATAACTCTTAAAACCTTGACAGTGAAGGCTTGTATAAAGTTAACATGTGAACAACTTCATAAAGCTCTTTGCCACTTTTTTCTCCTCAGGGAAGTGTGGCATGTATTTTGTTGAAGACAATGCCTCGGACACTATGGAGAATCCTGTGAGTATGCTGTGCAGGCTGAGCTCTCCCAGGGCCTCACTGTTCTCTACTGTTACTGAGATTTGTAATAGCAGTGGCTAGAGATCTCTGGACAGGGTCAGCCAAGCTGAGTAGTTTGGGTTTAATGTTGCCACTGGCTGTGGAGTTGGAGATAGCGGCATATACAGAAACAAGATGGGAAGATTCAGCTAAATGGGTTGGGAAGGAGCGAGGAGGGGATAATTTTGGATGGGGCCAAACTCTTCTCAGTGGTGGCCAGCGACAGAACAAGGGACAATGGGTGTAAGTTGAAACACAGGAATTTCCATCTCCATGTGAGGAGGAACTTTTCCTGTGAGGGTGCCAGAGCCCTGGCACAGGCTGCCCAGGGAGGCTGTGGAGTCTCCTTCTCTGGAGGTCTTCCAAACCTATCTGGATGCCACCCTGTGCCATGTGCTCCAGGTGTCCCTGCTGGAGCCAGGGGGTTTGAACTAGATCTAGAGCTCCCTTCCAACCTCTGTCATTTTGGGAGTCTTCTGGACACTGTTGTCAATCACTCCAGAGTTCAGCTCGGATGGAGTGTAGCACAAATGCACAGAGCTTTCTCATGCTGGTACCTGAAATAGTCTTTTTTGGCACTAAGTTTGGGCACTAAGAAGTACGGTGCAGAGACTCTCAAATACATAAATTCTGCTATACTCTACAGGATCACTGTTCACTGGATTTCCCATCGTTTTGAATGTTGTAGTTCCCCTCTTAACCTTTGGAGAGAGAGATGTTTTACACCGAAAACTGGAACCACAACTGGTTGGGAAATGCATACAAAGAAAGTTACAGTAATGCCTTAAAACTTTACAGAAAAATTATCCAAGTCTACCTTAATATATGCTGTGTAGCTATAAACTGGTCCTGTTGAAGAGGGATTTCCTATTTAGAAAAGCTGCTGCTTAAATACATTTTCAATTGTACATTTCTCAGAGTTTTCATGGAGAAACTGAACCAGCATCCTTTTCTTGGACCTATGAGGAAATTAAGGAAGTTCATAAGCGATGGTGGCAGCTAAGAGACAACGCTGTGGAAATATTTCTAACAAATGGCAGAACTTTACTCTTGGCTTTTGATAATACAAAGGTAATGTGCATTGGCTGCATAATAAAAAACATTTTGCTTTTTCTTCATCATACATATTTATGCATTAGTTTTTAAGGAGATCTGCTGCATGGACTAATACGAAATTCTGTTTAATACCATTGACAACTGTGCTCAGCCAGGCCTCTAGACAAACACAGTGGCATTGCAAAATGCAACTCTGATGCATTAAGATGACTGAAAAACTTACTGATACAGAGCATTATTTCATTACAGCAGATCTCTGAAAATTTGTAAATGAAGGAAAAATGAGTCTGGTGGTTTGAAGTTTTTTAAGTTATGATTAAATCTGTGGTATTTTCTTTTAGGTCCGTGATGATGTGTACCACAACATCTTAACTAACAATTTGCCTAACCTTTTGGAATATGGAAACATCACTGCTTTGACCCACCTCTGGTGCACAGGACAGATTACTAACTTTGAATACCTGACTCATTTAAACAAACATGCGGGCCGTTCCTTCAATGATCTCATGCAGTATCCAGTATTTCCCTTTATACTTTCTGACTACACCAATGAAACACTGGACCTAAATGATCCATCAGTATATAGGTAATATGAAAAGTTTGCAACTGGTCATTTCTATCTAATTGAATTGGTTCTTTCAGTGTAACTATTTAACTTCATTGTACTAAATGGTACACACAGGTGGATGGAACTATTGAGGAATGAGCCTCATCCTTAGTAACGTGGGTTTTCTGCAGTGTGTGTGCGCTTCACCATTTGAATGAAATGACAAATAAGTATGTAACAGGATGTTTTGAATTTGGCTTGTTGTCTGCTGTCTTGAACATGATGGTAAACACAGTCTCTACTGGCTTAAATAGTGGCCACATGTTTAAATTATGACTAAAGACTTCTGGGCAAATTAGTGGAAGGTAAATAGAAGAAGAAATAATATTGTAAATCACTTTGCCAGTTACAAAATCATATTGCCTTGACTGTAAGTAGTGCTAAGTGAGCTGTCTCATCTTCATAAATCGTTAAGCTGATTTAACATTGTTGGCACAAAATCTCTATTTTTCAGTGGTGCCTCTGACTTGAAAAAGAAGCTTTTTGAGTGCCCTCACTTGTCTGTTACTTTTGCTGTGGGTAGAGTGTGGATCTGAATTGGCTTTTTAGCACTAACTGAATGGGGCCTTGACACTTTCACAAACTCTTTCATAAAGTGTTGTTCTCAAATGTTGCTGTTTTCCTGTTTATGTTCTGAAGGCATTTTTCTTGGTAATGCATTATTAAATGGTGTGCATCAACATCATTATGAAAATGACAAGATATCAGTACTTTTTACATTACAGAAATCTGGTCAAGCCCATAGCTGTGCAGTCTAAAGAAAAGGAGGATCGTTATGTGGATACTTATAAGGTAATTAAGATAATTTTGGGTTTAGTCATTTTCTTGTGTATATTTCTCCCCACCCTGCCCCCATGTGTTGTATATAAATAAAATGATTTGGAGGCTTTGTCATCTAACATTCCGTAATAAACAAAATGAATCCAGTATTTACAGTCTATGAATTCTATTTCTCAACGCATTAGGGTTTTGGGAAATGTTTTACCTGTTCCTCTAAGAAACTACATACTGAAACTGGAAAGCATCTAATTGGACCTTGAAAATTGTATCTATTATGGCCTGGGGTTTTCTCCTCAGAGAAATCGCTTCAGAGGCAAGAAATACATATTAAAAAAAAAAAAAATCCTCCATTTAGTATTGAAAGCCTGCATAGTGACCCATTAGTGTTAGAAACCAAGAAAAACAATGCAGAAGTAAATAAGCATGAAGAAAATCATTTAAATTCAGTTGAAGAATGCTTAGATGTCTAGCTAAAGCGTCAAAGGACTCGTGGCCACTTCTTAATACACATATTTGATCCCAAATCACTTATGAACTTACCTTTCTTGAAAGATCAGTTGTATTCCTAAATAACTTAGGCAATCTCTTATTTTCCTTGTTGCTGGAATGGAGGGACTAGGTTTATCTTTTATTTTTCTGGTGTCAGCATAGCATTTTTTATAGCTTCTGTAAAGTGCCAAACTGTCTGCTTCGTGATGTTAATTAAGTCTAGCTGAACGCATGCCAAACAGAGTTGAGCTTCAACTGTAGTGTGATTTTTTTTTAATTATTTTATTTATTTATTTATTTTTAGAAGAGCCTGCTTAATAGTTCAAACGGGCTTTCAGAAGAGTTGCCAGGATAGTATTTGAATGGCATATTTTAAGTTGCCAAACTGGATAGGTACTTTGGAAGAGTTTGAAGGTGGGAGCCTTCTTTAAATCAAGATGTGATAGTCTTAAGTATGTCTCGGTTTCTGAGGAGCTGAAGTGTTGAAATATCATGTAAGCAGCTGCAGCATTTATGCCTGTTAACAAAGGCAAGTCATTTGTGTTGAAAACTAAATAGACCGGTGATGTTTTTTCTACTCCTCTTACAGTATTTGGAAGAGGAGTACCGTAAAGGAGCAAGAGAAGATGATCCAATGCCTCCTGTACAGCCTTATCACTATGGATCTCATTACTCCAATAGTGGAACTGTGCTTCATTTCCTGGTTAGGCTGCCACCCTTCACTAAAATGTTTTTAGCCTATCAAGGTAAGATCACTTTTGTTTGCACTTGTCTTTTATATCTGGATCTAGTCTCAGTGACCCAAGCAAGCCCTACATTGCTTTGTTTCAGAACAATTTATCAAATCCAAACTGCTGAGTGTTTTCACACACTCAAGCTAAATCATCTATCAAGCTAAATCATACACTGAAATATACAGGTTTATATGTAAAAACTGACCTTTATTTAAATTTCAGTCCATGTGTAACATCCAGTAATTGAAATAAAAGAATTCTAAATGTTCTCAGCTAACTGATGAGCAGTTAATTTCTTGAAGTTGCAGGTGTGCGACTGGTACCATGCCTGTCATTGATGTAACAAATTCAGTTTGGATTTCTTTACAGATCAAAGTTTTGACATCCCAGACAGAACTTTTCACTCTACCAACACAACCTGGCGCCTCTCTTCCTATGAATCAATGACTGACGTAAAGGAGCTTATCCCAGAATTTTTCTACCTTCCAGACTTTCTAGTTAACAGAGAAGGTATACTAAGAGGATACCAAAACTATATACCAAAACAGCCTTAGTATTTAGACCATAGGTTGAAACTGAGAACATTTATGTCCCTTGATTAAATTGGCTAGGCAATAAAGGTGTGGGGAGATATCTGGCATGAATTTTGGGGTTGTGCTGCAAAAGCTGTTATGTAGGGCTTCAGATAGTTTCATGAAAACTTGCTAGGTGAATGATTCTATGTTTTAATGAATTGCAGGTGCTTTTAATGAGTGTGTGTGTGTGTGTGTGTATGTGTGAGACTTGTTAATTATCTACTTTAAGTAACCACTGAGACAAATTGATATCATTCATAGAACCCTATAAAGACCTTTCAAAAGTCACTCTAAACCAAAATATTGAAGTGCTTATTCCCCTGTTTCTAGGTTTTGATTTTGGAGTGCGTCAAAATGGTGACAGAGTTAATCATGTCAATCTTCCTCCTTGGGCTCGCAATGATCCTCGTCTGTTCATCTTGATTCATCGTCAGGCTTTGGAGTCTGACCATGTTTCCCAGACAATCTGTCACTGGATCGACTTGGTGTTTGGTTATAAGCAGAAAGGCAAGGCCTCTGTTCAGGCTATTAATGTCTTTCATCCTGCAGTAAGTACTTGTTGAACAGCAAACTTGTTCATTGTATATTGTAGCTTAATGGTGGAAAAAATTCCACCTAATTTACTTGGAAAATATTCAGCTTAGTGCAGTTCCCTTACTCCTGAAGCACTGAGGAGTAAGGAAGGCCTTTAAGCACCTCAAGGCATTACTGATGAGATCCTCGGGTGTGATGGTCTACTTCGCGAATCTGCGTTAATCCTTCTTACCTAGAGTTAGACAGGATATACCTGTGTGCTGAATTTTGTAGGATGGTGAGCTTTTTTGTTTTTCCCTTCAGAATAGCTAGCTTTTTTTGTAGTTGTAAAACTAAAAAATATCTTTGATAGAACTTACTCAAGAAGTACATGTTGGAGTAGCAGCTAAGATGTGTTTACTGTCTTCACTTGCTCTTTAATTGGTACAGCTATTGCCAGATGGCTTTTGGTAAGCCTGAACAAAAAAAGTCTTACTCTAAAGTTGTGCGTGTGTGTTTAAAAATCTTTCTCAAAAATCAGTTTCTAAAGTTTGCTCTTTTTTCCCCCCTGCCATTTAGACATATTTTGGGATGGATGTTTCTGCAGTTGAAGATCCTGTTCAAAGAAGAGCTCTTGAAACAATGATAAAAACATATGGACAAACACCTCGCCAGCTGTTCCATGCAGCACATGTTAGTAGACCTGGATCCAGGCTCATCATAGAAGGAGAACTTCCTGCTGCCATGGGATTATTAGTGCAGTTTGCTTTTAGAGAAACCAGAGAGCATACTAAAGAAATAGTATATCCGGTATGTCATTTTGCTTCACAGGATGGTTCAGTTAATATTCACACACTGTGATTGCTGTATCCTTATGTTTATATCCAAATAGGTGAAAATAACGTGTGTGCTTTTACTTCTTGAAAATCAGCATTGTATCCTCTTTTGTTCCGGACTATTTTTGCCGTTACCTGGAGGGTGTGAACTTAGAGGAAATGTCTAGCAGACTGTTTGCCCCTAGCAGAGGGGGCCAAGACTGGCTCGTTCCTCCTCTCCTCTTACTCCAGCAAAAGAGAAATGTGGTTTTGCCCTTCCTCCTTGTTTACCTTCCCTACCCCAGACAGTGTATAACTGTTTTCACAGACTTAAACTTTTTTGGGAGTAGTTATACAAGGTGTTACCCCAGAGAAGGAGTGTCAGAGGTTCTGCTTCATACCTCTTGCAAAAACTGTCTACAGAAGAATAGGCCTACTCATAATTGTCTGTAATTTACCTGACATATGAGGATTTGTATGTGGGACCTTAGTTCTTAAGTTTAGTGCTTTTAGCACATCCTTACCAGCGTTCTTGCCCCTAAGAACTGGAACAAATCATAGAAAATCAGTTATCTGACTTACAGGCATATTTATAGTAAGATGTGGATATTTTCTTGTTCAGTTGAACAAGATGCCTGTAATATCTTTAGTTCTAGCGCTGTGTGTGTGTATAAAAATGCATTAATCAAAATTCATCTTTTGTTTTCTTGGATTTAATAAAAAGTACCTAGTATCTCAGGATCCCCAAGTTGACCTGATTTCCTGTTGTTATTGCTAGACATTTCAGTGAATGTTCCTTCAACTGCAGCTTGCTGAAAAATTGTGCTGGGAAGAAAATATGAAATTAGTGAATCGCTAGTGAAAAATTATTTACATGCATTTGTGATATATTGGATGCTATAAAGTCAAGTAGATATCAATTCATCTCGTCTAAAGCAAAGAACTGGAAAGGTCTTCACTTGGCTGGTTTTATGCTTTCAATGATGAATTCTGTGTACAAACCTAGGGTAGATAAGCATATCATTTGATTCTTTGCACCAACATCAGCGTGCGTAGGATGGTTCCACTTTTTTTACCTCAGACTCTTTTTCTCTTGAAGAGAATTTTATCCTAAACCCAGCGATAAACTGGATTCTTGGACATGGAGAAATCAGAACTTACCATTGCATTATCTACACTGTTAGCTTTCTATCACAGCCCATGAATAACCAAGAACTCACTTAAAACTAAGTTTAGCTGATGATACTGTCAAGATTTTTTTGTTGTTTTCGTAGTGTTTAGAATAGTTCAGGAATTTTGACCTGAACATTTTTGAGAATTAACATGAATGATTTGGCTTAATGAAAAGCTTTTACCTGCTTTTAACATGAATGTCTTTGTGTTTGTTTCAGAGCCCCTTGCCGTGGATAAAAGGCTTGAAATGGGGAGAATATGTTGGTTCCCCGAGTGCTCCAGATCCTGTTGTATGCTTTAGCCAACCAAATGGGGAAAGATTTGGATCTCTTCAGGCCTTGCCAACCAAAGCTATCTGTGCTTTGTCCCGCAAGTTTTGCCTTTTGATGATATATAGTAAGGAGCAAGGTATGAGCACCTTTGCTTTGTATTCCCCTGAAAAGTTAGCCATAAAAAATGTAAATCTGATCCTACTGTTAGTCTCCAGCAACTTCTCCAGATCTATTCTGTTTGGCCAAGAACTCGTATATGTGTAATGCCTTTCCTGGATGAGTGGCTTTGACTTTTGTTTTTTCAAGGCTAACGGCATTCAGTAATTAAGTTTTAAATATTTTTTCTTTAAAATAGCTTACACTGTCAGCAGCTTCAGTTTGGCTACTGGAGGTCTTAAAACTAAGTGTTCCATGGAAGGCTTCGCTTCTAGTTCTCAAAATTCTTCTTCAGAAATTATGAGTAATCACCTTTCTAGCTGCTGGAAAGTATTATCAACCCCTCAAGTTGCAACATTTCATTGTCCATGTTACATGGTATAAACATTCAGTAGCCTTTAAAATGCTATCTCTGAAATCTCTACTTGTTTTTGGTACCTTATGGTTCTAGCCTAACAGAAAATGTCACTTGGAATTCTCACTGTCAGTGACACTGCTGCTGTCATATGCCAGTTTTCTGTGCCCTTCCTCAGGAGTGAGAAGCATGCACAGCACTGATATTCAGTGGTCAGCGATCTTGAGCTGGGGATACGCTGATAACATTTTAAGACTGAAGAGCAAGCAAAGTGAGCCTCCAGTAAACTTCATACAGAGCTCACAATTCCATCAGGTAAGAATCTTAATCTATTGGTTTTCCATTTAATGTTGCTAGTCTAATCATGTGGTGAGTTGATTTGATAGTCATTATTTTTGTTTACCTTCTTATAAGGCTTGTGGCCAGCAAATCTTATTTTGAGGGATGAGACTCCAAACACAACCTCAGATTTAATGCATTAGATGACCTGATATTCTGCTTTAGTGACTTGCTTTGGAATGTGTCCCTCATCACAGTAATTCCTCTGGAATGTGTTATTCTGTTAAAGATCCCTTTTGAATGCGTTTTTGTGGGCTGTTTATTTTTGATTTTTCGGTAGTTTTTCCCCCCTATGGAAAAACTGGTGTGAATCTAACAATAAGCAGTAATCTTAAAAACTAAGATTATTTTTTATAAAAGGGGAGGGGTCAGTCTATAAAAATCTAGGCAATAAAGAATAAAATGGAAAAATTATAGATGCTTTGCTAGATGCAGAACTCTATGGAAGGTTAGGCTTCTTTTGAGAGAGATTGCTTAAACTGTAAGAGAACCTTCTGCCCTTACTGTGTTAAGTGGCTGGTGACTTCTCCATTGAAAATATTCTGGCTTGCAGTGTGGCTGTAGGATCAGTCTGCAGCAACTCACTCCCCTTTGGCTGTAGATTCTGGCTTGCAAATAAATTCCCTCTTCAATTCTGAAATCACACAGGTGGGACCTAGAGCAGATCTTGGATTTCTTTCTTTAGCTTAGATATTTTCATGGGTTTTCGTAAGGTAATCTGTGAAAAACATGACCAAATGCTACACCATATGGAAGCAGCAGTTAAAGAGTTAAAATAGAAGCTATTTTTTTCTGACTTGATTTTGTTCTTTTTCAAGGTAACAAGTTGTGCATGGGTGCCAGACAGTTGCCAGCTTTTTACAGGTAGTAAATCTGGTGTCATCACAGCATATATGAACAGATTCACAAGCAATACAGTAAGTATCTTCAGAATTTATATTTAAGGACTTAGGTATGCTAACTCTTTTTGTTCCATTTTTAACAAGGAGAGCAAAGAGGAATTTGTTTTCATAACTTTTCTTTAAGAGATCAAGTCCTTGTTTAGTATTTATTTCTGAATGGTGCTCTCTGATACTGCTGGGTTTACCTCAGCATATATATTCAGGTGGGAGTCTTATTTTCTTGTTCACATACAGCTAGCATATACATAGCTGTCATTTTTCTACAGAACTGGTTACACATATAGCTACGTGCTCAGGCTAGGGGCTGGGGCTGAAGCTCCCTGGCAAAGTAAAGCTCCCTATACAAAGCTCCTTTGCTTATCAGGTCCCTCATGTTTCCTAATAAAAGGGGTTTTGTTTTAGAGTTTTCTTGCTACACAGATGTCTCTATTTTTTTGAGACTATCTCTGCTCAACTCCTCAGCACTGACAGTTTTGCATGCCCTGGGCAGACTGACCTTGCTGCTGATTTTGTAGCTCCTGTTAAGTCAGTTATCTGAGCCAAGGCTGTGGGGAATGTAAATGTACTTCCTGACATCTGTTCTGTATGCACCTAGTCAGCTGTGCAGTGATGGTAAACAGTCTGTTATAATGAAGTACTTGAAACGTGAACACTTTGGCCTAATTCATGCTTCTATAAATTTAACGCCTAGGTAGAACTGGCATGTTGTTAATGGGATATGAGTCCAAAGAGCCATGCTGTCAGGAATCAAAAACAGTTCCCTGTGGTACTTCACCTAGTCTGTTTTCTCTCATTATTGCTTTTTGTTTGTTTGTGAATCACTTTGATTGTGATGTATCTTGATAAATAAGCCATGTCTTCATGGAAAAATTTGGCCCAGTGTCTCAGGTTTTGCTAAGTGACTTATTCCAGATTTTACTTTTTGCCTGCTATGGTTGTCTTATAAGCAGAAAGAGAAGCATTTAAATAATTTTTTTGAGAGTAAAACAGCACAGTGATTATCTAAGTTATCCGTTCAAGTGCCTTAATCATCTAGGTAAAACCACTAGAAAGAGCCACCACTTAAAGACACATAAATGTATGTTTTCCCATGTCTAGGTACTGTTCCAGTGGTCATCTAAAAGCAAGCTGGGAAGAAAGGGCAGGGCATGTTAGGCATGATGTAGTTAGCTTGTTACATTGGTTACAAACCATGAAGTTTAGTATGCTTTTTTTCTAAAATAAGTTAGGATTAAGAAAGGGTCTGTATGTCTGAGATACCACACTAGTTTAGAATGACAATTGGATGCTGTCATAGATATGTTTTACTGGAGAAGATGCACTGCAGGAAGGGCAAAATGGCAGACTTTCTTTATTGTAACTTGATTAAGATAGGCAACTGCCATGAGTACTAAACATTTATCTTGTTATGCTGGGATACTGTTGCAGTATTACACAGATCGCTACTTTTAGTACAAAAAAAAAATGAAGTAAGAGCCAAGTGTCTGGGTATTTTTGTTTATTTGTGTCTACTTTCAAGCTTGTAGACTTATTACGTTTATCCTGTACTCTCAGAATATGAGGGACAAGATGTGCTGCTGCATATGAAGAAATACAGCAGAGAAACTTCACTTTCATACATTTTGCTATTAAGAGATTAGATTTTTTTTAATTAAAGTCTTGCTGTTTTGATTAAGCAGCTCTTTCAATTTACAGCCAGATTTTGGGAAATCTGAATTGCTTCAAATGACAGAAATCAAATACCATGCACAACTTGTGTTGAGTGTTCAGTTTGCTCCTCTAAGTATTTTCTAGCAATTTCAAGGTTTTTGATTTCTTGCATATTTTTCCAGCTTGAGGAATTCCCAGTAATTTGTCATACACGCTGTGTATAACTTGCTGAGCTGCTCTCTCCCCTCTCTACTTTTCCAAGTGCATTCTCTAGATAACTAAAACATTGAGGACTATCTGTCATTTCTGTGTCTTGTAGAAAGAGCACAGTCTTGCAGAAAATGAATCAGCTAATTTCAAGGTCTGTAGCTGAGAAAGTACAGTGTTTTTTCACAGGTCACATTTCACTTCATTGAACTATGTCAAAATATTTGCATAGACTAAGCCCTATAAGTGAAAAACATGACCACTAATGTTAATGATGTGTATGCTTATCACAGACCACTAATGTTAATGATGTGTATGCTTATCACATGTAAAGCATTAAACAAAGTGTTATCAGCAAGGTTAAACTGATCTCCATGAAAGCATTGGGAATCACCTGTGGAAATCCGAAGATGAAACTTGTCCATTTTCAGAAAGCCTTTAACACTTTAGTCCTGATTTCACATATATCTTGATGTTTTTCAGCCTTCTGAGATAGAAATGGAGTCACAAGTCCATCTGTACGGGCACACAGCAGAGATAACGAGCTTGTTCGTGTGCAAACCATACAGTATCATGATAAGTGTCAGCAAAGATGGAACCTGCATTATTTGGGATTTGAACAGGTACCAGTGTATACGTATGCATTTTTTTATTGGTTGGCTTGTAAATTCTGCTTTTTAGCTTCTTGGTGTCTTTACCCTTTACTACTGACACCACATGTTCTGTTTATATCTTAACGTAAAGCAAAGCCTTACTGTTTTCTTCCCACAAAGCACAGTGGAATTCTGGAGTGAATATGAGTAATGCAGTTGTGTGAAATGTTGTTTGAAGGTAACTGACATTTTTGTTTGAAGAATCATTTCTGTGTTTGAGTCTGAACTCTGGGCTTGTTCTGCTTTTGTTCAGGCTGTGTTATGTCCAGAGTCTGGCTGGACACAAGAGTCCTGTGACGGCAGTTTCAGCGAGTGAAACAACTGGTGATATCGCAACAGTCTGCGATTCAGGTACGTTTGAGGGTCAAAAAGAGCTGTTTCGAGGCGAAGGTCTTTATAAAGAAACATAGGGGTTTCTCCAGAAACGATTAGGCAGTGGTTTAAGTGTTGGTGTTCTACAGCTAATGCTTTAACACATGAAATTCGAACAGATCTAACTTATGGTTCAAGAACTAGCTGCTTAAAATTGCTGATATGAATTCCCTCTTAGTGTTTCCATCTTAGTACTTGAAAATTGGTCATTAAAAATAAACTTGCAGTGCCCCACAGATGTGAAGTGATGCAGCTTTTAAACCATTCTGTGGTGGCTTGGTAGTAGGCACGTTCGTCATGACAAAAGCAGAAGGGCTTTGTGTGCCACAGCACATGAGACTGGAACCAGTCTAAGGTTTGAGAAACTGATATTCCTTCTTTATGTTTCTGTTTCATAGCTCTAACTGTAGTTTAGGTTTCTTCTAACATTGTCCTTTTTGTTCTGTTACAGTTGGAGGAGGTAGCGACTTGAGACTTTGGACAGTTAATGGTGATCTCGTGGGACATGTCCACTGCAGGGAAAGCATTTGCTCTGTTGCCTTCTCCAACCAGCCTGAAGGAATATCTGTCAACGTGATTGCGGGAGGGCTGGAAAATGGAGTTGTAAGGTAAGCGTTTAAACTTCTGTATTTGTTAAAATGCTTTATTATTTGGTTCATATTTTGAGAGTATGTGGATTCAATCACACTGATATTTGGCTTTAAAGAATTTGGACAAACTGGTGTCCAGTTTCTAAACTTAGCAGTTGCTAAAATGAGCTTATATGTAACATTGAAATATTAAAAACAAAAAAAAATGTGAAGGAAAATTACTTTCTTTCAGACTGTGGAGTACGTGGGACTTGAAGCCAGTGCGAGAAATAACATTTTCGAAGTCAGCCAAACCTATTGTAAGGTAAAAATATTTTAAATTTACAGTAATTTATTTTTCTTAGAAAGCAAGACCAAAAACTGGCCTTGAGTGATGAGCATGGAGTTGACACGGAGATGGGAATAAACAACCATTTCTGAAAACAGGCATGCAGTTCTACTAATTAGTCATGGACGTGAAAAGAGCACGAATGTCCTCTATGTGTAATGACAGTAATAACTAGTTTTCGCTGCTAGCAGGACAAGATAAACACAGATTGAAATTAGCAGGATTCCCTTGTGCTGAACAGTAGTTGCTCTTTATTCCCAAGTTTAGTGTTTTCCCTTAGGAGCTGTTTTATAATCAGGAGATAACCTTTTAACTTGAGCAGACTCGAGTAGGCATAGGAGGTTTCATTCCCTCAGAAACAAATTAAGAAATTGCATTTCCCCCAGCCACTTTTCCTGAGGCTGGAGGGAAACAGTGGAGAAAGGAGCAAATGAAATATAAGGTAGGGCTGAAGCTCCATTTTAGAGTGCTTGTGTAATTTTGACCATTAGAGTCCATTTGACCATTTATATAAGCAGAATTATTCTCATGTCAATGTTTTCAGGACACACAGCATCCAATTCTTCATATTCCCAGAGGGGCATCAGTCCCTTTATAGAGTAATTCACTCAACAGATAACTTTGTTGTGACCATTGCTGGAACACCATTTAAAAAAACAAACCACTAATCATTAGGTTTTAGAAGTAAAAAGCCCTGTCTTATACCAGCTACTGTCATTCAATTACCTTATTTAAGAAACATTTCACAAAGCTTTGATAATGATTTAGTAGCTACAGGATCATTTAGAGAAGCCTGCTTAACTGGGATGGAAAATGGATGCTGATCCTGATGCTCTCTAATGAGATTTGTAATGTGACTGGAGAGTTTTACTGCTGTTGTAGTTTAGGACATACCCAACTGGACACAAGTCACAAAAAGACTATGCTGTGTCACAAAACCCGACAGCTTGAGTGTCAGAAAGTGGAAGGGACAGCCCAGGGAGCATGATCAGTGCAGATGACTCTGACACTGCAAATGAATGGACTAAACTGCATGACACGTTGAATTGCTGGGCAGAGCTGCAGTTCAGATGGGTTGCAAATCTAAGAAAATATTTTTAAAAAGGTTGTTTTCTTGTTTTTCAGCCTTACATTTTCCTGTGATGGTCATCACTTGTTCACAGCTAATAGTGATGGAAATGTCATAGGTTGGTGTCGCAAGGACCAGCAGCGCTTGAAGCTACCCATGTTCTACTCATTCCTTAGCAGCTATGCAGCTGGCTGATGACTATTTTGCTGCTAACTCAAGTCTCTGATGCACTTTAAATCCAAAATAGGTTACAGAAACTTTTATTTAACTGGATTTTTGAAGTAAAAATAAATGTCTTTAAAATGACTCAATAGATTTAAAGAAATTGGAGAGAAAAAAAAAAAGCAGTCTAAGATTGTTGTAACATTGTGCACAACTCATGCACAAACTTGAAGAGTATGAAGGTCACAGGAAGCTCTGGTCATATATTCTAATACCAGCAAAGTGGCACATAAATGCTCTAAAATACAAGTCAAAATGCTGCAATATAAAATGTAATAGTATTTTTTAAATCACTTCATGGACACAAGAATTTCAACAATTGAATCAATAATAGTGACATCCCCCTCTTTTCTGTTGTAGAATATCAGCAGTGTAAAGTTCTTTATTTATGAAAATGTCAGCATATATAGACATGATTAGTTGAGTGTGGTACTGCTGGCTCTGGGATAATTGACCCAAAACTTAAAAATCCAAGGTGACTCGAAATTGCTTTTTTGAGAAGCAAAGAACTCTGTAGGTGCTTTTTGCACCATGTTATGGTATTGTAATGATAAAATCTGTTACCTTTATATTTGTAATTTTTGCTGTCTTCTCTGTTGAGATAGTATAACGGTCTTTACAACAGACAAAAAGAAAATACCTGTATCTTAGTGATGGGCACACATCTCATGGCATCATGAAGCAATAGTTAAATCAGGGTTTTGTGGGGGGTGTTTTGTTTTTGTTTTGTTTTCCCCAGTGTAAAGTGTTAACTCCACAGATTTGTAACACTAGCTATTTTGGTTCTGTGGCAAGAAATGTGTGTGTGTGTGTGTGTGTGTGTGTGTGTGTGTGTGTATATATATATATATGCTCTAAATATATATATATATTCAAAGCTTTTTTTTTAATAAGGTATTAAGGAAGGTACAGGTATGGTCTCATTTCAGTGACATTGGACTTAAATACACTGTATAATGTTTGAGTCTAACTGCCTGACTAATATGTTCATAGGCATCAGATGATTTGGAAGAGTTTACATGAATGGATTGTGCAAATATGTTATTTATTCCTAGGTGCTATTATTTTTGAGAGAGTGGGGGGGAAAAATCTCCATTGTGAAAGTGAAGTCTTGGACCAGATCTAAAGTTAATGTTTCCATAGATGGATTTTAAAGCCTGTAACCCTGATTCACATTGTACCTGTGAGTAATCTGAAAGGTTTTACCTTTCCTTAAGCCTGATAAGCTACATTTTTTTTAATTTTGTTTTGCCTTTTTATCTTTTCCACATTCCACTGTTGCCACACAGATGAACTGCTCTGTCTTCTCATGTTTATCTGTCTTGAACTCTGTAACTGAGAATATCAAGTTGTGATGAAGCAAACATGCACGCAAGAGATCTGTACCTTGAAAATCCCAAACGGTCTTTACTGAAGCTTCCCAATTTGAGAAACTTTTCAAACTAGGAAAACTTGATCTAAAAATGTCTTCTCATAGTCTGTGACAAAGACTGATCTTGGATTTAATTAAGCAAGTGGCTGCATACTGTATTCATTGTATTTAAATTGCATATATTGTAGCAGCTTTGTATGGGATGGCTTTAATAATGTTTTTCATTATCCCGATATTAATGTAAGGTCAAGCACAGATTGAAAATCTTTTGGACTCATGTTGAAGTGATGTGCATTATTTAAAAGAAAAAAACACAAATTTTGTGGTTTTGGGGTGCTTTTGTGCTCCTTGTTCTGGGGTGGGGTGTTGCTCATAAAGGCTTATTTTTATAAAGCAGAATTCCACTTGTTCAAAGTAATATGCAAAATAGCTGGCCTTGTAAAGAGTGCAATATTATATTTTTATGTAAAAATAAAATTGATTTTTTTTGAAGCAGGGAATATTTATTCAGCTTAACATGTTCTGGAACAACTTCAGTAGTTATATGTGCATGTCATAATGAAATTCCCTGTAAATGCCACATTCCACACTGTCTTGTATATATTGTCACATTGTTGGGTAATAAACAGATCTTTGTATCAAATTGCTTACGAGATGGTTGCCAACATGTTTTTTTGGCTTCCTTTCTACTATTCTCTTACTTTGGTCCTATTTTTTTGGCTGGATCTCATGTCTTTTGATCTTATTTTTTAAAAAAGATAATCTTGAAGTGACAAGGTTATATTTACAGGATACATCATCTGGCTTTCAAACAGAGTAGGGGGGCCTGAGATTGGAAGGGGGAACCCCCAAGAACTACTCTGGTTTGTACGTGTCCCCTCTGCCCATGGGCTGTGGGGCTGTAATTCAGGCCAAGCGATGGCTGCCTAGGCAGGCACTTGGGCATTTGCACATCCTGTCTCATTCTGCTGGGACACCAGCTTTATCCAAGGGAACATGGAAGAGCAGTTCCTCGCAGGTGAGGGGAAGGAAGGATGGAAACAGGAGCATGGGCTCTCTGGGATGCAAGGATCTTGCTCTTGGAACCAAAGCTTGGGGAAAGGTCAGATGATGGGGCCGGGGCTGGTAGCGCTTGCAGGTTCGTGTGGTGACCCTGGTCCTCAGGCTCCACTGGCAGAGCTGTGTGGTGAGAGAAGGAAGGTCAGAAGAGACCCACATGTCCACCTGTAGCGGGGAGAAGAGGAATTCTCTAGCAGTTGCAAGAAAAATGGATCTTGAAACAGTCACAAGGAAAAGGAATCTTCATCTGAAGTTTGAGATCTATTAATTTACCTAAACTCATGCAACTATAGCAAAATCCTAGGCAGAACTCTACTTGATCTGAATTAAATGCAGCAGAGTTCTATAGGAAACTAGTTTCCTTTGAGAAAAAACAAGTTTTCAGCTTTGAGCCTGAGACATCAATTTTAAGGCTCCCTTTTGCATTTAAAACATCATGTATCTTTGGAGAAAACTGATGAAAAGTCATCTTCTGCATACTGAGCAGGTGCTGCCTTGTTTCAGAATTTCTTTGAGCTGCATCTGACTGCATGGTATACCACATACTTAGGGGCAGGAACACTGGAGAGCACAGAGGAAACATGATCTGGTTGGTTGCTGACAGTGCTCTAGTTAACCATCAAATGGACAAGCCCAATTCTACCCCTTGTTTATGACAGTATAGTCTGTGCAAGCAATAGCTGGGTAATAAAAAGAGAGGATCTCTAAAATGGAAAGTGGAAAAGGGTCTATTTATATCAAAATATGCTCATAATATAGTCCTAATGGGGCCAATATTCTTCCTACTTTTTGTTTAAAGCCACATTAGCTTCTTTTTTTCCCTCATCGAGAAGCCATTTCTGTGTGTTACTACTCTATCACAGTATTAAAAAACATGCTCTTAAAAGCCTCTACTGCCTTGAAAAACAGCCATTAGACTGTTTAGGCACCTAGGGGCGCAGACCGCTCTCTTTTTTTATCAATATTTTCAGATATTACTAAGTGCTGACACACAGTAATGTGCCCATTGCTAGTAAGGTATGTGGTAGAGGTTTGCTTGTCTTCTGCTCTTCTGGAGGGGAGCACAAAGCCATTGTTTCTGCCCACGGATTTCTAATAGGCTCTGTATGTGCCTATTTCCCCCTTTTTACAAAGGGGTATCTGTATTTCCCCCTGTATTTCCCCCTTCATACAAAGTAGACAAGCCAAAACATTAGCCTGTGCAGTTTTTGCTTTGCAAACTAGTGTTCTGGAAAACATTTGGAAATCCTCATTCTCTAAAAGCAATTGAATAATGTGCACACAGCCCTCGCTTGGGGCTAGTTCATGTAGAAGTAATTCTCTTCATTTGGGTCAAGGAAGAGAAGCTAATGCGAGCAGTTAAAGGCACCATGTTCAGGGCCCGTGGCTAACCTTGAACACTTACATCAGAATGGTTTAGTCTGCAAAAACTTAGAAGACAGCAGGTATATGTTTGCATTCTTATGTATGGATATAGGAAGCTTTTTATTAAAGGAGAAAAGCTGTTAGATTCCTGCAGTGGATACAGTGTGACTCTCAACGCTAACAGCTTGGGTTACCTATCCATGTAACAGTGATGTTTGTCTACTACTCTGTACATCCTTCACATGGTAAATAGAACCTTCGGTAGAAAGAGCATCCCCATTAATTAAACACAAATGAAAAAAGAAAAAAGCAATAAAGGTAAGTTAAAGCTTTTGCAGCTCTGGTTAAGGCAAGATTGTGGAGCTAAGTATATATTTATATTCAGTAATGTGTTCTGCCCTATTTCCCTGCTTCACGTTGCTGCCTTCTCCCGCGTAATCGTTCTAAAAGCCACGTGGTCACTCTTTAAAGAGGCCATGTGCTTCAGAGCATTGTTAAAATGAGGGTTCTTCCCTGCTCTCTCTAGTAAAGAAAATGAAGTGACCTGGAAAGGCTTCAGGTTTGCTCTGATGGAGTGAGAGCAGGGAAATCGAGGAAAGGAGGTAGCAACTACTCTAACATCTCTTTAGCCTCCCAGCTAAACGGCCTTGGACTAACAGCCTTTCAGGGGTGCAAGGTAAATGCGAGTGCTCTAATGGTACTCCTACTAACATGCTAATTACTAGAGCAGACTGATTTTCAGTTAAAATGCTAAATAATGGCTTTTTTTAAACTAATACTGACCTTTCTGCTTGACTCTTGGCTTGTAATGGAAAATGTACAGAATCAATATATAAAGCAGAATCAACTTGTTACGGCATATAAGTCATAATAATTGACAAGAATGAGTCTTAAGACTTCTATGAGTCTTGATAGTTCTGGCTTATTTTTTTTCTCCCCAGATGGCTTTTTAAAAGAGTCATCCTTTCTATTCAGTGTGAGGCAGGCCTGTATGAGCCCTTAGCCGAGAAAGGAAGTGCCTGTGTTGTGCGAGCTTTGGGAATTTGATGTTTTGGAAACATTTAGAAGATTATTTGATCTCTACCATCTCCTCAAACAATCCAAGTGGTTTGTCTCGCCCAGCTTCCTCCTTAGCTAGGCAGGGGGACACGAAGTGAGGGTAGCTAAGACACGCACGGGCCCCTGGTTAGTGCGGACTGTTAGTGTCCCCTGCTCCCAGGCCCCAAGCTGTTGCTGCCCGTGAGCGTGGCGCCGCTCCCGCTTGCTGCAGTTCCAAGCAGGGAACCAGCAGCTTCCTGCAGCACGCAGGCTGCCTG
>VZSG01000342.1:67926-88868 GCA_013398315.1 Nothoprocta pentlandii | reverse complement strand
CCGGGCGGGCGGGCGCGCTTCCCTCTCGCCGCCTGCCGTGAGGCGGAGCGGGCGACGCGGGGCTGCGCGAGCGGCGTCCTGAGAGCCGGGCTTGCCTGCGCCGAGGTGCGCGTCCCTGACGGATCCCGCCTCGGTAGCTACTGGTGGCTGCTCTGGAGGGAGTCTTAAACCAACCCCGGTAATTTGTTTTTAAATTTATTTTTTATTATTTTTTTTAAAGCGACTTTAACCCACCTGTGTATTAATACAGACTCTCCTCGTGGGGCTCTGTCCGAAGTGCTTAATTCTTCTCCCCTCGGCAGGTTGCTGTAAGAACCAGGAAAGCGGCTTCCCTTTCTTCTGAGGACTTCGGGTGATGCAGGCATAAATCTGAGCGCCCAGCTGCTGCTGGCGGCTGTTATTGATGTGCTGCACAGCAAACCGATCAAGGTAGCGCAGAGAAACAGAAAACTCGGGATAACGACCTGGAAAACACTTCTGTCCTGTGGAAAATAAAGTGCTGAGCTTCGTGGAGGCATTTTTTTCCTACCTTCTGCATGTTACAATTTGGATACATTTAAAGCAGTATTTAACTGGAATGATCATTTTTCATCACATATTTCATTAAAAGAAGTGCACAGCTGTCTTTTGAGCTTAGCAGAGGAAGAAAAACAGTAAGTTAGGTCCTGTCTTCTTGTCTCAGACCTTCTGGATCCCAGATCTACTGGAGGCTAAAGCCATCTGCGCACGTACCCGGTATGTTGATGGTAATAAATCGCAGAAAAAGATTGTCATTGTGAAATGCCACATTAATTCAGCCTTTTTCATCTTAGGGGAGAATAATTTCTGGAGCTGGTCAGTTGGACTGGGCATATTTTACTGTTTAAAAGCTATATTAGACAAAAGAAAAAGAGCTGTTGAAATCTGTTTGCAGTTACACCATCAGCTTGAAAAATGATATTTAATGAAATAAAATAGGAACTGTTTTAATTCTTTGTTCACTTTAAAACAAGTTTTTGAAGTGTGTTTTGTGGGTATTTCTACACAAAAACTTCCTTTGTAGTATAAGTTGAAAATTAACTGGAAAAATGATGCAGTGGTAGCATGGAAACACCGCCTTCAGAACCATGCTGGAGATGTCCACCTGCAGGAGGTCTCATTTTCTTCCTTTCAGCATATGATCCCAAGAAAGCACCATGCATTTTTCTATTAGTGTTTCCATCATCCTGCTACACTTAGGGGTGACTGCAGGCGTCAGCCCAAGAAATGCAGTTCTTCTGTAACAGTTATTTTTGAAGACGCCCACATTTATGGAATGAAAATGATCCAATTTCCTTATTGTGAATTGCATTGTCTTGCCATTGATCGCAGTGTTTTCTGTTGTTGTTAATAATCTTCTCCTTAAGAGATGCTGTGGAAACCTGTAGCCATTCTTTTTCCATGCAGCCGTGGGTTGGAGATAGTACAGGGATTCCCTGGCCTCCTCTGCATTTGCAGAGCTTTGTCAGATGGAGGAAATCTCAGAATGAGATCCGACAAAACAGGAACAGTTGTTCCTATCCTACTCATTCCCTGCGGAAGAGGGAGAAATTATATATCCTGTGGACAGTGGTGCTACACAGAGCTGGCACTCTTTGTACAATGCTGTTTTTGAAGTTTCTATTGCCTGGAACACATTTTTTTTTTCTTTTTCTTTTTTTCTTTTTTTTTTTCCTTTCTTTTCTTTCCTGAAGCTCCTCTGACATGTCGGTTTGCTGTGAAACAGCCATGAGGCTCTGAGTTTTGCTGTTGGTGTGAGGGGGCATTTGCAAGTGCTGGGGATCTTTGTGCAATCTAGAATCCAGTTTGCAGCTCCCCGCTCATGGCTTGTTCCTCCTGATGTCGGTAGGACTTGTGTGGCTAAGAGTTTGCATAGTTGAGTTGACCTCTCAGCTACTGG
This sequence comes from Nothoprocta pentlandii, assembly GCA_013398315.1. Taxonomy (NCBI): domain Eukaryota; kingdom Metazoa; phylum Chordata; class Aves; order Tinamiformes; family Tinamidae; genus Nothoprocta; species Nothoprocta pentlandii. The sequence continues at coordinate 86,950 of VZSG01000342.1, read as the reverse complement.
TCCTCTAGGAAGGGCCTTCTATAGAGACCTTGATACTGGGTTTCCTAGGCCACACTGTAGAAGTTAGTAATTTCAATTTCATCACTTTAGATTGCTAAAAGGAAATAGAAAGCAACAATTGGCCTTGAGGATTTGTACATGTAATTCTACAGGATGCTCTTTTGGCGTGATGTTTTAAGGTTATACTTGGAAGGTGGAAAAGCTGATTTTTATCCTTATTTCTTGTAGAAATCTGGTTGATTCTGTAGGAATCAGTCAGAAATCTTTGCCATTTATATGATGAGAAGACACTCGCACCGAAATGCTTGCAAACTGTGTTTTGCTTCTCTGCTACATGGGTTTTTTTGCTTGTTTGTTTTGTTTTTTCCAGACTTGGTTTGCCAAGTGTTTTGCTGTCAAACATTTATAGAGCTTAGTAAATGTAGGTTGTGCCCCTTACCTATGCAAGATCAAACTGTAGCTGCAAGTATTTATGCAACTGCCTGTGTTATCAGGCCATACTTGGCCACTGAAGCGATGGTGCGTACAATTCAAATTGAAGAAAAGTTTTTCTTCACACACACTTCTATGAGCCCTGGAGATTATAATCTGTGGCACAGATATATTAACAGCATCTAGAAAAAAAAAAGAAGGAAGTTCATATGAGGTTTAAAAAAAAAAAAAAAGAGAAGGTGATTTCAGCTAGTTGGAGGAATGTCGTGGAGTTTTCAAGAACAGCGCTCTGGAAAACAGCGGACAAGCCTGGTTTGCCAGCCAGCAGGAGCTACTGGGCTGAAACACCACGTAGCTGAGTTGATGTCACTCGTCTTTGTTAACGTGATCTACATTCCCCCTAAAGAAAGGAGTCGCAGAGACATCAACATGTAGCCTAAACAGTGAGCTCCTATGTAACCTAGAGCTACCTAGAGCATGTAGCACTTGTATGCAGACTGCCCATAGTCCGGTCAGCAACATTGTTACTGTAACTGAGGTGATAATCAGATCCCAGTATGTATGGATTGATCTAACTTAATAAACGGCTGCTGGAAAACCCAAGCAGGAGTCAATGTAGGGAACCCAGCTCAGTAATTTCTGATTCAAGGCCTGGTAAGTAATTTAAAAGATGGTCAAAGTTCTTCCTTTTGAGGACCCCTCTAGTTAGTCTCTAAATATGACCAATGTTGTACCTTCCTGGGCACAATCAAGGCCTAAAGAATACAGGACTCATTAAAAGGAGCTTTCAGGAGAGAAGGTGAGAGCTGAGCTGTTTGTCAGGCTGAAATGAAGCACTGAGAGAGATCCCACAGCTGTGCTTGAAGATGGACCCTCTAGTTCTAGGCGAGCAGCCTTCCTCAGGTTATTATAACCTCAGGTTATTACCCCAGGAAGTTGTGTTCATTCTAGAAAGGGTTTGCAATAGAGTGGCTTCTTACTAAAATAACTATGTTGTTTAATTAAGGAGTAGCAGGGTTAAAACACTAAAGAGTATCCTAAGAGAAGAGAACCAGGTTATATAACCAAGATTATAAATGCTAAGAGGACCCGTTCATCATATTGCAGTCCATAGTTTGGTTTGAAAGCAGGAGCAATCTCACTGCCAGCACTTAACGCGTGATGGGGCCTTGTCTGCTGTGCAAATGCAGTTTGCAAGGAGTGAAAGGAGCCAGGGGTACCTCGTGCTTGGTAAGTGAATGTGAAAAGGAGACTTCTGCCTGGTGGAAGTTCTTGAACTAGAGTGGTTTACGTGGAAAAAAAGAGAACAGATACTTAAATGGATGCTGGACTCTCCCAGAAACAGTGCAGTTAAATAGGTAAATGGATGTAAAGACCAGTGTAGGAGTAGGGTTTGGAAGAGAATAAATCTGTATGCTGCAAAGTATAAACAAACCTCTTACTAGGGATAAATGGAAATGTTTGCGTGTGACCAAAATAGTTGTTTTTTAGATCTCTCCTTATGAACTCTTTTATTCTGGTTGCTTTCTGATACTACGAAACAGTTTGCCAGATTAGTTACATATTTTCTTTATTTTTTTTTCTTATCAGCTGCTTCAGAATATAGGTAGGGATGTACTGTGTCATTGCTCAGGGAATACAGTTTGGATTTTTAAATGCATTATTCCACCTTTCCAACACTCCTTTCTGGTCTTAACTGACTCTCTTATTAAATGGACACTTAAAAACTGTCTGGAAGTACTAGAAAGTGGTGTTCTCTCCAGCAGTCATCCAGCCCATGAGTGTTCAGGTGTCTGGTGTAATGTTTGCAACTTTCATTGCTTGAGAGAAGGCGTTTCCAGAAAAGCAAGGGAGAAATGGTATAATCAGAGTCATTTGTGGAGTTTCAGTTGCTTAATTTAGTTAATTTAAATGAATTATACAAAATTAAATTTCTGATTTGCTTCTGGACATGCACTCTGGCAAACAAAGAAATGGCTATGTATCTTATTCATCTTTGATATTTTTCCTTTGGCTCTGAGGTCATTTTTCTGCTCAAGGAGATAAAATTCAAGTCATTCTCACTTGTAGAAATATAATATTATAAGCAGAAGTAAATAGATTTATTCTTATTTTTACAGAGAAAACAAAAAACTAGTAGTGTGGGCCAAAGAAAAAGTCCAGAGATAGCCGGAATTCAGAACACTAATCTTGGGAATGACAGGTATCCTTCCTGCTGGTCCTTTGCCTTTGTCAAAACAAATCTGAAGTTGCGTTGGAGGCTGATTGTACCGTGCATTGGATTTCATGTAGAGCCAACTCCTGCGTGTATATTTAGTCCTGTACTTTGTGATGAATATGAGCTAGAAGAATGTAAACAAAGGCAAAGAAAAGAAAAGAGAGGAAGGAAAGGGAAGGGAAGGGAAGGAAAAAGAAAGAAAAGGATGTTAGTGTGTTGTAGCATGACTTTAGTTGGTTAAAAGGTGCTTTAAGGAGAAACTTGGGTTCCATTCTTTTAGAGCTGTAGGAAACACATTCTTTGTACTAGCAAATACAAAGCTCTTGTTTTCATACAACTGCTTTAATTTAAATCAGCATTTACTTTTTCTTTGCTTTTTTATTTTACAAGTATTGAAATGTTATTTTTTTTAAAATAGTGCTGAGCATGATTCACCATCATATTTGTATTCTACTATTTCATTTTTCAGCACAGATTATGTACGTATCTTAAAAGGGGGTAGGAATGGTTATCTTGGTGTTGTCTTTGTACATCTGTGCTTTGTGAGATGAAAGCAGTTAAAAAGTTATTCCTTTGTGCTTTATTTCCTCTGACTTATCTTTGCAATTGTTTCAGCTTTGACCCTTTTAGGAAAACAGTATGAAGGAGCTAATATCCAACAGTACAACCAGTATATCCCAAGCGAGGAAAGCTGTGGAGCAATTAAAAATGGAAGCCTACATGGATAGGATGAAGGTAAGCTTAGACTTATTGTTGATATTTTGAATTCACTCACTGCATTCTGGTTTGACTTCCCTTAAATGTGAAAGACTTAATCAGCTGAAATCAAGATTTTGTTGAGATATAAAACAATCTGCAGCTCTTACGAATCAGTTATTTGCTAACTCCTTGGTTCTAGTGAAACTGTTTTCAAAGACGGACTTCTAGTCTATTTTTATGTGACACCTGCCAGAACAGAAGCAGTATTTTGTGAAATTTGTTAAAATGCATTAACTGATGCACAGCTGCTCTCCTTCTCCCACTGCATCTGAATATAAATGCTGTTCAGGTGTCTCGATACGAGGAAAAGTGTTTCCTTAGGAATTTAAATAAGTCTTTAAGACATTATAATGACTTTAAATAATAATGAGACAAACTGAAGTACTTGGTTTGATTTGTTTTAGTACAGGTGTCATTGCCCCAGATAGTGTAGTGTGATTGCAATGTTCAGTTCTGATTTCTTTAAAATCATTACATGGCATTATTTGGAAATTCTTAATAAAATTGCCATAGTTTCTTTTTAGTAATATTGAAGTCCTTTAAAATAGAATGAAAACCCCTAGAAAACACACAGGATACAAGTATCTCTCTTCAGAGACTTTAATGACAATATTTCTTGTCTTTAGTTCTTATTAGTCCGTGGTTATCATGGAGTATAAAAGTAAAAATCAGGTTTGTTGTGGGAGTACACAGGAAAAGAAAGCTGCTGGAGAGTTCTTATTGCAGATAAGTCTTGTTGTGGTAGCACATGTAGGTGCTACCTACACATTCAATAGGCATTAATGTTCTAATGCTAAAAACACCAAGCCACCCTCTAAGTACGTGGTCACTGATGATCAGATATCACTGTTAGTGCTAAAATTACTTAAAAAATTAGACAGCTTCCCAGTGACAATATTCTTTCTTTAAATACAATTGTTTAGAGATTAATTTATTTAAAGCTTAATGATCTCTTATATGTGACTCTAATTCCTGGAATCAATGTATAAAATGCAGTTTAACATTTTTATGTTGCAATTTCAGTAACATGATTTGAAAACATTATACTTTAAATTGTTAATATAGTCTTAATTCAATCTGTTTGTCTTTCTCTCCTGTGAGGTAGAATCCTGGATGTAGTCAATATGGGAGTAATGTGATATAATTACCATTAAAAACAGTATCAGATCACAAACTCACTGACAAGAAAGACAGTATTTTAATTCAGGAATGTTAGTATTTCACAAGAGTATTTGCTCTTGATTATATGAAGATACAAATTTTAGTTGCACCCTTTTGCCTCCTTTTTAGCAATGTCCTTTCAAGTTGACTGAATTTGCATAACTGTGGTAGTGTTCTTGCATAGTATCTTCACAAATTCATCATGTGTTAGCTACGTGTTGGTAGGGGCAGTTATTTCTGTTTCCTTAACTATCACCCTACCTTTTTATAGTGTAACACGACAGGTAAGTTTTCAATATGGTTAGTCCTGTGCTGCATTCCTCTCACCTGAGCCCAGACCTCTTTTGGCAGCAGTGCAGAATGTTTCCTTACACGTGTCTGCTCCTGGCGTCCCAGCTGCTTCTTACACTACGTGGACTTTAATGTTTTGAGGAATATGTTGTGGTTCCTGGCACTCCATCCACTCCATTAACCCTGCTGCAGTGGGTCCTTGTGGCGGGCCGTGTACGCAGGACTGTGTTCACGTGCTTTTCCTGATGGCAACAGCAGCACCATCAGCTACACTTTGTAGATAGAATAACTGGTGTAGTCCAGGGTATATCTAGATTCTCTGGATTCTCTCTCTCTTCCTCTCTCTCTGTCTCTCTCTCTGTCTCTCCCTCTTTCTCTCTCTCTTTCTTTCTTTCTCTCTCCTCCCTCTTTCTCTCTCTTTCTCTCTCTCTCTCTCTCTCTCTCTCTCTCTCCTGCTCCCTTCCTTCCTTTCTTCAAAGGTCTTAGCCCAGCTTCCAGTGACTTGGAAAGGGCAACTCTTACTGGTGCTCAACCAGTGCCTCATTATGGTGCCTGCACAGAGCCTCCTGACATGCAGACTGTCTTTTGTGTTTATTCAAAGCTGGAATGTGGTCACTTGAATTAACCTGGCAGCAGTTGAGGACGGCAGGACAACAAACTGGCTTCCCTCCCAGCCTTAGGGAGGAGCAGTGCAGGAACTGACATGGATATACCCTAGTTAGGTGTCCCTTTGCCCAGGTTGTACCGTTGCAACTCATGTGGCAGTCCTCAGGCCCTGATTCTATTGATCACTCCAAGTTTTGGTGGACCAAAGTGACTTTTCCTGAAATGCTGCTACTTTGGTACACCTCAGAGCAAAAAAATCAGCTTCAAGATAGGCACTAACTGAAGACACTTTGGCGCAGAGACTCTTTCCTTCTCCTTGTCACCCAGTGCTGTGATCACAACCTCAGTGGTCCATGGGCTTCCTCAGCAACCCCTTTTCTCAGCGATAATTCAATCTTTTGGATTAAACCACGTCCAGGTATCAAATTCTTAACTGAAATTCCTGTGGATTTAAGTGCTTAATGATTTTTCCTTGAACCAGCTGTGAAACATCTGCCTTGGCCTCATGGGGCTGCAATTAGAGCTGTGTAGAGCAGCACTTTGCAGCAGCTCCCCAGAGGACAGGAAGAGCTAAGACCATCGGAAAAGCCTGGCGTAAATGACAGGTTTGGGCATGATAGGGAAGTAGGAGCTTAAGGATGAGCAGAGGTATGAAGTTGGTGTTCCTATCACCTCAACAAAGCAGATACACCTGACTGCCCATTTTATAGTGCTACATGTGTTCTGCTAATTTTAGTTTGGAAACATGGCAGTAAATTCCCAGACTTGTAATTTTTCAGCCTGCATGGTGACAATTGCAAAAACAATGTCTTTGCTTTTGGTTTATTTTCTTAACACTTGGAGTACATTTAAGGTCACACTTTTTTCTTTTCTGTACCAAGCCTTTTTAATAAATGTAAACAAATAGATTTTCCTAAATTCCTATATGAAAGAGTGCTCTTAAATTGAAACAGAAAGAGTTGCTCCAAGAGTATACATTGGTAACAGCGAGGTGGGAAGCAGAAGGGGATAGTGCCATAGAGCTATGCAATAATTTGGCATTCAGAGGTAGAATCAGATCTGTAAAAGTAACATGGAAGAAATTTTTTTCCCAATCATATATTGTTGTACAACATACTGTACTCTTTCTTAGTCATCTTTTGCAAGTACTTTAGACCTCCTTAACTATGAGTCTGCCATTTTACAGTGTAAAACTTCAGGTTAGTTTTCAGTTGAGTTAGTCCCCCCAGCCCAGCTCGTCCTGTAGCTGCATGAACAGTGGAACTGGCAAGAAGGAAAAGATGTGAATGGGTGGCAGAGGAAAAGGTTCGGAAAACATGGACAAATTTGCTGTAAATTTAAATTGTCCATGCTTGGTAGATTGTTTTTAAATTGCTTTTATGTAGTAAAATCATCCCTTTCAAGTTCCAAAGCATTAACTCAGTTATGTGGACAGCTTCATTGGTTAGATTTGTAGTGTTCTTACTTATATATGTAAAATCTATCTATCTATATTATATATATAATTTAACATTAAAAGGCACAAGTATTAGCAGATGTGGCAGATGCAGAATCTAGAAAGCAGATAGCTTAGAAGTGCAAAGTTTCACCTTGGGACAGAACAAATGTACCCCAGAATCTACTGTGTTTCACTCTTTTAATGGTTCCTGTACTAACATAGACTAAGTGTGATTTGCAGAAGGTTCATACCTTGATTTCCAGAATTTCTCTGAACAAGCATATGTGGGATTGTGAGGAAGAGTTGGTTTGTTTCTTATTCCTTTCAGAAATGCTTTTGCATTGAGTAGGAATCAGGAGAGGTAGATTCCATGCCAGAAGACATCAAACAAGAGCAAATAATGGCCTTGTGCCTGGGAGATTACAGTATCTCCCAGCAAAGTTGAGAAAGCAAAGATGTATTGGTGCTTCACCACAGTTGTCCCAAAGATAAAGCACTATTTAATCTTCTCCTCACAAGCAGGAAGGCGAGGAGGGATGTTCTGACATTCAAGATCCATGGTGTATCAGCTACTATTCTTTTTTTCTTAAGAAGGTAGGAAATATTCCCAACTGGCTCTGAATAGGGATAGGAGATAAGCAGTGGGATTGCTGATAAATGTGTGAATCTCTTCATTTTAGATGTAGAGGATAAACAGAGTGGGTTTTGTAGCCAGGATAGTAATTAGTCACAATCCATGACAAGACAGATGACATAGTAATTGCAGCATTTTCCCCTGTCACTGAAGCTTATAATTATTAGTGCAGCTAACAGGATTATGTTCTAACTTAGGCTGTTTTTATCACCTCTGTTGCTCTGAAATGTAATGGTAAAATTCCACAGTTCTCCTGAGACTAATTCTTTAACGCGTCAGGGTCGGCTTTTTTTTCTCCTGATAAATTGACAGCTGGATGTATTCTTACACTGCAGAGAATAAAAATTATTGTATGAAATGCGAGATTGGCTCGATACATATGTATTCTAGCTCCTCTAGATGTGCATTTTAAAATATAAGAAATATGGAATGGTAATTTTCTTTTAAAATTCATCAATCAAAGTAGAGTCTGATTTTTTCTTTTTTTAGCCCCTTCCACAGTGTGCATAAATGACTTTGAATCTGTACGTCAAGCAGTATTGCGTAGGAGAGCAGAAATAATAAATGCATGTTAGTTTAATTTGAATGTTCAAATTATATATTTTAATTCTCGGTAAAAGCCATTCGGAAACTGTCCGGCAACATTCACCTACAGAAACAGCTAAAGGTGAGTACAAGCTATGGTGCACTGGTCTTCATTTAACTTCTTCCATGGTACAAGTAGGATGATTGAGATGTAATTTTATAGAATAACAAATCACATGATTGGTCATTAGGCACCCCCGGTGTGCTGACAGTTGCTAAAAAAGCTGCCTCTGCTGTAGCCTTCCACCTCTGCTGTTCTGAATAACACGGGGCAGGAAACGTGCTGGAGGCAGCACTGCACTTGGCTCCTTTTTGGCCACAGTCCTGACTTGAGCCTCTCTGTCAGCGGGGAAGGTTTGTGTGCCGCTGGGAAGCTGACAGCGGACTCGGCTGCCCACAGAGAGCGGCCGCTGCCCAGCTGCCTCCGGCGTCGCCAGCACCTCGCTGGGTGCCGCAGGGGCCAGAACCCGCCTCTGCAACCACTGCAGCCCCGCGTAGCAGGGGTGCTTCTCCCCAGCCCTGCACCCCTTTTTTAAGCGTGAAAATACACGACGTAGCTGAGGCTGACATGTTCAGAACTCAGTGAATCTGTGTACGGTGAAATATATGTTGCAGGTTTGCTTTCATCTAAACCGTGTTATATTTCATCCAAGAGCAAACTCATTTGCTTGTGTTGTTTCAACACTGCAATGTTGAAGAATCTGCTTGCTCTGCTTTGTGATATTTCACATCCCTTGTTGTACTGCTCTTCCATCCAACAGTTCACAATACACTTAGGCTGATGCTGCTTATCCTTATGTGGAACAAGCAAAACAGCTACGGGAAGATCAGTCTGTTGAAGTTCATTGTCGATCCCCTGCCTTTACAGGATCCATCTCCTTAAAAAGATTACTGGTCTCTTGAACAGAATAACTCATTCAGCAGCTTAATAACTGAAGATGGATGTGCCAGGCATCTTTAATAACCTCTCTTTATGGGGCCCTGAGGATTAAAGTAGCTCTCCATTAGATTTTAGGGCAATAAAGTTTATTGTGACATAGCACTGAAAATGCCACTGAGCTTTTTGTGGGCAGCTGTGGCTCTGAATTTGACTTGCTCAGTTGGACTGAGAGCTCAGGACCAGTAATAAATTAGAGCACAGAGCTATCTTTTCAGAGAGACAGCTGATCTTGAAGGACAAGGGAAAAGTGAAAATGTGTGTGTTAAATAAGCACGAGTAGAGTTGGGATTCTCATGACTTGAAAGTGCTTCTCCAAAGGGTGTGGTGTGCATCTTCCCAAAGCTCCTAGAAACGGGTTGAGTTCCTCTACAGTGAATGGATTCTGTGTTAGTTTAGACTTTGCTGAGATACAGCACAGATCAGTAGCAAAGAGAAGTACTTTTGCTGCCTTTTGATCTTTCTTGAGCTTGGTAAGAATTGAGTACTGTGCCTATATTGTGCCTCTCTTTGGAGAATCCAACTTTTTAAAATTCTCTAATAAATTTAAATGAAAACAATTAGTATAATATCAATCTCAACTATCTACTTTGCCGTTACAGTTCTACTTCTGTGGCTCCAGACTGTGCCATCACACTGTAAAATCCATCCTTTTGTCTTTGCCTAGCAAGCAAAAAATTGAAGAATGTCTGAAAATAGTCACAATCCTTTCTTTACACTTGAAGTCAGACTCTACAGCTCGTTTTGGTTTGCAGTGCCCCTCTTTTCAGATGCCCTAGTCCTCCTGAATATCTGAATAGCTAACTTGGTCAGTGCAGTTATCAATCTTCTGCTTTGTATTGGCCCAGGAATCCATTGCTCACATGTAACATCTCTGCCCACCCTCTTGTATCACCATGTAATTCAAAGTCAAGCTAATTTGAAGTAATCGTGCAGCTCTGCTTCCTCAGCTTCCTCGAAGCCTCCTGGTTGCTCCTAGGATGCCAACCCTAAGCACTTTATGGTTTTAAGCATTCTAGCAGGACATCTTTTAGTGGATATTTCAAGTAGGGGAAATGACTATGAATGCAACTGATTGCACAGGTCTTACCTGAAGCCTCCCCCAAGCTGGGCTCCTGCCAGAGCAAGCTGAGCGTGCGGAAGCGACATGAGAGCGGTGGCACCCCTGATGATAAAAAAAAACAAAAGCAGATTTATTTTTGCTCTCTGCTGTGGAAAAACTATCGTTGTGCAAACGTGCAAACCTCAGCGTCTGACTGAGGAGAGTCTGACACGGTGTTCAGAGGAACACATTATTTTACAAAGACTACTTTGTATCATCTCAGTATCTATGGTAATACTAAAAACACAATAATTAAAGAGAGATTCGGATTGTTGTAAAAATTGTCTTGCTAACTGAGCAGAACAAAAATATTTTGTATATGAGTTCTAAGAAGTTCTTGAAAAAATTTACAAGAATCACAGTGAGTCTAATGTCACCAACATTTTAAAGGCACCAAGCTGCAAAGGCTACAAGATTTCAGCTGCAGACAAAATGTTTTCATTTTTAATGTCATGCACAATATCCTGACTGCCAACACACTGATCTTGTGCATTGGCAGACTGGGACTGTATCTTGATAGGAATTATATTGAATTTGGCTACTTGAAACAGGGAACGCTGAATTAAAACTGCTTCACAAATTGGACAGAATGTGCGTAATAAGCATTCAGAGACTTGGACAACAAGTCAGAGATTTCTATTAGATAATATAGGGTAATTCTCAAAATTTACAGAAAGACTTTCATGTTTTGTTGCATTTCTGTAGGACTTCTCAGTAAACCTGAAGTAGACTGCCAAGTTTGGAAACTTTAGAATGGTTTATTTGACAAGTCTAAAAGGCCTAAAGGCAATTATCAGGTTTGAATTACTTACAATAACTCACTAAACAGAAAATGTTAGATGGAATTCATTGAAACGGGCAGTATTTAGCTTAAATGGGAGCTATGACCCAAAAAGATCAAGTTTTTCTCCTGATTTGTTGCTGCTTTCCAATTCCATGTTAACGTGCCCAAAGAACACAGAAGGTTTTGGATGAAGAGCTGAGGCTGAAGGCCTCTACAGAGCTACATACACCGTTGTGAGCCCGGCTGCGCCCTGACTAGGAGCAGGGCGTGCTCCTGACCGTGTTTCCCATGGAGGAGGAACAGTTAGACAGCCATCATTTATATCTATACCATTTTATGGCAGGGTATTAGATAAAATGTATGCAACAATGGTTAGGCCTAGGAGGAGCAAACTCAGAGTAGTGAGCTCGAAAGCAGAGTATTCCCACTCTGTGAAAGGGCTTCCTATATGTTATTTTATGTGAAGTGCTGACTGGTTTCTCTTTTATCTTCTTATGGTTCTCTCTTATCTTCTGCTAGGTATCCAAGGCTGCTGCTGATTTACTGGCATACTGCGATGCTCACATTGGAGAAGATCCCCTTATTATTCCAGTGCCTGCATCTGAAAATCCCTTTCGGGAGAAGAAACTCTTTTGTACTATCCTTTGAGTCCGTTTGCAGTTAACGTGTCTTTTGTTAAAATTTGTTACCAGGGATGCATGCTCTAACTCCTTGCATTTTTTCTTCAGTTATCAATAATTAACCCATAATTACAGTATTTTAGGAGGTAGTGCATTTTACGGTAAATAACATTTGTTACTCCTAACAAATTGAAGGCCAATTAACAAATTAAATTTCAGTGCTTCAGAAAGATTCATTTGGCCTTAATGAAAGTATTGAGTACATTATCAAATTGTAGATTTCTTTGCCAGTCATAGATTTTTCTGAGACCTAAATGAGTCATACAGATGCCGAAGCTGTTTTTAACATTCCTATTTTCTTTGGAAGGGAAGTTTAATTTATTTGCTTCATTTGCTATACAAATTTATTTTAAAAGAGTAGCGTGACCTTTCCTCAAGTAGCTCTCTTTAGGAAGGAAATGGCAGCGATTTACGATGTTTGTAATAATCAGCCCTCTGCAGTATATGGTATTTACAAATGTGTTTAGTGAACGCTATAATAAACTTGACTACAAAAACAGTCTTAGTAAAGCAACATTGTAACAGTAAACAAAATAAAGATGTATAGTTACCTGCTAGGATTACATCAATAAAGCCGTAGAAAAAATATGCTTGTAGCTGTCTGTGATTTATTTTGAGCAATGATTCAAATTGCTTTACAAAGTAAACTGAACTGTATATATTGGCTGTTCTTGCAAGGCTCAGGGGAGGGCTTAAAGTCCACCCAGATCAGCGCAGGGAGGAGGGTTCAATTTCCTCAGCAGGTCTGTCTTTACGCTCTGCCCAGGAGAGCAAGAGATCATGAGGGCTCAAGTGGCAAATGCAGGTTATTCTGGACACACATTGAGAGTACTGCGCCATCAACAGGCACACGGCTGGGGGCATTGAACAGCTGCAGGTTTACACCATGGTGGATCTTAATCGGAGATGGTGAAGGTTGGGATTTGCGTCCCCGTTCCAAAGGGGTGGCGATGTCCCTGAGGCGAACCCCCGCGGTGAGTTCCCTCGCTGCTGGATTTTGTGTTGGCTTTCTGGAGCTCGTGCCTCGGGCTTCCGCAGTGCTGGCGTTCGGCTCCGTGAAACTGCCTCTGGAATGGGGCCCTACGCATCGTGCTGAGGAGAATTTCTCTGGAGAGCTCTACGAGTCTGAGCGCGCCAAGCTCCAAGCAACCATCCATAACAGAGCATATTTCCTGTGCAGAGACTTGGATTTCATTAGCACCATAAAAAAAATGCAAAGCAAAGGATAGTTGTGGAGCTGAGGACTTGGGAAATAACAAAATGTTAAATTTAGATGCTAAGAAAAGGCCAGGTTGATGAATTAAATCCTCTGGATTTTTTTTTTTTTAGCTCACGGTGCATATTGTTTCTCAGCGTTATTTTTAGCAGTTTCCATCAATGCTTGTTGTTGCTTTGTGCAGCAGCAATAACCAGATGCCCTCGGTGTGGAGGCAGCCCTTGCTTTGCCGCCCAGCCTCGGTAGCACGGCGCAGGCAGCTGCATCCAGCCACCAGCCTGATCAGGCAGGAGAGACGGGTTTGCCACAGGCCTGCTCCTTCACCACAGCTGTGCTAAAATGAACCTCCCTGTTAATATGCTTCTTGTAATATTATTTTAAGAACTGTATTCCTTGTAACCAATCATTTTTTTTGTGACATCTTTAATTTGAAGATTTGGTAACTGAAAACTTCAGTAGCCTGGTAGGCACAGAGCAGCTTCGCAGTAGCTCTTCTGAGAAACATTCAAATGTCTGGCTTGACCAGGACTGTAGGATACAATATGTGTGCTTCAAAAAGTAGATTTTTCTTGTTTAGGGCCTATGTTGGTTTGCGTTTCACACTTTCCAGCTTTAAACTCCGCTTCCTAACTTTTAACAAGAGTATTTGTTAATGCCTGGTGTGTTCAGCTTTATTTTGGGAATACAGAAAGAGGCCTAGTAGTTGAACTAGTAGCATTTTTTTGAATGGTGAAATAAAAATGGCACTTAAATATCATTTTTGAGAAGGGAGCAACCCAACGCCCAGTGAGGTTCTTCAGGGAATCCTTCGGAGGCTGCGAACGCTGCGGAAGCCCCTGAGACCCCCGTGGCGACGTGTGCGTCTGTCCTCGTGCGCCACGGGCCCAGGCTGCAGCCGCAGCAGGAGCAGCAGGAGCAGCAGGAGCAGGGCAGGCCAGGCAGCTTCCTGCCCCGGGGCCCTGTAAGAACTTCATTTGCAGCTCATCACTAACAGGCCCCTCTAAAATACCAAAGCTCCACGGCATATTGCGGGCTCGCAGGCATCTTGCTTCTGTTCCCAACTAACACCAGCATCTGAGACCTTCAGGTGAGCACTTCACAGCGGCTTTGAGTATCACTTGTAATGAAAGCTCTAGCTACAAAAATTCAGCATTTTCAGTCTTAAGAATGTGCTGTGCTTGAGGGTTTGTGGCTTTGGGCGCAGGTTTTTCTCCAAAACTTTTCTTGAATTATTTGTGAAAGGATCGGATGTCAGATTTTAATAGCCAAGTTTTATGTGTGGTTTCTTCCATTAGTCCACAACATAATCAGATAGTTCATTTTATTATCTATTAAGATGGTTTTCTGCTTCTATCTTTTTAAAAAAGGAAACAGCTAGAGTATAATATATTGTGTATTTTTATAGCAGATATCACCTTCGTGGAAAACAGAACATCATCATTTACAGGGACCTCATTTACCACTTTTTTGAATGGATATATACTGCTCACAAACTGCCAGTTTGAAAAGGCCATGGAAGATCGGTAGTTCAAATTATTATAATTATTATAGCTTTGGATCACATAGCAATATGTGCCTTTATTCAATGAAACAAGATTCTCTGAAGAAAATGGTAAGATTTGTTCTTATCTCATGCCAGCTTTATCCAGCAATTAACATTTTAAACACTGTCTTTTCATCCATGCCCTCCAAGCTATCACATGTCTTTGCTGTCACTGTATTTCTTGCTGTTTTGACGTTTGCAGTGGTTTGGATAGTCTGCTCTTGTTACTCGAGTTCAATGCTCAAACATCTTGCCTCAAACACTACTTGCAAATATCTGAAAGTTTTTGAAAATTTTCTAAATTTTCTAATCTAATCTTTTTTAATCTAATTTTCTAAAAATAAATACCTGTTTTATCATGAAGTACCACATTTTTTCCCCAAAAAAAACCCCAGCAAAATGGACTGCCCATTTTACCTGCTGAAGCAATGACCTGTTTTCATCAAACCAGCTGACTTGATTCCCGCTGACTTCAATGAAAATGAAAATAAAAACAAAGAAAGAAAAGGAGCCGGGTTCCCCAGCTAGTCTTTTATTCAGTGCTGTCTGGTTTTACCTCATTTCCCGTTAGGCTGTCGCTTTGTGTTTCAGGCCCAGAAGCTACTGCCTGCTCACTGTTAGAGCGCGAGCTGGGGCTGTCACCCCCTGGAATGATAGCTTCAGGAACAGCACTTGGATTCGAGTGGACACTTTTCCAGCAGCCCATTCTTCTTCTTATCCTGGCGTCTGCTGCAGTGAGGGAACGAGGCTTCCCAATGGTAAGTTAATGGTAATTTATAGTGTATCCGTAGTATTGGTGTAGTATTTGTGGGCTGTTTTGTATTCCCTGGATTCATCTCCTTGGCTTATATTCAGTTTAAATAGTCATCGTTTCAATATGGAAAACTATTTCCCTTCTCCATTACATGCCAAATCCTCCATCCTACACGAGGTATTAAATTAGTAGCAGGCTGCTTAGCTAATGCTAATAGGCAAGTTTTTTAAGCAGCTTCTACAAAATTGTGCAGGAAGGAGGGAAAATACTAGAAGAAAGTTTAAATTAGGCTATAGGGTTATACATTAAAATAAATACAACCTTTGGTGTCAGTGATCCAAAGGTAAACCCAGGAGGTTTTCCCTGCTGGCTCAGAGGGGCTCTGGGCAGAAGGCTTGAGTATCGTGTAGCAAGGGAGCTAATGGGACAATGATTGTTAATGTAGTCATTAATACTAAATATAGGAACGACTTCTCTGTTTGTTGAGAGGAAGAGGCTTGTCTGAGGTTATCACATACAGCCTCATCACTCAAATTTGTAAATAAACATGAGATGCTTTACCCTAAAATAGGGTGTTTTCTTTCCTAAAACCCTATTATGAAGTTAAAACTGCATGGGGTCGTCTATTACTGCCACCTACTGATAAAGTAATAAAATAGGTGACTGAAACAGATAAATGTCAGTAATAACCCTCAACTAGAATGACATTAAAAATGGATTTTAAATGAGCACATGTACACACAGGAACAGAGTATTTTAATTTTCCTGGTCTGCACTTTGTAAGGTATCTTGTGTCCCCATGTCACATTTTGAGATGTGCTAGAACCTCACAGTTGAGTTCCAAGCTTCTCAGTTGACACAAACATGACATTCAGATATAGGATTTGGGTAAATAAATCCAGGGTTAGATGTAAATCATTGAAGCATTTGGGGTTCTTTGAGTGCATCTGCAGCAGGGCTGCCATCTACTGCTTTCCTCTCTTTTTATTTTTTTTCCCAGTTTCCAGACATGATTCAGATGCCTTTCCCTCACTGGTGAAAGACCCACCAGTCGTGCCACCACTTTGCTCTTTGCCTCCCTTCAGAAGCTGATGTGATTGCAAACTGCAGAAAATCTGGGCTCTAGGGCTGAAGTGGGACCCTATACACTGAGCTACTAATAATCTATCGTGTTGAATTGCTTTACTCCTTAACATTTAAACTTATCTCCTGGCTTCTGTCCTGGGTTTTTTAGTTTCAAGATTGTTTTTCTTTTTATTTTCCCCAGTTACTGGAATCTAGGTCAAATATTTTCTCATATGCCACAGGGTGAGTATAAAGATAGAACTGAACGTAGGCCTCCGCTTACATTTGGCACCAAGTTTTACTGCAGATGCACCCAGCACGACCTAAGTCTATGTTTCAAATGACCGCCCCTTCCACCAAAACATTCGGTTTGGTGTCTTCCCACTGCTCCGTATCCTGTTGTGCCTTGAATTTCCAGCTGCATCTGACAGCCCTGTGTGTTCTGGAGAGTGGCACTGCTTTATTCCAAAGAAGCTCTCGCCAAACTTTCGGTCAAATTGGCATTTAGAGAAAAGAACCAGTGTAAAACCCTTTTACACGGCATTGATTTAAAGATTTTTTGAATGTTTCAGCCTCTCCCTGGCAAAGGCAGCTCACAGGACTCTTTGGCTGAAAATTTGTCCCTGATTTTGTTGTTCAGAAACTCTGTTTCACCACAGGACTGTTGCACTGATTCTTGCCCATGAGTTCCCCTGAAGAGCACCAGTTTCTATCCTGCTCCTCAGGATACTGAACTGGGATTTCCATTATCCATGCCTGCAGTGTTGATACATTAATATGTTTGCCATCCCTTAAGAGAGAAGGTGAAAAAACTTCAGATGCCAAGAATTTGGTGCAGAAATACCTCAGCGGAAAGATTAAGAAAATACGGAATGTAATAATCACTTTTTTGGGGTCTTTTCTTCCTTCTCAAACTCTGACTGCATGGTTTGTTCTGATATATTTGCTTCAGACTATGGAAAATAACTACAGAGAGCAGTTACGAAATATCTATTCATGAGAAAGTAGATAGAGCTGTAAAGCGGATTGTCTTGCTTTATAGTTGGCCCATATCAGCTAAGCAAATACTCGTGACAAGGATAGGAACATATTTATGAATATCTACACAGTAGCTGAATAAACCTAAAACTGCCTTAAAAGATGGCTAAAGTAGCTAGCTACTTAAGTACTCATTTAGGAAATATCACGGTTAAATTTGCACTGTGCACTTCTGCTAGGAATACTCAGCTTTTCAAACCAGGGTGACTTTTGCAAGGTAAGCACACAGAAACTGCAGGGATGAGAAGGAGGGATGCGAGATGCCAGCTTCGTTATTTTCCTGGTATCCCACAGAGGCGATGACGGCTGTCCCAAGCAGCACGGAGCACCTCGGCCCTGTGGCACCCCTTGCTGCGCCCAGCTCATTCATGCCAAGTGTTCTGCAGAGGCGGGAGCAGACGCCCGACCCGAGCCGGCTGCAGCAGAGCAGGGCAGTGCCGCAGCAGCGCAGGTCCTCAGCTGGGAATGAGGTATTTATTGTTGCTGCGTCGGTACCCTGGGATTATTATGGGATTCTCCAAGCCAGTTCTGCATGGTAGTTTTAAACTGTTGTGCAGGTTTGGTTGGGTCTGATAAATAAATAGACAAGCCCTTCTCCCCAAGAGAGGACTAGGATTTGCTCATTTACCCCTGTCTAGCATAAGGGGTGATGACTTGATCAGCCACCAAATGTGATCACTTTGTGAGCCGAAATGAAATTTCCTTCCGCTAAGATTTTCATTCTAGTGAAAATCCTTCCACTAAGTGCAGAGGGAGCAGGGCCTCGTGCCTGAGGCTTCCCAGCCCCAGGCAGGGCAGCTCCCTCCTGACCTGCCCCGTGCCCTTCGGAGAGGTGGCCGAGCATGTCCTGCTGATGTCTCGGTGCCACTGCTCTTTATAGGAGCTGGCAGAGCCTTCCAACACACAGGTTTCCAGAGGTCAGTTCTCAGAGGAGTTGCTCAGTGTGCACTGCTAGCCCAAGCTGAGCACACCAGCAACTCGTCTCCATCTGTACTTCGTCAGCACCTGAAGGAAGGCCAAAAGGAGAGGCGGGGAAGCATCTCTTCCATTTGGGAAAATTAGCAAAATCCATTTCCGTGAACAATCTTAAAGAAGGAAAGGAGAGGATTGATAATTCACCACCTTCCCTGGGGCACGTGCTGAATCTGTTTAGGTTATGAACTCTGGAAAAAACTAATAACAACATTGTGCACACACCTAGGGTGCAAAATTGCTTCCTTCTAAATTAAAACCACTCTTATCCTGACTTGTAATCCCTTTGAATGCATAACCAAAGATACAATCCCATTGTGGAATGTGATATATCAGCATTACTGGAACATATGGAAAAATCCTAGCTCCAGAGACAAGTAACTTTGCAAAGCACCGTAACCCCAGGCTAACCTTACCAGGTGCTCCCAGCTGCCAAAAGCTGTGGGAATTGCAAGGGGGGGATGCAAACCTGAGCTTGCACTATTAGCATCTCATAGCACACCTTCTCAAGAGCAAAAATGCTACCACTTTTTTTTTTTTTTGCGATTTTTTTATCATGACATTTTGATTTTCTAAAGTCCCCCGTGTGATTTTTTTTAACATATTCCACCTTTTGGAATAACGCATTGCACTCAGAAACACTTATGCTTCTGGGTGCTGTAATGCTGCTGCAGGTCTTTGCCAAAGCAAAGTGCTCTGTTAGTTTTATTGGATTAACAACGGCTTGTTCTGGGAAGATTTCTTTTATTATTATCATTTACAGGATGACGTTTTAAGGGGGTCAGTATTGCAGATAATTGTAGGGTTGC
>VZSG01000342.1:51323-67191 GCA_013398315.1 Nothoprocta pentlandii | reverse complement strand
GCGGCGGCACCGCCGTCCCGAACGCCTTGGCCCCGCCGCTGCCGTCCTGCGCCCGCCGCGGGAGGGAACAAAATCTGCGGGTTTTAGTTACGTGGGAGCATTAATAGAATATTGTGTGTGTGTGTGTGTGTGTGTGTGTGTTCCTTGTGTATTAAAGCTTTCCTAGAGGCACATGTAGCGCTCCTCATAAATTGAGCCGTGTTTTTTAGGCCCCAGGCCAGCTTAAGTGGTGGAAACGGGCGTTGGATGGAGGAAAACCCAACCAACCGTAGGTGCTCTTTGAGAACACTGAGCAATGTTCTTATTACGGCATGTCTGCAAACCAGCAGGATTATCCTCCTTTTTCCTTAACTGTAGAACTGCCTATGACTCTGTCTAGAGACCCACTAGTCTGTTTGCCAACAACCCCCCACATTTTTTTACCAATTCCTGTTCCCTCCACAGAGCGCACGCAGCGGGGAGGAAATGGGAACCCCTTTACTGGTTGCCAGGGTCAGTTTGTATGGATGAGAAATAAGAAAAGTTAGAACGTGTCCCATTTGTGCAGGGGGTGTGGAGCTGCACCCTGTTGGTGCTGGGGAGGGGAAAACTGAAGCTTCTTACAGAAAGAATCCTTCCTAGCATCCTTAGGAAGGTGCTCGGTGTTGTGCAGGTGCTTTCTCCTCGTAGGCCTGATCTTCACTTGGGAATTTAAAGAGTTTGCTGCTGAGCCTGCAGAAGGTATCGTGTGGGGTACGAGCTGTAGGAATGGCTGCCCTGGCAGAGTAAAGGAGGGACGTTCTTCTGTCTCGGATGCTTCGTGTACTCTTTTTTATTATTATTCAGAGTGCTTTAGGCACATTAATGTACAACAGAGTAAGAAATATCCCTATTTATTAAAATGTTTTTTGAACCTGAAACTACTCCAGATAAAACCAGCCTTGTTTCATTCAAACAACTTTTATTTTCCTTTTTTTCTTTCTCTTGTTTACTGCTTCTGCTACTTCTTTATTCTCTGCTACCTGGAATGACTGGCATGAACACTGCCCATGTCCTGGGGCAGTGTTTTACAATGGCTGTGACACTAGAAATGTGTTATTGGTGTAAAAACGGTGTTTTGTTAGCCTATATAGTGCCTCCACGGTAGCAAAACGAGGCTGTCTACAGAGGCCAAAGGCCGAGCTGTTCACAAGGCTGTGCTGGCATTGCTGTTTGTGCTCCTGTGCTGCTCGTGGTGGTTTTGCACTTACAGCTGAAATCCGTGTCTGTGTGCTGTGATAGCTGGTACTCTGTGGCTAGTTAGTTGTTTCCCACCATCATAAACGTGGGAGTAGAGCAAAGGAAAGTATTTGCAACTGCTTTTATCAAGCTAGTGGAAACATTTTTTAATCAGATGTTACTTTGTACAGCGAATGCAATGGGAAATTAACAGCTTCAACTTATATGGTGGGTTTTCTTTTTGTGTTTTGTTTGTTTTTTAGAAACTTGATTCCTCTCTCAATAATTATAGAACCAAAAAAAATCTATTAAAAAAAAGAAGGTGATGGCCTGTTTTAATGATTTAATACCTGCTTGTCGTGACTGAGTTGTGAACACAGGGCTAGAATGGATCGCTCGGGCTGTTGAGTCTCTTTACTCCTTCTAATAAGCAGCTCTTGATCTTGCTCTTAAAATGGCAGCTGGGCAGTGTATTTAGTGAGTTTTTACATATTTAGGGAAGGTTTGGGATATTTGTTTGGATTTCTAGCAATCTTTCGAACAAGCTGCTTGAGAAGTTTATTGGTCAGATTAGAAATGTTTTCGTGTTTGTGGCTTAAACTTGTTTGCAACCGGTTGGTGCCCTTCTTGGTTGGATTTTTATCCTTGCCGCTAACAGGGCCTTCCCTTTCTTCAGCAGACCTCTATCATGTAACTGTAAGGAGCAAAGGTACCTGGTTTAGACTCTTGTTTTCCAAAGCTGAGCAACTGAGGTGTTTGTAACCTCCGCTTGTGCAACAAGCTGCAGCGTCACCCGTGTCTGCCTGTGCAGGATCCTGGCTCTCCTCCTGGTTCGTTACATCTTTTACCTCAGTGTTGGTGTCGCTGTCACCTCGCTGCAGCGAGGCAGCGTGGCTGCTGTACTCATGGAGTGAAAGAGAGAAATGGCATCAGTTCCAAGACCTGGGCCCTGGCCTTGGCCTTGATGCCTTGATGTCCTGGCTCTAGTGGCTCTTTGCTGCTCTCTGTTTGCTCTTCCGTTAATGGGACTGTAATTTACACTTCTAAGCAAGGCACTGCATTATTTATTTTGTGGAAGCCCGTGTTTTATGGTCTACAAACAGTAGCTATCCAAAGGTGACTAGGCAGAGAGCTTTAGTTAATTTTTGTAAAAATTTTAGATAAATGTGGATTGTAAAATTACTTTAGAAACTTAAGAAGAAAAGAGCTGCTTTCAGCAGCCCAGCTGAGTTCAGGCTTTGCTGCTGCTTGTGTGTGCACAAGAGCGAGTCTGGCCATGGCACCTCCTGAGGAGGACCCTCGACCTCTGGGGCCTTGGCTGGTGCACCTCATCCGAGAGCCCCGCGCAGCACCATGCAACGTGCTCCTTCTCTGCTGAGGCTGACGCCTTTTAAGACAGTATTCTGGCTATGTGTCTGTGGGGAGGGGTGGTAGCTGCTAAAATTTGGTCTTTTTTAAAAAAAAAAAAAAGTCATCCTGTTCCTAGTGAATATTTATACCATAAATTTCAAAAAGCACCATTTTCTGGAACCAACTTGTATGCCATCTGCTCTCCTGTGGTGCAGCATTTTTTTTTTTTTCCAGCATGAGTGCCATGGAATTACATACGGGATTGACTTGTGTTTGATGATTTACCTTGCAGAACTTGGGTTACATCCTGCATAGACAAGCCTTGTGTCTCACAGGTGACAGAGGAGGAGGGAGCTATTAGCCTGTTTTTGACTTCTCAGGAGGAGTCCCGTGCCCCTGCAATGACCTGGGGTGCTCATTGTGGTGAATTTTAGCTCAGGTATAAAATAGCTCCTGCAGCAAGGCCACGGAGCTCTGCTTGCACAGAAATGTTTAATGCAGATGAGCTACAGCAGATCAGTGTAAGGGAAGAAGATTAGGAGGAGAAGAGCAGCTTTTGCTCTTTGGTTTGTTCTTTTGGTGCATATGTCAGCATTTTGTGAATAAAAGCCTTCTTTATGTTCCTTAATTCCTTCCTCTAGTTTGTTTGCATCTTTCACAATGCAGCGCTGGAGGGAAAGGCAGTTAAAAACAGGAATAAGGATGCAGAGTCACAGGAGTAGGCAGAGAGCAGATGGAATATGTATGAGTGTGTGTGTTTGCTTGTTTTGGTTGGAGTGGGGCTTGTCTTTTATTTTAACCTTACCTTTGAAGTGAATAAGTTGAAAATATTTCTATTAACATCTTCCTGGCATATCTAATTCAATTTACTTGTTATTGAAAAGCTGCATGGGTAGCAGAAGATGCAAAGTCCAGCCCCCTGTGGAGATCTCCTGCAGCAGCAGTGACCAGTGGGGACTCGCTGGTGCCTGAGAATGCCCCTAAGCCAGCCCTGCTACCTTCCTCAGCGCTGGCATTACAAGAAGCCCCTTGTCTGCCCAGCCCAGTTGCATGAAACATGTAGGAACTTAATTACTTTGAGAGCTAAGTTGGGTCGAACTTGACTGAAAATGACTGATGAATTTGGAAATTGATGGGAGATGGATCAATAGACCCCTGTGCAGCAGGATCACACTTGCCTTGTTTATTGACAGAATCAAGCTAAAATGATCTCTCAATTTTCTCATCTCCTTATAAGGACAGTAAATATAAGTAGCAGCTTAACTTGACATGTTCCTTGAGAGTCACCTCGCAGGAAGCAGAAGTGCCTGGTGACCCTTGCAGTTTGGGCTTTGGAGACACTGAGCTGCCTGCTGGGGTGGCTTTCATTTGGCCAGGCCATAGGTGCCTGTGAGCAGGGACCTCCTTGGTGGCCGGCTCATACAGTGCATAGCTTTATATATATATGTGTGTGTGTGTGTGTGTGTGTGTATTTATACATATACCTTTTTCACAGTTGTTAACAAGCTGGAACCCACACTGCTTGTGAGGTATCCTTGAGCAAATGGGAAGGCTGAAAAATATAGGGAGAGACTTGCACTGGATCATGCAAGAGCCCAAGGCACAGTTTGGATTAGGACTGTGTCTCTGATTTGCTTCCCCTTTGCAAACCACAGAATTTGCAGCTCTTTTTTTATGTAATTGGAAATTTTGAAGTCTTGCTTAGCTTGCACAAACAACATAAGGAAAGAGCAATATAGTACATATTTCTAAACCTATCACTGACATGTAAAATGGTGGCCTAAGAAAAGACAGAAACAGAACACACAAGCAAGTAAGTTTGGCCCCCCGTGGCAAGTATTGATTGCATGTATAAATACTTCATTATTATTGACTTGGAAGTCAGCAGTGTTTTTTTTTTTTAACTTACTCTGCATCAGATCCTGATGCACACATCTGAATTATCCATAAATAAATAATAGGCTTATATATTTTTCCTGTACCTCTTTATTTTGCAATCCCCCCCTTTTTAATAGTACTAGCTCAGAGACAGTTGATTCTTTTCCTGAAAGCTTAAGAAATGTTAATCCTGCTTTTGAGTGGGAAGTAGAAACCTTTGCTTACAAGTAGGGAGCTTATTCACTAGGTTTTTGCTAGAGTAAGCTTTCTTTTTCTTGCCTGTTTTCAATGGCTTTAGAAATAAAATGGCATAACCTAAGGATCTTCTGAGTAAGCAGCACTGTGGTGCCCCTTCCCAAGGCATAAAGCAAGAGAAAGGGGCTGGCTGCTCTGAAAGTAAGAGGGTGTTAGCTGGGAAGCACATGCAGCATGAACCTTGTACCCCTGTGTGAATGGTTCATAAGAAAAAGCTTCATTTCTTTAGGAATATAAGCTAATAAATACATATTTTTTACTTGAATAGGTTATTTTTAGGGTTTTAAAAAGTTCATTCAAGCCAACTTACGCTGTTACAATTCGGTTGGCCCTATAGAGTTGTGTTCTTCGTTTTATCTTTCTTTAATTTTGGAAAATGGTCTGTTTTCCATGAGTGACAGTGTCATTGGAGCAAAATCTGTGTAAACGCTGCGCAGACGTGGGAGACCTCTGAGAGAGCCGGCTCGTGTTTGGGCTGCAGAGCTTGTTTGTAGGGCGAGCACAGGCTGGAGGCGGAGGGGTTCCGAGGAACCCTGGGCTCTGGTGAAGGGCTGTGGTGCTTGGTTAGGCCAGGCTCCCTGGCGATGTGCTCGGCGTGCAGCGGCGCAAGGCACAGCCGAGGGTTGCGCAGCCGGGTGCGCGGTGCAGCTCCCTGGGTGCCCCGAGCATGGGTGCGCTGCTGTGAGCAGGGGCAGCGCGGGGCCTCGGGCTGAGTCAGGGGAGCCACACCGCTCCGCGTGGGGACCTTGGTGGCATTGCCATGCAAACCCGCTCCATAAACCTGCTCTTGGAACGGCAGCGGAACGCTCTGCTGATGCTGGTGACGAGTCTGTGGCTGATGTTTCGTTTAACCGGTTTGTGGAACTTCATGGTTTTCTGGAAAACCCCTGGTTGTGCATGAGGCCCCGGTGCTGCGCGGTGCCACTGGGTGGGAGCTGCTCAAGGGTCACGGCAGTGAACAGCTCTCGCAGGGCCCATGCATCGTCTCAGTTTCAAAGTGGAGGAAATGGGAGCCAGAACACAGAATCTGGCTCAGAACTCAGGTCTTTCTTGTGGGAGGACACAGTATGGGCTTGGAGGTATTTTTGGTTTCTATACAGTTAGATTTTTTTGAAAAAATCACTTCTGTGCTGTGAGGAGTAGTTGGAGGGCAGTTGCGTTTAGGTTTGTTTTCTTTATCTGCAGCCTAATGAAGAAAAAACGTGGTGAGAGGAGATGGAAGTGATCCTTTGCTGTAGCTCAATATAAATCTCAGCTCTGGAACAGCTGATAAGAGAGACTCCCGGTTCAGCTGTTTGCCTGGATGTTTGCAGGCCTCACGTCACAGCTTCTCACGTTTCTATCTAGTCAAAACTGGGTTTTGGAAGAAGTCTGACTTTCAAGATCTCCCAGTTAAAGCAGCCCAAGCTAAACCATGTGTGAGGGGGCTTGGCTGTGACATCCAGCTATGGAAAGGCCAGGGCACTCCTCCCTGTTAGTGACTAAAACTCTCTGTGAAGGCAGAGCGGTTTGCACCTCTTGAGGGCAAGAAACAAGACAGACCTTGACGTATTAGGGGGAAACAGTGAGCCAAAGGTGCCCATTTTTCCCCCCTGTCTTTTAAAAACTGCTGGACATATTTCTGAGTATGAGAGGCACCGTGTAAACAGGTTTTCCCTAGGTAGAGAAGCAGGGAATTCTAATAGCAGCACTCCTTCCGTATCGTGCTTCCATCAGATGCCAGCACTCACTCTTGCCTTTGCCGTGTGCTTTGGTTATTGAGATGGGGCTAACGCGTGCCCGTGGTGACCCTCGTCCCTGTGTATTCCCAGGTCCGCTGGCCCTCTTTCCTGGCTGGAAGTTGGGGCACTATGATGTCGTCGTAGGAGTGTTGTCAGCGCGGCACAACCATGAGCTGCGCAGCGTCATCAGGGACACATGGTTCAAGCACTTGAAACAGCATCCTGCACTGAGCCAACGGTAACCCCAGTGTTTTGTGTTTCTGCCAACACCAGGAGCAAACGTGTTGGTTTAATGCCTTTTTTTTTTTTTTTTAATTTATTTCTGGGGGAAAAAAATGTCTTAATTTCTGAGCATCCTATACTGGGTCATTTTAAAAATCCATTTAGGAATATACAAAATATATAAAAGCACTGCTTGTTCTGGGCTGGAAGTTTTTAATACAAAGAAGAAAATTGAAACTGTTTGATTGCTTACTGCTGTTCTGGGAATTACACGGGACAATACTGGGCTCCTCTACACTACTCCATATGGTAGCGTGTCAGAATAAAGTTGATGGGAGCATTAAAAATGAAGAAACAAAGGAAGCTTTATGGTGTCTCTCAGCTGAGAAGGGCTGTCCTAAAGCCCTTTTGACAAGTGGCTCTGCTGTTGGTGCAGAGTCTTTCACATGCAGCCTGGGACTTGGGAGTGGCAGCCACAGGGAAGCTGGAGAGCTAAATTATAACGTGAAGCTGCTGGGAATTGCTGCAGATTAAGCTGTTACATTTCTATACAGTTTTGCCCTCCCAAATCGCAGATGGAAGTGAGTCAGGTTCAGGTTTTAATACCGAGCTTTTGCAATTAGATGTGATTGTTCATTAATAGCATACAAGAAGTGGTGCACACAGTGCATAATGACTTCCCCTTTGTTGCATCGCAATGCGTGCCTTGCGTGGTATGCAACTTAGATTGCTTATTAATCCAGCATACTGGAAAGCAAGCACAGGCATACAGTGAAAGAACCACAGAAGCTTCCTGGAGTAACTTCAGCCTTAAGGTTGAGCTTTATTCCAAGCTGTACCAGTTATTCCAGACACCTGCAGTGTGAGTGATTGGCAGAACCCTTCTTGGTTGCTTAAGCTGGAGAGTCTGCAAACAGCCATGGCTTTGATGGGAAAGTTCTGCTGCAGTTTGTCCCTGGGAACTTTGTAATTTGGGCACCTCTCTTGTAGCAAAAGCTGTTTCCCATTTACAAATTTTGTCTCACCGTGCAGTTTAGAGCTGCTACACTCAGGAAAAAAACTGTCCTTTTCCTGTTTTATATGGAGTTTGAGGGAGATACATAAGCTGGTAGGGAGCCCGGGCTGAGCAGGGAGCCCTTGCTGTTTTTTACTGCTTGTGTCTCTAGGCTGTGATGTTGCCAAAATCAGGGCCAAAAAGAGCAACCAGTTGGTTGAACACAACCCACAGCTGAGACCCTTCCCTGTGAGTGAAGACTGGAGTCCTTGTGCCTCCTTTGGTGCTATATATGCTCATTATTAATATATTCATTAGCTTTGAATTCAGAAGTTTAAGCAGTCCTGCTCTGGTCAGGAGGAGGCCGGGCTGCAGGATCCCTCAGTCCCGGCTCCCATCTCTTTCTACTTAGCCTGCTGGCTGTCCTGAATCCCGGTGCTGGTTGCTGATCACTCCCTGAGCCTGGCTATGAAATGCAGTGTGCGCTATGGATATGGCACTGAGCACGAATCCCCCACGCAGAGATTCACAGAGTTACTCTGCACTGAGCCTAGCAATTGATTTGTAAGAGGTTCAAAATGTTAGTCCTGTGAAAGACAGGCTGTTGCGGTGGAGTAAGTTTACTGAAAGCGGAGGGAAGAGGAAAGAGAGCTGGTGTTAATAAAGCCAAATTATTTTAGTGTCCTTGTGAAGTTTATAATAGGTGCGCATGGCTGTGCTGTGCCAGTGGAGGACAGAGAAGATCCCTACTCCTGCAAGCTGCTCAACATCAGTAACCCAGGTACAGCATCAGCTTTTAAAGATTCCGTGGTGGATGCGGGAAGTGGCCTTGGGAGAACAGTTTGGGGTGCCTTAGGCCGGCCCTCCCTGCGGCTCCAAGGGGCCCATCGCTGGCTGCTCATGGATTTGGTTTCCCTTTGGTGACGTGGGAGAGGCTGCTGCATGGAATGCACATTTATTACTCCACCCCTGTGTAACAGAGCTGGGATGAGAGCCGCTGGCGAGGCTGAGGAGGGGATCCTGGAGCAAGGGAGACCTCCCTTGAGGTGACACCGGCGGGGAGCAGGTCCCAGTCATGGGTGGCTGGCAGGGTTTGCACGTGTGTCCTGCAGAGGGAACAACTTAGAAAAATAAACCTGAGAATAAGGAAATGCTGCTATGTAAAAGTACTTAGCTGAAATTATATATATAAATATATATATTTATATTTATTTTTTGCTCTTTAATTCCGAATTAAGGAACTTAAGGACCTCTTTGGCTCTTAGAGTGATGTTTCACCTTGGAATGAGACTTTGGTTTCTCTCCAAATGGCAGCAATTCCTTTAAGCATTCTCCTAAGAACAGAAGCTACTGGGCTCAGGGAGCGGAGCCCAGTTACGTGGAGGTGCATACAGCTTTGTTACATGGCTGGGTGTTCCATATATTAACATGCAGATGCTCCTGCAGTCTCACTCGTGTTTCTGTAGGCATTGCTGGCAGCTGCTGAAGGCAGCTGGGTGCTGCGTCCCTGCTTCCTGTTGTGAGTCCTTCCCCAGCACCCCATTCCCCTCTGCACTTGCCAGCCGAGTTAACTGCTGCACCTGGTGTGTATCCAGTGCCACAGCAAGGGAATCTTCTCACTTCGCCCTTCTCCTTTCTTTCCCCTACAGTTTTAAACCAGGAAATAGAGGCGTTCAGCTTCCCGGCGGACAGACCTACCGTGCTCTCCGAGGACAGGGTTGTCAGTGTGAACTTCCGAGTGCTTTACCCCATTGTCATTACCAGCCTCGGGGTGTTTTATGAGGCTGACGGTGTGGGATTCCAGCGCAACATCACTGTAAAGCTGTACCAGGCAGAGCACGAGGTAGGGCACTGTCCTGAACCTTTTGCAGATGAACTAAATCTTATTTTCTCTTTGTTGTGGATTAAGTTATTTCAGAAAGTGCTATACTGTGATGATTTAGAGGAGCTACTTAGCTGGCTAGCTTATGAATGATGTATTTTTTTTTGCCTATTGCACTGTAAATTCTTCTTATTTCACAGCTTATATATACACAACTGGTTGTAAAAAAGGGAAAATGAAATTCACAAAGCACCATGAATGCTTTTCAAAAAAACATTAATCTCTCATACCAAGACACGGTTGTGGTTGTGTCTGGGGTTCTAAATAAGTATTAAGGAATTAAACATATATAATAGGTTTAAATATATGTTCAGGGGGACCCCAGGGTGCTCTGAGGCAAAGAGATGCAGTACAGCTGTAATTTTTTCTTAACTGTCTTCCAGCAAGACGTGTTGAGATTTCCAACAGCTGGTGTTTACAGGTAATAGTCAAACCAGCAGTGCTAACGTTTCCCCGAGCCCAGCTCAGTTTGGGGTTCGGTAGGAGAGCTCAGTGCTTATGTAAAGAAAACCTGGGAGAAAAAGATCATTGGACATGACCACTGTGTTTGCTTTATTTTAACTCCACTAGTAACTTGATGGGCCAATTCTGGCTATGTTACAGTAGAGGGAATTTAATGCTAAGCTAAAAATTAAAGGCAGGTGCAGAAAGTGCACTGAAGTGCCCTGAGCAGTGCACTAAAGTTGGTCA
This sequence comes from Nothoprocta pentlandii, assembly GCA_013398315.1. Lineage (NCBI taxonomy): Eukaryota > Metazoa > Chordata > Aves > Tinamiformes > Tinamidae > Nothoprocta > Nothoprocta pentlandii. Next base: position 57,002 of record VZSG01000342.1, on the reverse strand, counting down.
GACTGCTAGTGAAACTCGCCCTCTCTGCTAGTCTGCTCTGTCAGTATGAAGCTTCAGTTCTGTGAAGCTATAAGACCATCTGGAGAAGCATTTTTCCAGTCTGTATCGTACTGAAGCGAAAAGCCTGTTGTTTCAGTTGCACCTAGCCAGGATGGGGTGCCGCACGCGGGGCCGCGGCGCTGCTGCTCACTGCTGTTGTCGTCCTTGCACGCAGGAGGCCCTCTTCAGCGCTCGCTTCAGCCCGCCCAGCTGCGGCGTGCAGGTCAACGGGCTGTGGTACAAGCCAGTGGAGCAGTTCATTTTGCCCGAGGTACGTGCAGCAGCGGAGCTGCTTTTGGGGTCGCCGCACAGAGTCGCTCATGAAACCCCCCGTTACTTGCGGAGGCAGGAGAGAGTGAATGAAAACCACTGCAACGGCAGTTGGCAGCATGTGCTGACGTCCAGGGCCTGTTTCTTTGTCACTGGTAGTTATAAAGGAAAGCTTGGAAAATGAATTCATGAAGAAGTTTTCATTGAAGAGTCAGCAGTGGAGAGACCTTGGAGAGACCTTCTTCACTCTTGTGGGAAGGTTTTTGGCTTTTGAGAGAAAACTGCCTCATTTTAGGTTCCCCACAGAGAATGGGACACCCCTTTCCCTCCTGCTTTTTTGGAGATCAGCATAAAATATGGTCAGGGCATAAGTTTGTAAAAGCAGAAAGAGCTTTCTGTGTCTGATGTTTTGAGCACAACAGAAAGATATTGCAAAGACAGGATTAGCTTGGTCAAGATCACAAGATTCACTTGTCCCTCTCCCTTTTCCTACTTGCCACAACGTGAGGCCAGGGCTCCGTGACTCTCCTAGAGCGGCTTGTGACAGTTTTGCTGGAATAAAGGTGGCTCTGGCTTCCTTTGGGTTTTGCCAACAGCAGTATCAGGTCTCGGATCTCTGAATTTGGCATGTAACTAAAAAGCAGCATTTGTTTCCAAATCTGTTTCAATGTATGCTCTTGGTAACACAGGTTTTATAGCTGATTTTTTAAAAAGCACTTCAGGTCACCTTTAGATACCATCTTAATGAAGTTAAAAAGCCAAAGGCTTTTATGCTGGGCTTCTGTTAAATTTTAATTATGTTCCTAATGCAGAGGCTCATGATTCATCTGAAAGGCATGAATGAAGTTTCACTGATGTCTTTTTTTTTTAATCTGTAACTACTTTTTATTATAGCATAGTAAGTAAGCAATCAGTAAAAGATGTATGTTTAAAATGTGCTTCACTTAAAGCTGACCATTTTTAAATGGAAAAAAAAAAAGGCTGATTTTCCTCTTTTAAAGTTTTTTAACCCCTGTGTAACTGAGTTGTGCTCTCTTTCTTCACAGAGCTTCGAAGGCACCATCGTGTGGGAAAGCCAGGATCTTCAGGGCCTTGTTTCGAGAAACCTTCAGAAAGTGGCAGTGAATGACGGAGGAGGGGTTTTCAGAGTCACCACAGTGAGTCACCTCAGAAATGGGCTTGATTAAAATCCCCACAGAACTTTACAACTCAAGTTCTCAGAGGACAGCGTTTCCCTCACAAGAGATGAACTACTTGCTTTCTCTCTTTCCATTGCTGTGTTCGAGCAGGCAGGGGAAGGGTCGTTGCCACACGAATTCACGGAAGGTGTGGAGGGAGTAGCAGGTGGCTTCATCTACACTATTCAGGGTAAGTCTGCAGGCCATAACGTCGTGCGTGCTGCTTTGACACACTCAGGTCACTAATTACATTGCTGAGGTAAAAATCATGAGTTTGAGCATTTTAATATGTTTTATTTTAACAGAAGCAATTGATTTTTCTCTTCTATTTTATTCTGCCTAATGACAATGTCCTGATGCGGTGTCTTTGCTCTCCCTTTGTCAGCCACTCCATCTGACTGTTGCTTTGGGCTGTATTTTTTTCAATAAAAATTCAGATAGACATGCTTAGAACTCAGCGGGGTAATAGAGAACAGCCTCGCTAATGTACCTGGCAGTGGGAGTGCAGGCCCAGGCAACAACCTGTATTAAACACCCTTAAAAAGTTGAATGTTCTTGTTACTGAAAAGGAAGAAAATACTGTTTTACTTTAAACATTATAGAAGTTATATCAGACTTAATGCAAATGTGTAGGAAGGTGTGTATATTTGTGTATATATGTCTATATATTTATTTTCCTGCAGTCTTAACTTTTGTTGATACAAGTTTGTAATGGTTGGATTTTCTTAACTGTTTTGAGTGGGACACATTTCCAGATTTATTTTATGAGTGTGTTGCATATGATCCAAGAGAAGCTTGTGAAGCAGACCGTTGTGTCTATCAGTGCTGCTCTTTTCCAGAGGGTGATGCTCTTCTGAAAAGCCTACATACCCGCCCTGAAAGGTTTGCAAGTCATATCAAAAAACTCGAACAAGAAGACGCTTTATTGAAGGAGGAGAGCAGTGCCTATGACGATATTGTTTTTGTAGATGTCGTTGACACTTACAGAAATGTTCCAGCCAAACTGCTGAACTTCTACCGATGGTGAGTTGGGAAGAGAGGAATTACTGTGGTAGGGATTCCTGGTGCGGCTTGCAGTGCAGGACAATCCCATGTGTTACAGTATCTAGCAACTTGCTTTGTTTGTTGATAAACCAAGGAATAATCTCTAGAATTTTGAGCTTCTTCAGTTATTTTGCAAGTGACAGATCTGGAAATATTTCAGACAGTTAAAGGCTACATATTTCATATTTAACGGATGCTTGACTAAGGCAGAATAAGTACGAAGCTGTTCCTTGTGACCACGGATGTTCCTTGTGACCTTTCACTGTTCTGTCCTATTCCTGAAGACTTAGACTGCTGAGCCTCTGTGTCAGCTGAGCCCTTGTGCTGTAAGCAGGGACGGCCCTTGTTCCCTCACAGACCCTTGGCTTTTGACAGCTGTGCTGCCATCGTCAGTGGGAATTCATAGCCTTGTGAGGTCAACACTGTTAAAGGCAGATTCATTATAAGCAAATCCACCATCTGTCCTAGGGAACAAAGCCCTTTCTTTCCGTTCCTTCCCTTCAGCTCGTGCACAAATCCCTGCTGCATGGGATCAGATTGTAGCAGCTGCATCTCCTCCCTGTAGACCAACCTTGGTCAATAGGGAAACCACTAAAAAGCTGAGGGAAGGAATATCTGTCATTCCTGCCTCCTTTCAGCTTTGCTTCCCCCAAAACCCTGGCAGAGGCGTCTCTTGCACAGCTGTGGGCTGCCGTTCAGCGTCTCATCGCTCCTCTTCTTGCTCCAGGACGGTCGAGTCAACGAGCTTTGATTTGTTGCTGAAGACGGATGATGACTGTTACATTGACCTGGAGGCTGTTTTTAACAGGATAGTGCAGAAAAACCTGGACAGGCCAAACATTTGGTGGGGAAAGTGAGTCTTTCACCTTGTCTTTAAAAGATTCTTTTTATTTGTTTTTTATTAATGTTCAGTGAGCAATTTACTGCTTTAGGCCTGTTTGTTTTTTGTGGGGGGTTCCTTCCACAGGTTTGGCCTGTGGAAGCTATAAAGAGCTGACCTATTGTAAGTGTAGGACTTTGATTCTTCAAATACCGAAGCTGATGCTTTCCAGAATATTTCTTTAAAATAGGCTGAGCTTCTCTATACTTTGCGTAGCTTTAGAACATGTCTTCATCATGGGACTTTAACGAGTAGATAATATTAATTAGAGCAGTAAGGTCAAGCTGCAAACGGAAGCAGGTGCTTGTGAGTGGCCCTGTGCCCTTCCTCCCCCTGTGTGTAACTGGGCACAGCGGGCCCTGGTGCAGCCCTGCTGGCCTGGCCACGGGCAGGGCTCTGCTTGCCTCTCCTTTTGAGAAGCTGCTCTTCCTGCCCAAGGTGAAACTATACTTGTTTTAAACTGTTGTGCTGGGTTAAATGTGTGACCCTAGAGAAATGAGGCGCTCGCTCTGAACTGTACTTAGGCTCGCCTCCTGCTTTCTGCTCGCCATCCTGCTCGCCGGTGTTCCTGCGGGTGCCACAGGAAGGTGTTAGGTTCTGCAGGTTCCTGGCCTTGAAGGGGCTCTGTATGAACGAACACCAAGCCACTTAACGTGGTCTTCAGTTTCAGACTAAACTGGGCGGTTGATCGAACTGGGAAATGGCAAGAACTGGAGTACCCCAGTCCCGCCTATCCAGCCTTTGCCTGCGGGTCTGGCTACGTCATCTCCAAAGACATCGTCGAGTGGCTGGCCAGCAACTCCCAGAGGTTGAAGACGTACCAGGTACGGGAGGATCTGCTCTGTTCTGTCACTTTGGGGAGCAGTGGTTGTATTGGGAAGAGGGAAAGTGTGTTGCACGAGGGCAGGTTAGTAGTGGGGGTCCCCTGCTAGGTGCTTGGGCTTCTTGGAGCGCTTGTGGCTGCTGTGCCTCGTGTCCGCTCTGTGTCAAAGCACGAGTGCTTTGTGTTAAGGACATATGGGGCTGCAGTCTCAGTTTTTATTCATGGTTTCCTTGTGAAAATAACTGTTTTATGACAGGAAAATTGGGATGATTAATGTAAAATCTCAAATACTCTACTGTAGCTTTTCATTATTACCACACAGCAGGTAGCTGAGGCAACTTGCTCTTGTTCACAAAGTCCTGCTTTTCTAGTGCTGTTAACTCAGGTTTTTTTTTTCACACGTGTTGTCTTAGGGTGAAGATGTGAGCATGGGCATCTGGATGGCAGCTGTAGGGCCCAAGCGATACCAGGTAAGTGCAGACAGTCTCAGATCTTATGGGAGGAGAACATGACTGTTGTTCTAAGTAGCACGAACTATGAGAAATATTAAACAAAACAAACAAGAAGAGACCAAGAGAACATGCTCCTGCACAGGGAAAGTTCTGCTCTTCTGTGGTAACACTTGCTGTCTGGCTCAGGCCTTTCCAGAAGCTGGGGGCAGGGGTTTCCACCCGCTTCATGGCTTCTCCCACTGCTCTGTTGCTCTGTAAAGGGGGCGCAAACTGGCTAGAGGGGTTTTGAAAGACACGTGTGAATGGGCTCTTGGGGCTAGGGGTGTGGGTATGGGGCAGCGGGTAGCTACCAAGCTGAGGTTAAGCACTTTCCAGCCTCAGCTCCACAGGTGCCTTCACGTTCACCAGTTAGTTAGAGGGGTGGCCCACAGAACTGGAATCCTTGTGGATCTAGCCAGTGCAGACTCACTTATCTTCATATATGGAAAATTAAAAGCCTAAGACCAAAAAACTTAGGTTCATTAATGGTAACCCCAGCAGTCTGTAACCCCGATCCTCTGCTGTAAATTCTGTGTTTTTTTCTGAAGAGTTCAGTGGTGGTGGGGGGTCTCTCAGTGCTCAGAGCTTCGGGGCTGGCAGTGCCCTCTTGCCCACAGGGCCACAGTGCTGCTTGTGCTGGCTGTGATAGGAGGCAAAGGCCGACCCCACTGGCAAGGCTGCTGAGTGGAAACAACTTCAAATTCAGCTGCAAACACCCCAGTGCAGCCACAGGGGGGCCACGAGCTTCCTGCTGTACAGAAGCTAATTTAAAACCCGGGGAGGGGTGGAACAGGTTAACTATGTATCAGAATTGGTGCTGCCACCGCCCGACCCCCTAAGTGACAAGTAGCTTGGGCTGGGCCCGTGCCTCTTGCAGGTGCAGAGCCTGTTGCTGCGAGCCTTGAGAGCCTGGCCTGCGGGGCAGGGGGAGGGTGGGTGGGTGCCCCTGTGGTG
>VZSG01000342.1:12827-51003 GCA_013398315.1 Nothoprocta pentlandii | reverse complement strand
CGGCGGCGGCGGCTGAGGCGCCCGTGCCCGCAGGACGGCGCGTGGCTCTGCGAGCAGGCGTGCGCGGGCGGCATGCTCTCCTCCCCGCAGAACTCGCCGCAGGAGCTGCGGCAGCTCTGGGGAGCCAAGGAGCGCTGCGGGGATCCCTGCCGCTGCCGGCACTCGTGACGCGCTCGCCTCGGCGGCACCGCGGGCCAGCTGCCTCTGGAAACAGGACGGACTAGTAAGGTACCATTTAATAATGCTGGGTTCCAGCTGCGGTGTTCTTTGTATTTGCACAGCCCTTTTGATAACTACAGGCGGCCTGATACTGCCCATTTTCTATAGCGTAGACAGTGATCAGACAAAACCAAAACGTTTAAGATAAGCAATCTCCTTTTTATATAAAAAGTCAAAGAACTACTTGTAATTAATAAATGCACATAAGAATGCCACCTGGCCTGTCTTTTGTAAGTGAGAATACTACTGATTTAACTCTGTGTAGAGCTGTACCAGTGTCCAGCTAAGAGCTGTGCCCAGCACGGGGCAAGCCTTGCTGCAGCAGGGCCTCTGCTCGGCCCAGCTGCAGGGGCTGCTCTGAGAGGCTGGGCCAGCTGGGGTTATGATTTGTGTTTCCTTTGCTTCCCCTGTTGTCGTGTTGGAGAGAACGGTAGCCAAGTTTGCTTATACCAAATGCTGAAGTGCTGCAAACTTAGCCTGTCTCCGAGGGGTTTCTCATAGCGGGATGCATTGTTAGATATGAAGCTGGAGGTAGAAAGTTAAAGTGAGCTTGAGCAACGGAACACTAAGGAATGTGAAATAACTAGTAATTCCCTGCAGGATGCTGAGAACTTAGTTATACTGCAGAATGCTAATGCTGGAGGTAGAATGAAGGTCTGTTCTTAAGTAGCTTAAGGCGTATAGGTACTTGCACAGTTTGCTTTAAGGTCTTTGGAAAAAGGGGAAAACAAACAAGTAGCCTCTTTAGCCTCTCTCAGTGCAGCACTAACTTGGTCCTAGCATTATTCTAAGAAAAGATACTGCACCTACAGCATAGACTGAGTTCAGTGTGAAAAAAACAAACAGCAAAACTCACCACTACAGCAGGGAAGCAGCATAAACTCTTCTGCCAATAGTTTATTTCCCAGACAGGAATAAGCCCTGGCTGCTTGGCTGTCTTTCCCAGGAGCCTCTTCACCCCCAAGCCAGAACTCTGGTGAAGAGCCGTGACTAGGCCTAAGGGCTGGCAGCAGCGCTCGGGCGCCGTGGCCGCAGGCCGCGCTCTTGGGCACAGCGCGAGCGTCAGGTGCTCCCTGCAGGCAGCCCCCAACTCCGCTGCCCTCCAGCGCTGGGTTTCCCCTCGCTCCGTCACGAGGGTCCCCTCTCACCACCTCACTAGCACAGAGTCACCATTTTCTATTGAGTAGAACTGCAGAGGCTTTAGGTCGTTGTCCAGGTCAACTTCCTTTCCTTCCAGCTGGAGTAAGATTAAAACAAAGCAAAAAACAAACAAACGAAAAAGAAAAGACCAGGTTAAACTTGAAATCTCATCATGTAAACCAAACTTAAAGCAGGCAGTTGCAGTCTGTGAGGATCTGTCATATACTAGGCGAATCAACTCAGGTCTCAAATTCGAGCACACGCTCTGCTCCCTGCTGTAGCACTGAGGACGTGCCCCCGACCCCAGCAGCAGCAAGTACTTGACTGCTGAATTACTGAATTTTGACTCACTTTAGAGCTTTCATAGGAGAGTTTCAGTTCGGAGCCAGGGATTTTGAGCAGGCGATACAGCAGCCCTTTGACCCGCTGAATAGTCATAGACTCTGTCAAAGAAAAACAGAATCCTAGAAGAATGCTGCTATCTCGGAGCTGTAGCAACGTACTAGTGTTTCGAGCACACTTGGTGATGGCATCTGAAAAGGCTGTACTGCTGCTTCAGCTCTAACACTGCAATAATGTCTTTTATATCTATCTGAAATAACTGCTAATATCAAGTTGAAATCAGTTTACTCCCTGGTGCAACACACAGCATATGCTACTACTATTTAAGTGCTTCGATTCCCATATGCCAAATTAAGTGTTGGGGCTTCATAAGTCACCCGTTGGGAGCTGGTGTTTGACACACAGGCAAGCGGGTGGCCTCGGGCCGCCGACTGCTCAGCCCCCGTGCGGCCCGTGGCAGCTGCTGGGGCAGGGAAGGGCCCGGGCAGCACCGAGAAACCAGCGCCCTCCTGCAGCCCCTGCGTTCGCCAGGCCCAAACAGGGTGGCAGCAGAGCTGCAGGGGGGGCTTCATGAAGTCGCTTACACCCCAGGGTCTTTTTGCAATGGATCTTGAATGAGTAAGTGTCATTCGGGCCAGAGGCGACCCCCGTGTTGTCAAGAGAGACACTGGGTTTTTTGGTTAAACTTTCACTTCCTTTGAAGCTTTACCTACAGGCACAGCAATAGTGAGTTATTCCTGTAATACTGCACATTGTACTGAGACAAGTATTTTTCTATCAAACATTTTTGTAAAAGCTGTATCTGATTTTATGAAACTTGTGATAATAAATGTGGTTTTTTATTTTAGAATAAAGCTTGAGTAAGTCTTCTGTTTTCTCATGCTCCATCCTGATGCATCTTTCTGAAACCTCAGCTTTATTTGATAGAGAATCTGTTCATTGTAGTTGCCGCTCCAGATACTAGAACTTAACTTGGAACTACGTAAATAGCAAGTGGGTGAAGGTCAGAACCACATTTCTCATTCTAGTTATAAAAAGGCAGCTGTAAACACGGAGCATGGCAGACCAGGTAGCTGGCTGTGAAACACTGAGGTTTGTGCTCTGCACAGCCTGCACATTTCATACCAGCTACCGTGCCTTGGATTGCCTTAAGCATTAGTGGTGTGACCAGCATCAACCCTCTGCTTTTGGAACTGGACTGAAAGCAGTGTGTAAAAGGGTCAGAAAAGGGACTTTGTCAGGCAAATTCTAGCTGTGTCTATTCCTTTACAAGCCAGAATCATCAAGGGAGTAATTAGCCGGGAGAGCTAGAGGCAGCTGCCAACCCTTTAGTACCAACTGCTTTGGAAAGAAGTTACTGTCAGCTGCTGAAACGAGAGAAACGGCTCCTTACCTGGCAGCTTTTTCTCTAGGGGCTTCTGCTCCGGTTTGTCAGGGCACTTGATTGTCAAAGCTGCAAAGGGAACAGGCCGCGTTAGTGAATCAGCGGCTCGGTCAGAGCCTCGGCATTTGTTGGGGGCTTGACACAAATCGCTCCACACACTCAGCATTATCCTCTCCTCAAAGCACGGGGCAGCCTGTCTCTGAGCAGCTACGATGCCATTTAACAGCGTGGCTCTTTTTTTTTTTCTCCTTAATTTATCAATAACATAAATAAAAAATTATTTACTTCAATAGCTTTCTGAAAAAATAAGTATTGCTTTAAAATGGCTATTTACCTAAAATTTCTAGTTAATTTTTCAAAATAACATGCAGGAGAAAGGGCCTGCACAGTTTAAAACAGGTTTTTGGCCTTCAGCAGCTCAGGACAAGTACGGTCTGAGGCGCAGTTAGTAGCTTTTCCATTTTTTTATTCAGAGAGTAAGACTTCAAAAACGTTTAAAATGTTTTTCTATTATGTTTAGTCAGCCAAGTTTCTTGTTTTAGTTGCTCATCCACCTAAACATGTTATTAGAAGATACTGCCTTAAAAAACTATTTTGCCCATGGATTGAGGGGAAAAAAATGGTTCTTGTATCACACAGGAACCAATGACACGTGACTTTGTACACTGGGGCTGTAACCTGGGTTACATACGTAAACAGCCCCAATACCAAAGCTCCCTTTATCTTCCTTCACTCTCCCGAAATTAAGCAATGTTAAAAAACAATCAGAAAAAAACAGTATCACAAAATAGTTTTGCTGTTAAGCTTTAAATCTCAAACCTGTTTCAGGCTGGAGAGGAGTCATTCACTGCAGCAGAGGGGACTGCTGCACACCTCTATCCCCCACTAAGTCTTAATTAAGAATATTATCCTAGAGTGATAAACACCACAGAGAAGCTCTGCACTCCATGATCCATGTGATTCAGAGCAGCAAAATTACAATCCTGTGAGCCTGGAAAGGCTTTTCCACCCTTTATTCCCCGTACACCTGGCCTGGGCAGGCCAGGCGCCTAACGTATTTCAAATGAAGCAGCACTAATTCTGGCCATTTCCAGACTCTTACTCAGAAGCTGATTCTTCAGCGTCACAGGTTGTTGTCTTTCCAGTTCTCCTTCTTCCGGTGCCCCGTATTCTGTGGGTGAGGGATGAAGGAACAGGTTGATGCGAACCAGGAGCGCGGAGACGAAGCAGCCGCGGGGGAGGCCTGGGAGGCGCGGGCCGGGAGAGGGGAGGCCGAGGCGCCACTGGGCCCCGGCTGCCGATCCAGCTCCCGCCGCGGGCAGCTCCACAGGGAGGCAGAGCTCGGCCCAGCTCCCGCCGCGGGCAGCTCCACAGGGAGGCAGAGCTCGGGGCTGCAGCCGCTCCAGGGCTGCCTCCTGCTTCCTCGGGAAGCAGGAGCGCACGGCCGAGCACCAAGGGAAGGGAAGGGACCGTGGTGCCGGAGGTAAGGAAGGGCAACGCCACTTACTGAGGCAGAGAGAGGGGTATCTGGGATGGGCTGCAAGAAAGTCTTCACTCGGTTTGTTTCTCTCCGGGTTCCAGTGTCCACCAGCTGCTATCCAGTCTCTTCCAAATATTTTGCGATAATCGAGCTCTGCTCCTTTCCTTTCAGCAGGAAGGATCTGTACGGACACGGGGATGGTCCACAGTGCAATTATGTCATCTTTCCCAAGAAGAAAGTCTAATTCTCTGTACTGACTCCTTGCCATTACTTACCACGGTGTTCAGTATTTTTTTAAAGCTATCCAGACCTTTACAAGCTCCAGGTGCTGGCCGATCCATGCATGGGTATGTATGGCAATGCTGTTACTTTATGAGGCCTGCGGGTTTTAGCACTATTTCCTGCAGCTACAGGACAGGAGCCATTGTTGCTCCGTTTTACAATAAACATTTACCAGAGTTTTATTTATTTGGTTCAGATAACACCAGCTTCCTATTATTGCAGGCAAATGGAATAATTTTAAAGCAAACTGAGAACAAATCCTCACTCAGTGGCTGAAACACCCCCTGTCCCTGCACTGCTTGGCAATTTGCTGAAAAAACCACATACCTCAGACTTGTTCAAAACCTCCAGCTGACTGATCTTGGCAATGATCAGTTGTCTCAAGGTCTCTTGGTTCTTCTCTGTGTCCATCAAGGGGTTATTGCGGCACTGCAGTGACCGCAAGCTTGGCAGTTTATCAAGCTCATTGATAGACGACCACTGAAATGGAGGGGCAGAGTCTTTAGAACAAACAAGAAATATCATAATTTCAGAAGAATACCCAGTAACGTGGACTCTTCCTCCGCAATGACCATGATGGAAACTCTACTTTTGGCCAGCAGAACTGAGAGCTTTCATCTTGTTCATTTAGGTACGAATAGAATTGCATTACACTTAATTAGGTGAAAACTCAGAGCAGAAGTCCTCTGCATTTTAGCTCATAAGTGTTCTCTGAGCTCCAAGGGTCTGGGGTGCATGGTTAGGTTAGGCCTAACACTGATTTAGCTGCACCACTTGAAGAGTTTATATCGAATGTAGTGCTTGACTCATGCTCTCTGCTGCAGTGACTAGCTGTAAAAATCCAGTAAGGAGAGGAGACAAGAAAAGGTGACAGTTTTGTGGCAAAAAGAGCTCCTTTTGCTGTGTGACTAAAGGCAACAGGGAGGGAATGTGCTACAGGAGCAGTAGAAAAAGGGTATAAAAAGAAGTATAAAACCTCTGTTCTCTCCTATCCCTTTAGTTACTTTTACAATAAAGGAAAGCTGCCAAGATCTTTGGAAGCAAAAGTCTACTGAGAGAGTATCTGAATATATACTTGTTTCTGGGCAGAGGCCAGAGGCAGCAACCATCCTAGTGGGGAAAAACGGCCTCCGGTTGGAGTTGCCGGCGGCGAGCCGGGGGACACAGCCCAGGGGCTGCCGCAGAGCGGGAAGGACGTCGCCAGCCCCGTCCCCCCACATGGACACGGGCGGCTCCTCGTGGCACCCCAGGCTCCCAGCAAAACCAAAGCAAGGGGGGATTATGAGGCACCAGCGGGATAGAACTAGCTACTAGAAACACTTTTATAAACACTTTGAACTCTGAGTCCAATAAACTCTTTTTTTTCCATCAACAAAGAAGGATAATCTAGAACTTAAAAAACAATTGCCTCAAGATCTTACACATATAATCAAAGAAATAAAAAAAAAAAAAAGCAATCTATTCCTAAACAAAGATACAGATATTACAATAATGTAGAACTATCACAATCTAACCTACCTGTGATATTTGATTGTCCTTTATTTCAAGGTGTTTTAATGAAGGAAACATTTTAGTCTTGCATCCTAGGAAAAAAGAGCAAGTTTACCAGACAATAAAGAAAACTTCAAATAAAAGAGCATGATGAAGCTGTAAACAAACTTCTTTTACATACCAAATCCAGCATCAGGAAAGTGTATAGAAGATATTCCAGTGTTTCTCAGCATTAGCTGTTCTAGACTGCAATTCAATAGATACAGTGATTACTATATTGGTTTATAAAGATTTTTGTTAAAAAGCACAAGACTCCAACAAACTTTTGATATGACTCATTATGACTGACAAATGAACAGCAGCTTCAGAGCCGATACCCAGATTTGTGAAGGGGTTCAGGGAACACAGCTCAGGAAACGAGTGCTTGAGTTTCAGGTTTTCAGAATGAGCCCCGAACTTTATTAAAAGGAGTGATTTTTCCAAATGATTTTTTTTTTTAAATAACTTCTTGATGCCTCATGGTTGCTATTTTGGTTTGAAGTGCAAGAGGAGAACTCTTCCAAAGAGCAGCCTGAGCTTACTAGTCTTACAATTTGGCAGTCTAACTGAAGTACTCTGAAAGGGAAGGAGGAAACAACCACCTTTCCTCAAAGTCAAAATATCATAAAGACTTGGCTAGTGAGACTACAGCACAGGAATGTAAGTGAAGGATATCACCATTGAAGATGTTTTAAGAAAGTGAAAATACATTAGTTATTGCCTTAGTTAAAAGGCAATATGGGATTTTTTTTTTTTTTTTTTTTAAATTTTGAGGGTGCATCTCTTTCAAACTACCCAAACTATTTCCCACTGCTACTTTCCGAACAGCCACCAGAAAGCACTGAAAAATCAAAACCACAGAGCACTTCCAGGGAGACGCAGGGCCATAAACATAGTGAGAGGCTGCTGCCAAGACACTGCCAGCAGGAACCTTCCCTGGAGCTGAACAACCAAGAGGAGGGGACAGAGAAGAGGGAGGAGCCATCCCTGCTGCGCTCCTTCACCTCCCTCTAATCCTTTGGGTTTGTTTTGCAAGGAAAAAGGGGAAGAGAAGTTGGGCTGTGAGGTGCTCCTGGGAACCAGCCATGAACCAGGAGCCATCCCCACGGCCCCTCTGCCTGGACACGCTGCACAGACTGCACAGACTCCGCAGTCGTGGATAAAGCCCCGTGTGGGCACATGGGCAATGACCTGTAGAGCGGCACGAGGCACCGCGGCGGCGTCAGCACACACTGAAGCGCAGAAAATGTCTGACTAGACAACAAAAATAAGACGAGGCGAAAGCAGCTCAATTAAATACATTGGTTCTGTCCTCAGCAGGAAACAAATGCCTGTTTGTTTCTATAATCGAGATTCCAATAGGCCTTCTAAGCAGCATCAATATTGAGCATCTAAGACAAGATAAGACAGAACAAGTTTCCAGGAAACTTGCGTGGTGGCTACCTGGGAAGATGTGCTATTTGATGGAGTTGATTTCCATCCAGTAATTGGTTGTCTGAAAGGTCTAACACCTTCAAGGTTTGCAGAACATTTTCAGGCCTGCAACATCAAAAAACAAAACAAAACAAAAAAGCAGAACATTTGAAATTATTTTCTAATGAAAACAATGATTTTCTAAATACATGATTGCATGCAAACAAGTATGTATGTATATAAATGTGAAATTCCCACCATTTATTTTACAACTACAGTCATGTGATAGAAACATTGCAGGAATCGAGTTTGAGGTTCACCTGCTAAGTCACTTTCACAGAAGACTGACTCATGCTTGTGTTACTCTTCTTACCTTTCCAGAACTGTAATATTATTAGAAGTAAGGTACAATTCTTCAAGTGCTGGCCATCCTGGAGCACAAAGAAGAACCTAAGAGCAAAACTTCATTTAATATAACCGATGGTGGGAAAAATGATTCCAGAAATTACAATTTATAAAGACTTATGTGGACTGTGTTCAGAATAAGCCACAGTTCTCAAAAGCAGACATAAATATTGCAAAATGCCCAGCCCTCTTTTTCCTCTAGCTGTCTCTTGCCTGTGCTTGGATCTGCTAGCAGAGATGAAGTCGGGAGGGTTCTCTGCACCACAGAGCTTAGTGATGCAGCCTGAGGCATCAGGCAGGAACCTCCTGCTGTCATGACACGGGAATTTGCTTTTTGAAGCCCATCTGAAATTTCACTTTTGGTTCCCAAATTAAGCATTTAGGGGAGAAAGTACTAGTGTTAACTGGGCAATACCTTTTACACAGAGGACTCTGGAAGTGTTCCACTATTAGGTGTAAAGCTACATTAAAATGATGCTGATGTGGAAATAGAGCTTATTTTACTCAATAGCCTTGGGGAGATGGGATACACCCTGTTATGAGGTGAGTGGCCGAATCACCTGCCAGTCGGGGCTTTGGAAACCCACACACCCCATCAGCACTGGCAGGCTTTAAAGCAGAGCTTCCAGGCTCCTCTGGCACGTGACTGCAGCAGCACATGCAAGCTGGAATCCTGGATGAATCCAGGAGTTTGCAGTGAATCAGCTCTACCCTCTTTTCAAGCACGCCCAAGAACATAAATTAGTTCAACAAAGCTACAAAGATACTAAAGCCAGGCTACTTTTGTCCCAAATTTCTTGTCCTGAAACCACTATGCAAAAATGATGATTTTACTTAAAGCAAGATAAGTAAATAAAGCAAAAGCAGCTCCAAGGATTCGGGGACACAGACATCCCCACGCACAGCAGAAGCATGAGAGCCACTTTCACATGAAACTGGGTTATAAAGGCAGTGCAGTTCAGTGACCAAATTCAACTTGCTGGGGATGCAGCTAACTCATTCTCCACTACTGCAGCCCTCAAAGCTGCTGGTCATTTCTTCTTCATTCTCAAGTTACTTTTTATTCTATGGAGCAAATATCAAGGCCGAGACCTTTTCAAGTCGCAGCCAGCACACAAACATCAATATTCTGTCGCCTGCAATTTGTCCACAGTGAATCCCAGTGCCAACAAGAGAGACCAAACAAAGGCTATCTATCCCCCCAAACATATGCTAGGGATAAAGAAGCCCCCAAAGAAGCCTGTGAATAAATAGAAAAATGAGGCAAACCAAGGAGAGCTCGAGGATGAAGGCCACAGCAGAAAAAGTGAACAAATTATTTGCATGTTTCTCTATAGAGGATCTTTGCAGGATTCTCCCACAAAAATCTCGCTTTGTGATGGACAAAATCAATAAACTGCATCACAAGGACACAGCAGAAAGTTTTTCCATGGACCGATCAAATGACTAGTAAATTGCCAAGACCGTGAGAGACGCATGGCAATTTCAAGAAACTCAAATGGTCAAGCTTTCCACTCCTGCATAAAAAATCTCTACATACAGGAACAGAGGTTCACAAATCTGATGCCAAATTAATACTCGGGAAAGATTAGGAGCTATAGTAACGTGGTGGGGAATTTGGGAGGAAGAGGCAATGGAACAGCCACTGCTGATGAAGAAAGCAAAATGGAAATCCAGGATGTATTGCAAAAGCAATTATTTGTCACCACGTTAAGTCCATGAGGTTCTTGTATGTTTAGTCTTTTCACCTCTGGAAGCACTCAGTATAAATGGGAAAAGCACAAGGAAACGTAACTAGCCCCGCCAAGGCCATGAAACAGCACTGCTACTACTTGTTCACACCTGAGGGTAAGCATGTCCTTATACTGTGAAAGTACTTCAAAACAGAAGAGCAAGGGAAAATACAAACCTCCTGTTGTTTCTTATGCTAACCCTACAACATATACAACACATACATGGCAATAAGCTGCTCCGAAATGCTCATCACCTTTAGGTTACTTTCATCTCAATTAAAACATTTCAAGGACTTTCAGACTTTGTTCATATTCCCTTTGACAGTTGCTATATTCCTCCATTACCTGGATCATCATCATTTTCAATTTTTATCATAAAAAGCTGAATTTTCAAAGTAACTTTTGATATAGTGCAAGCAGGAGTACGGAAGTGCTTTGTTCACAGAGCATCCATGACAGGGGCCTCTGTTTAGTTTTTCTCTTTGATTGGCTGCCCAGGAACACAACCCTTAAGCACTGACCATCCTCCTGCCTTGCTGCTACAGCGAGGAGAATAAAACACTGTGAGCTTCTACTTAAGCACCAGTTTCTGCAAGCGCTCTACTCCTGTAGAGTGACTGACAGTAAAAGACTGAAAATCCAGCTATTTCACAGTGCAGTAAATCCGCCTCTGTGCAATGAGGCAAGCAGAGGGCGTTTACAACCCCTGTGAGTCGGTGGGAGCCGTGCTCTGCAGGCCTTGGCCCTGAGGAAAGGCCCCTGCTGACGCGCTGGCCAGGAGGGCGACCTCCCTGCCCACACAGGGCATTGTGTGAAGGTCCTCCTCATGCGGCTGTGTTCCAGCTCCATGAGAAACGTCTCAGAGCTCTGTTGATGCAGCGCAGTATCTGTGTCGCACAGAACCAGGTGTCGTGTATTTCAGGCAGCCTCAGTAGGTGCAAAGAAGCTAAGCTCATCTCCTCCTGAGGCAACGGGATGTCAAGTAGGTACTGCCTGTCAAAGGTTCCTCCTGTTGTTTCCCGTTGTTCCATTATATGGCTTAGAATGCAGATAAATCCTTAATAACTACACGGAGACAAAGGGCTTTCTTTATCACTAACCTTTGGGACACAAAACTATATTCTTCTTCAAGTGAGTTATCTTGGCTAAGTAATTTACAAATGTAAATGAAGTTAAATGTTTCTCATTAGGCTTATGTGCCAGTACAACTCACTGTATTTCCAGCTAACACACAGTAGCTTTTCTAAAGATGATGGATCAAATTTTAGCAGAATTATATAATGCATAAATATTTACTGTGCTGGGCTTGTCTCTAAAACCTAATGATACAAACATGAAAGAACAAGGAAACGTTGTTACCTCTGTCCATGTTATCTCTGTTTGATTAAGTGCCAGAATCCTCAGTTTTAAAAACGCGCTGGATCCTGAAATGGATGTTGCTGGAAATTTCATTTTGTTTTCACTGTATAAAGGGAGTAATTCTTAGCACATTTTAAAATTATTGCAATTATTCCTTAAATCACTAATTTGGAGTTAAGTATTAAGGATAAAAATCATTTATACATGACTTTAAAAAAATCACTGCCAAGATTTTGCATATTTAAAAAGGATATAAAAGGTTCTTTTCAAACCTACTCCTTCCTAATTTTACCACTCTTCTCTGTGAATGTATGCTTACTCCTCATCTATGGCTTCCCCCTCCTTTTCCTCTCTAAATTCTGAATATAAAAAGAATTACTGTCAGTAATACTAAATGAAACCAACTGGCTTAAACAACTTGGTGCAGACTGAAATTTAAGAGTCCAAATGCCTATCCAAACACAGTAAAACTAAAGGATATAAAATCCACTCTCAGTACGTATCACTATCAAACAGTTGAAAATTGCTCAAACAGGCAGTACTTAAATTTGACAAGATCTAAAATGAAGATAAAAACACATTTAGCTTCTCTATGATTTTCCTGTATAGAAAAGAAAAATTCTGGGCTTAGGAAAAAAAATACAGAAAAAAAGAAAAACAACTTTGCTAACACTGAATGCAAAGGGTAATTCTGTATTGCTAAGTGAGCTGTTTAAGCATCAAGGACTTGTTCGGAGCAGGTCCCAGGCTCCTCCTTAGGCCCCGGAGCCTCTCCTGCCCTTCCCTGCCCTGCGAGAGGCCGGCGCGCGGCACGGGCTGCGCACCAAGCTGGGAACGAAACGGACCCCGTGGCCTCAGATGCTTTAGGACATCTGAGACAACAAACGTTTGCAGTTTGAAATGCTACTCATCTACTAACACAAACCACCTAGCAGGGCAAGCTATAAAAGAAAAGAAAAAAACCTGTTTCCTCGTTTTTATAAAAGCGTTCCAAAAATACTTACTTTTATCTTTTAGGCAACTGATTAAAAGAGATTACAATACCCTATTAAAATCTGTAAATTTTAGTCTGCAGCCTCCCCCTAAGCAAGGAGCAAATTTGCATAAATTGGAAGAAATTTGTCATGCAGAAGACGTTGACAAATGCCTAAATTGCTGCCAATGTGATGACTGAAATCTGTACTCTATCATTTTGCAGGCAACTGTGGTTTCACGGTACTCAGGTTAGCAACCATCTGTTCCAAGCCCTTCTCCAGAGTTCAGTTTTATACAGAGGCTAAATTCTTAGAGGCCAAGGTCCTTCCTTTTAAGAGGTTGCCTGGAAAGTGAAGCTCTCACCAGAAGTTTAAGGACAAAATTAAAACAGTATTAAGGAACTTCTACTAAAATGTGTATCAAAACATCCTGTTACCCTTTGAAAGTTGATCCCAAAGCTGAAGTGTTGCTTCTTTCCTATCCCTATCCCCCTAAGGAAGAGAAACCCAAATATGAATATTTATACCTGATATTAAGTGTTTCCAGATTTTGAACTTGAGAAGCAATATCTGTTGCAGTCTCCCACGATGATATCAGATTTTTTGATAGATCTACACGCCTGATATCTGAAATTTTATACTAAGAAAAAGAAACATATCTCGTATCTTGATTTTCCAGAAATTAGAATTAGGTTCTGTACCAAAACAGAAAGAGCATATACTTGTTTGGACTAATGGAAGAAACCACCTCTTCTTTACTTTACAAATCTATTCTTCTCTCTATAAGAATCTACTGCTCAATTATTGCAAATTGTATCTCCAGTTTTGCTATGGAAATAGCTTATAGTTGTTATAAAAGAGCTTATCTTTACGATGTCTGAAGTAGACTAATTTCTGCATGAACATAGGAATTTTTATGCATTCCTGATAAATGAGCGAATAACTCCTGCTGTATAGCTTGGTAACATCACTATAACATGCAGTGTTTTGAAAATATAATTTATTATGTATTCACAACCTCTGGTACCTACAGAATATTCCAACTGTGCTTTTATGGGGTTTCTGTTCTACAGTCAAAAAAAAAAAAAAAAATTGCTGGATACTCCTAAGTTGCAGTCATAGTAGCAACTTATGAGAACACTTCCATTTTTATCCACAATCAGTATTCAAAAAAACAAGGGAAGGCTTCTATTTTCTAACTCTGTAAACAAAAAATAAGCTTGTGAATACAAATAATTCTAAAGATATAGTCTTGATAGAAGGATACAAGAGAATAACTTGGAACGCTAAAGTGTGTACTCATTTGTGGTATCACATACTACAGCACCTCCACAAAAGGATACTAGGACACGTTCTGCTGATCTCCTCCTCCCGGCCAGGGTGGCTCACAGCACATTCACGAACTGAGATATCTACCAGTTGGTTCAGGCGGCTAAACGAGAAAGAACACTCTGTTACCTTAACCTGAAATAGAAATGTGTTATATAAGCTCTTGGGTTTGCAGCTAAATAATCCTCTTTTCATAAATATAAGCTTTTCTAGAATTAACACCACCAAATTGCTGCAGCGTAGTAGCTTTCTCACTTGAAAAAAGACCTATCTCATTTACTTTGTCTTAACATCACTACCATTAAATAGGCCTGGCTGAGCTAAAAACGACAACAACAAAGAAACAGTAACAGTAACAAAACAGACAAAATGCAGCTATATACAAGCTGGAATTTAATTAGGACTTCCAAGTTCATTAGATTTCCTACAGTATTTTTTGCAAGTTTCCAAGTTATTTAATATTTTTATGTCACACAAAAAAAAAAAAGGTATTTTCAATTTTCAACCACTTTGTCCTTTCTGGCAGATGTAACAAGAGCCTGCTCAGCAGGGACACTGGCACGTCTGGGCTCAACCATCTCTAGTGCTGGAGGTGATGGCACCTGCAACTTATTCCCATCCTGACTTGCTTCTTTCTTTCTCATTGCCTCATAAATGAGCAAAAACGTGATAAATGGGCACGACATGACCCGACTGCAAAACCTCCTCACTAGCAGTACAGCAGTTTTTTGCCTTCCCTCTCAGTTATATAGTTATTACTTTTGAGTAGAAAAGAATAATGAATACAATATTCAAAAAATATTAAAACCCGTTTTATTCAAAAAGGACAATGACTGTGTAAAATTATCATGATATTGGCAGTAACTAATGTCATTCATTCTTTCTCCAAGTACTATTACTTTTTACTTTAAAAAATTAAATTAAGGATTGTGAGCACTCATAAGGCATAATCCCTGTTCCTATGAATAAAACATGGCAAGTATAAAGCCACAATACTGAGATTTCTGGAGTGTCTTCCACCACAGTGAAGCGGTGCTTAGTTTTTGAGATAGGACAAGATGATTTTCAAGACAGCAGACGAACTCAAGTTATAGCCCTTCCTAACACTGCCATCTCCTCTCAGGAAAAACATAAATCAGCTGTATTAATAGAATTACATGGAAGAAACACTAAATATGACAGTGCTATTTACACATCAAAAGCTTTTGAAGAAGCAAAATCCTCATGTACCTGAAATAATTTAGAACATATTTAATGTCTTTTAAAAATGTCACTTATGTAAACTACTAGCAAGAAATATAGCAAAATACAAGGATGCCACAAAGTTATGCTTCAATTGCTACTTTTATTTTTAGGTATGTTTTGGAGAGTGATACTATCAAGTTAGCCATAAAAATCCTCTATAGTATGTAACTAAGATGTTATTTCACCATGAAAACTTTCACAGGTCTAACCTAGTTTTTCTCATATATTAACTTTAATTAATTTGAATGCCTTCCTTCAATAAAATGACTTTTAGCTCTTGAAATCCAATGCGTTGTTTAAATTAGATTTACATCATGACAAGTACAAGGACTTAAAAAATAATCATTCAAGAACAGCAGATCAATATTTTACACTGTAGGCCCTCCAAACTGTGCAGAAAGACTATCTGTGTTCTTATGCGCCAATGAATATTTAAAAACAGAAGCAAACTTAAAAATCCTAATTAAAAAGAAATATTGAAATAAAATTAATGATAAAAATATCAATGAGCAGTTGTAGTGGGCTATTAAGCCAACACTGAGAATTATAAACCTGTGAGTATTATAAACATGGAACATGTGTTTGAGGGATCTGAGTCATCTTAGCTCTGTGCTACCAGGATCTCCAGTTTACTCTTTATTCACTGAAATCTCATGATTAAGTCATATATCTGAACA
The DNA here is from genome assembly GCA_013398315.1 of Nothoprocta pentlandii. Classification (NCBI taxonomy): domain Eukaryota; kingdom Metazoa; phylum Chordata; class Aves; order Tinamiformes; family Tinamidae; genus Nothoprocta; species Nothoprocta pentlandii. Next base: position 35,491 of record VZSG01000342.1, on the reverse strand, counting down.
GTCTATAGTATTAAATAGCCACTTCTCCACCAGTCTCAGTAACATGATATTTATCCCAGCAGAAACCCCTCTTCCGTCCTGCAGTAATACCATATTAAGACAAAATGACTATCAACATAATTAGGCACTGCAGTTATCTGTGGACCCAAAGTTACTTAAAGGCAGCTTGTGCACAAGCTTTTGACTAACTTTGCAAGAAATTTAAGAGCAACTGCTGCTCTGCTACCACATGATTAGGGGCAAGAAAGCCTGACGTTTCACCCACCCCAGCCTAACTGCAGGCTGCTGTGCAGAGAGCAGCAAGCACCCTGTTTCCCCAGACACATTTTCCCAGCGCTTTCTAATCCTGCAACCACATGCCTGCTAAGCAAGTTCAATCAATTCACTAATGCAAGGGAAAACTAACCCATCAGAGAAAGAACGGTTTATAGCAGGTCACCCAAGTCACCTTTCAGTCCTATAAGCAGCACATCTGGTGCCACACGTACAGGAGAAACAGAGAGAGAGGAGGCCAAGTGAGACCGTCTCCTCTGGCAGGAGCTCACGAGCATATCAGATTAAATATTATGGGAAATCAGAATCTGTGTAAGAATTCTTAAGTGACTTACTTCTTCAACAAATTTATTTATACCTTTTTGGGGAAAACAATAATTCAGAATGCATAGAATAATTACCTAAGACATTTGAGGGCAATGTAATTTTCCTTTCGTTGTTGCTAAACTACTGCCTACCTGCACAATCTCTAGCAGCATACCTTAGATGTTCAAATATTGCACTTGCCTTTGCTGTTCTATAATAGAATCCATACCAACAAATTCCACGGTCTTGCCAAAAAATAATGTGCTCTCCTTCCCAGGGTGGACATTATCTTCATCATTCAGTCCATATCGGGCCTTTACTGCGGTTAGAAAATCTACTCCAAAATTTGCCTTGTTTGGACGGATAAAGGATCCTCCTCTAGGATGTCTAGGAAAGAGCAGCCAGGAAATTAAGAAACATGAAAAGTTATCGTGAGACTGATTACTTTTAAAAGTACAAATTAAAACTTTATCAAAACACCATGAATTGAAGCAGAATTCCACGGGTTAACTTTAGACATCACTGTTCCTAATCAGTGAAAGCAGTTAGAGTTCATAAAATACTGTTGCTAATATCTGAACCAACACATTGACAGTGTGAGATGCCAGGAAAACTGAAGTGCCAGATCTCCAAATGCATTTACACACCAAAACTACCATTTCAGGGCACAGTTGTACATAACTGCCCAGTTATCTCCAAATTCTAAATCTCCCAGACAATTAGGTTTGTACCTAGGAACAGACACGAAGCTACCTAAACCATATGACAAGCCAGAGCTCAGTCTAAGGCCTACACGAATACTCAGAATACACATTCCCTCATATTTTATTTGACTAATTCATTTGTAACTCTCAGACAACACAGCCTTCTCTAATGCACCCATACAGGTGACATATGACATAAGTTTTATTATTTGGAAATCTAATACTAATTTTTAAAAATTCTAATTAAATTCTAATTAATGCTAATTAAATACTAACTGAATACTAGCAATTTCAAAACTGATCATTCAAAAGAATTATCCAGTTAACGTACTTGCTACACAGCCCTGCAAAATTTCTTAGTCTTTCTTGAGCACTAAAAATCCTTACTGCTTGACAATCTGCTTTTACAACTTCTTTTAGAGGTGGCAGAAAATACAGTAGCTAGGAAGAAAAGACAGTTTGTGGGAACAGTATCACAGAACAGATAATAGGATCAGCTGTAAAACAGCAGGAAGAAAATGGGTAGTTATGGTTACCTGCCTGCCATCTAGCTGAGAGAAACACCGACTAAGAAGAAATGACCTATGTAAATAAAACTCCTCTTTTCATGTGTGCAAACATCAGCTGGCTAATTAGCAAACTATAATATCAATCGTTAAAGAATTCAAGATTATCTCTCAGAAATAACAGTAGCGAGAGCGTGAATCCTATGGATCTATTTACAAGCAGAGGGAACAGTTTAGGTACCACATCTTCACACTTTTATTAAAAATTTAGTATTGACATGTGCAAGTTTCATTCGTTAGCATTTCAAATACTTACTTAAGGGCTCTTAAGGTCTCTTGGGGAAGCTGGTTCTATCTCCACGAAAACATACAAAGGAAACTAGCTACCTTGTTTCTTGCTTCTCTGACACTAGAGTCTTTTGAAGCTACAAAAAACTATGCAGCATTTCTCTTGCAAGCCCCTCTTTTACTACTATTACTTTGACTACAGCAAGAACACAGTGTTTCTCTGCCTTGTTCTTACTACTGCTAAGCACTCTCTCCCTGTCAGAGCTGGGCTATCTATTTTATGCTCAAATCTATTGCAGAGCCTAAGTTTCTTTTTCAGTTGCATTCTATTAATTTGATCTCCTTTTTTCATGAACTGTCACAAAGAAGGACAGAAAAGGACACTATGCAATAGGAGGCTATTTGCAAGCAAAATGATTAAGCATTCAAGCATGCTTACCTGTAATTAGATTTCCTCAAGATGCACTGCCTATATTAACTCTCTCACTGTGGGAAATAAGCTACACAAGCTAGGTATGTTTACAGTACTGCTATCCAGAAAGTAGTGATCCACAGCTACATAAGCAATAAAAATGCCATTTCTCTCTATGTTATGCACCTGAGCATGAGTAATGTTAAAATACAAGTTCCTATTTCTCGTAACCCCTACATTCTGAGAAGAATAATCTTGCTAAAAACTTTAAAACAAAAATAAAACCAGCCTGATGGTAAACTACAAGCTGGAGCTGCATAGCTATAGGGATATCACAGGTGCAGCTCGGGTTCTATACAGTAAATCTTATTTAGTCGTAAGTAGCTCCATATTTCTGGTTTTGTATCACCATCAAACACAGTAGTAAATAATAATCACTAATTCACCATGGAGCCCTATACAGGGTAAAATAACCTGCCTAAAGTCTAAGGTAAATCCTATGGAACGCTGCATAAAGTTTAGTGGAAGGACATCTGCCTTGAGGACTCGATTCTTTTCACTCTCCAGACTGGGACAACTACCCTTGAGACTCTCCTCATCAAAAGATGAGTAAGTTGCTGTGTCAGAAAAGAATCTCATAGAAGATAAAATAGAAACACTTAGATCTGAGCTTTAAGGTCTTATCTGATAGATGGAAGTCATCTTTGAAAAACATCTCAAATAAGCAGATGTAACAACCAGGCAGACCTTAAGTAGGAGATGACGAAAGAGGACAAGCAACCTCCAGCAAACAATGAAGAACAAGACAGTAGCTCTCCTTCAGGATTAGGATAAGTGGATATCAATTTACACGTACACCAAACAACCACTTAGAGCTGCTCATCTCGTGAAAAAGCACAGCTACTACCAATGAATCTTCCTAACTGGTAGCAGCTCATAAACAAATGAGCCATCCAGTATCCATATTATTAGGTGAAAGGACATGACAACTAGTGATCAACTTGACTTTGGCTAAGCATGGAAGTCTGAACATAGACTTTGTCCTGCTCAACGTGGATGGTCCTCCAGCTAGGACAATACTGAGAAGATGCATCCTGATTTCCTTAAGCAGAAAATCTGTAATGATCCCAACCAGCTGGCTCTGGTTAGCAATGACACTTCTTACTGACTTTTAAAATACAGAGGTTGAACTATCAGCAGTAAGAGTAAAGGAACATGGAAGGGTCTCTGCTCAGTACTTGCTTTTGCAATGATCATCTGAAGGCTCATTACGGCTGAGGGACACACACTGTAAAGCTCACAGGGTTTATCACAAATTCTAGCTATTTGAACCCATGCACACCTTGTCAGTGAGGACACTAAACAGATCTTTCCCTTTAAGTGGAAGGCCCTCAGTCTCAAATTGGGTGCACTGAGATACAGGGAAACAATCAAAACTTCCTGTCTGAGATCATCTGAGGCCAGAAGGAGTCGTGGGAATACATTCTCCCCTTATTAAACAGAAACTTCTATTCCTTAGGCACTAAAATGAGACTGACCTCTTAATGTCTTTGAAGAGTTTGTGATCTAAGTAGATATTCTTGGAAATGAATCTGTCGTTTTGAAGGAGAGAGTTAACATAAACAGATCTTCTCTAAGGCAGAAACATGAATTTCGGGCAAAGAGCAACATCTGATAGTAACAACTGTCACCTATAAACTCAAAAAAAAAAAAAAAAAAAACCCAACAAAAAAACTAAGTTCCTACACAATTTATGAATTTCACTGAAGGAGAAAAAAAAATGCCTTTTTAAGGATAGCTTGGCATTTAAAGAGTACAAAAATTTTGAGTCAAAGTTCCCACCAAAAATGATTGAATAATACAAAGCAAAAAAAACTCAAGGGATTACAAAGAATTGAGGAGTAGATGCAATTCTGCCACATTGATCACATCACAGAATCAAATTGACAACTACTATATTTTCCTTTCTATTCTCTGGCTTGTTCTGTAAACTAACTCTAGCAAAACAGGTTGTAATTTAATACTTCTTGATACTTCTTGTAGCAATATCTGCTGAAGATCAAATTGGGATTCTTTTGAAAAGTGGTTAGGGATGACTAAAACTACTCTTTAACAAGAGAAAACACATTCCTTTCACTTTGGAACCAAAGCAATTTAAATGTGTTAAGACTACAGCAAGTTAACCCCATTTTATGAGAAAAGAGGGAAGCAAAGAAGAGTGGCATCTTGTGTAAGGGAAATTCAAAAAATCTCCTTCAGCAAAACAGTCTAGATTGAAATAGCTTATAAAATAGGAATGCAAGTGTAAACAGTGTGTGCAAAAGAAATAGCAAACATCCTCTCAGAGTGTTTTTGGTAAACAAACAAACAAAACCCCATAATAGGGCTAAGAAGGAAGGTGACTTTGCAGGGGTAACCAGAGAACCACCAACAGACTTTTTTTAAAAAAAAGGAATCAGTTTGAAAAGTGTAAAAGCATCATGACCATCAGTAACAGTGAGAAGAAGGATAGTAGAACAGCACTCAAAACTCAGTCTGAGGCTGCCAGAATTTGCCTTCCCAGCACAACTTCTGCATATGCTGGACACAGCAGCTTCCTGCTCAGGTACCACATGCGGGGGTATGAACAGGGGATGGGCAGCATGGGGAGCCCCACACTGGGCTGCATATGTGAGCCTTGCAGGGTGTATTTGACCAGCATGAGCATTAGCAGGTTGCAGGAGGCAAAAAAATGGAGCACTCACATCTTCCCCAAGAGGTTGTGTGTAAATAACAGACCTGCACTCCCCCTGGAAAACATCTGTTCTCATACCGCACCTTTTGTGGGGAAGGAAAGGACACCACAGCCATGGGCTCCAGAGAGAAGCATGGAAATTTTCTGGGGGGATAAGAACTTTGGGAGATAAATTGCAAAAGTGTGCTGAGGTTTGTGTTAACATCTTGTGTGGATCTAGTACGGTAGCTGTATTGCTTGTATTCATCTTGAATGTACAGTTCCCTGGTTAGTAATTAATTACATGTCATTAATAGATAAAGGGCTTAAATGCCACTTTGATTTAACCCATGGAATGGAGCAATGTTCTCTGTAAATCTATACGCCTAAACATGATCTTTAAGCACTTCATATACATTCTGTTTCCCCAAAATTTCCTGTGTAGCTGTAGAACATATGCTTTAATTTCTAGAAGATCAGAGTACACTTCCTTCAGGACAGGCTGTTCTTTTAAATATAAATATGCATGTTGATTTAATATATTTTTTACTTTTTAATTTAGAAAGAATGTTTACAAGATCTTGATATTTATTTGAAAATTTTGTTTCAAAAGCTGTAGATGATTGATACCACTACGCTAAGGCTTTGTTACTCACTTCTAATCTCTCGTTTCTTTTGAAGACCTGTAAAACACAGGTAATCCAATTATATGATGCACTACTGAAATTACCTGTTAAAAGTAATAGCTGTGCTGCCTCAGAGGAAGCAAAACTATCAACAGAAAGATAATTCACCAAAGTGCCACTAGAGTGTGCACTGTCATTTTGAACCAATCCAAATTTGCTGTGTAACACGCTTATCCGGTCAGCATATTTTGAAGTAGTGCTTACAGTTCTTTGATTCTTATATTCTTAAGAAGATGAATTAGCACCTCATAATATAACGACATAAGATAAACCTACTGCCAGGAATCACACAATTCCATGCCATGTTTCTACAAAAACTTAAGACAACCAAATGCAGTAGGTCTGTTAGCAGACATACTGATTTATCCAAATAAGAATGACTAAAAAGACCATCTAGTAAGTATACTCTTACATTTGTCTTTTTTTTCTCCTCCTCTTCAAAGCCAAATTTGAAAATCATTCTGCAAAAGATTTTTAGAGGAATCTTTTTCAAATTAGCCTAAAATATGAAGAAAAATAGATATTTTTCTGTTTTATCTGTTCTTTCATTGCACTTGTCTACAGCACTAACTCTTCTATTTGAGCTGCTTCTGCTTACTAGAATTCAAAAATTAAATAGGTTTTTTTACCACAGGTAAGGTTTGAGGGGGGGAAAATAGTTTTAGACAGACTTCCACACAAATTAAGAACAAATAGATGAGATTTGGCCCTTTAGTTGTATGAAGTGCATGAACTACAAACCAGACTACACACAGAAGGTTAGGGCTGAGTCATGCTTGACAGCTCTAACTATTGTTTATTCCTTTAGACTTTAAAGAGACTTTCTTTAATTGGAACAGAGTACAAAGAAGAGGTATTGTAAAGACAACATCTTTAAAGATGACTACATTCAAAATTGTTATGAATATGAACAGCCTCATTCAAAAGAGCTGCTTCTTGTGACAAGAACTGAGACCATTCTCCGAGGTCTCATTTCCTGGGATTAGAGTAATGGTTGCTAGAAAAACAAAAGCTGTATGTGCATACATACAAATACTACACTCACACAAATATAAATCCCTCTTCAGTTTCTAGACTATCTACACAACTTGCTTAATTGTTTCTTCTGTCTACAGAGCTTGCGCACGGCCAGTCTATTACTTTTATTATTTCCTTCCTAGTAGAATGTACTGGGAGTAGCTTGGAAATCACTTCAATTGAACTCAAAGTATTTAAGACAACATCTGCTAATAAAAATAAATAAATAAGAAAATTAGGTTGTCTTAAGACTATAAACTTGAGTTCTTTAGCTAAAGAGAATACAGCAATGTTGATTTTCCTTTCTTCCAATAAGAATATCCTAATTTTATTTAAGCCTTATTTTGTTATTAGATACATGACAAGATACATCAAACCTTCATAGGTACCTTTTTTCCCCCCTATTTTCTCTGAAGAATAGACTTTATTTAATCACTTTCTGATTATCATTTTCTGATAATGAAGTCTCTAGGGTTCCCATCACACACACAAATGTAGAACTTAAGATGATACAGGCCAAGAAGTCTGATTTGCACTATCAACAGAATATAACCCCTCCAATTTATGCCTGTTTGGCTAAGGGTAAGAGATAATACTCCTAGAAAAGATTTCAAATTAGCTACTTTTTATTTGAATTATTAAATGATGCAGATTCTTCTGTTGATTCAATCTGAGACCAAGCAGCTTTACTTCCTGAAGCAGGAAGACTTTGCTCTGAATTGATAATGAAGTATTATCTTTCTTTATATAAATACAGAAGTCATCTTTACTACCTGAGGGCATTCCGTCAGACTCCAGAAGATCTTTTGGCAGATAAAAGACTAAACTTCCTTTCCCCACAATGCAGAACTGCTCATTTTATCTCTCTTTTCTCGCCTCCTCCTCCTCCCCCCCATTCTTTTATGCAACATTTTGCAGCAAGTTCTTGGTTGCTTCCATATCAAATTCCTATATTCCAACAGGAAAAAGTGATAAGACTCGACTCACCTGCTCACAGAAATGGGAAGGGTCACAATTCCCACAAGCTGAAAACACATGCTCAAGATTTAAGCTATGGTTACATGGTCTTACGGAGAGAGAAAAGTACTTCAAGTACACAATTTTATTTGCTAAAACAAAAGACACTATCGCTCCCTGTTTTCAATCCTTTCAGAAGACATTCTCATAGTGAACTTTGTGTTGAATCATCCACTGAGAGCGTGAGAGAGCACATGTGCAGAGACACCACCTCTGGCCCACGAAAATCCCTGTACCATTGCTAGCCACAGCCAGTGAACGCCCCTTCTGTTCTTTCACTTTCATCCAGACATCCACTATTAGGCCACATTGGAAACAGGAAACCAAGCAAAACAAGTCTTCTGAACTGACTCAGTACAGTTATTCTTATATGACATTCCACTGCATGCCTGTAAGGGGATGGAAGTCTGGAGGAGATTATGATTCTGCTACTCTTATCAAACGATTTCTTTCCTTTTTTCTTGGGAAGTTGGCAAGGGACAACATGACGAATTTGTTTTCAAGAACGAATGAGCACTTGAAGGGCTGAGCACAAAACTCCAAAGTACCCCTTTGGAGTTACTAGATGCCTTAGAATTTTAAGATTGGAGGTTAAAACAAAATTAGAAATCTATTTCATCTCATTAAGGTAAGACCAGTACTGATGCCATAGTCAAAGAAGTATCCATGAACTCCCCTCCCACACACACACACTCACTTTTTCTCCCAGAGTAGCCAACAAAGAACGGTTATTAAAAACGGTTATTAAAAAAGAAAGAAAGAAAGAAAGAAAGAAAGAAAGAAAGAAAGAAAGAAAGAAAGAAAGAAAGAAAGAAAGAAAGAAAGAAAGAAAGAAAGAAAGAAAGGAAAACAGGGCAAGAGTTTCAATCATGTAGCTACAGAATGTTCTCTCATTCTTCATCACCTCGCAGCTAAGGAATTTCTAAGGGTTGCTAGTCCTTAAGAAGTGATGATAGATTTTTCTACCTATGTAGTTGCTCTCCAAAAACAAACAAAAAAACCCAAACCAAAAAGCTGCACTGTATTTTGTGTGTACTAAGCATTTAATACAATATCTCAGTGATATAAACATTCCAAATGTATTCGGAAACTTGATGCTTTCCCCTAGCAAGATGCATGCAAGTTACCTTAAATCCAAATCTAAGTTATATTTAAGACTGCTAGTAAGGACCAATATTCCACCTCAGAATTAAAGAGAAAGATCAGTAGGACACAGTAATTTCCTTACTACAGTAGGTCTAAGCCTACCAAAGCAGTAATATTGAGGCTAGCAACATTCAAAAGTTGCATTTCGCTACATACCTCTGAAGACACCAGTTGTATTTTCTAATGATTCACCGTATTTCAATCTCTGTACCTGGACTGCTAAGAACTAACAGCCTTTCTAGCAAAGCCAGTCAGAGGCTAGGATTTACTGCTATATATACAAGACCTATCAGGATTGGCAATTAACTCACCTGCATTTGAAATATTGTGTTCCTTCATGGGTACCATCATGTTTCCCTCTCTGAGGATCATCCCATTCCACTCCAAGCCAAGTTCCTGAAAAAAAATATAGTGGGCACATTCAGAGTTCTGGCATCATTGCTGTAGAGTTGGTGGCTGGAAGGAGTCTCCTCCACAAAGCAGGGGACTTAACTCCATGTACTACACTAGGTCATGGAAGTCTTTGCTTGGCCAGGTCTTGAAAACCAACAAGGACTGAGAATTTCACAACCTCTCTGGATAGCCTATTCCAGTAACATATCACTTCTGTAGTGAAAAAAAAGTTTTCCCAATTTCCCTCCTCCAGCAAAAGTTGTTGGAATATCGTAGTACTTGAGGTTAGCAAGCTTTCCCCCCACCTGAGAACTCCCTTTGTAGGAATGTTATTATGCAGGCTGTAGAAACAGCATTTTTTTTCCAAATATATGCTACAGTAGAAACAGCACTTTGTAAGTTTCATATAGAATTAAAAATGAAAAACAAAACCAAGAAATAAAATCCTTTTATGACACTGAGCCTATTCATTATTGCTGGCATTCCATCTTCCTTCAACACTCAAAGAGCTCATTAGAGTTTAGTAACTGACCCTTGGCGCGCTATTAGCTTTACCTGCTGTAGGAGGCACAGTGCCAACATACCGCACGGTTGCGTATTCGGTGCCGCACAGGACCCTCCTGCCCAGCGCATCGGGAGGCACCCAGGCAGTCATGGCGGGAAAACCGGAGCGCGAGGTCCTGGGGCACCTGCAGGGGCACAAGCAGCGTTCTTGGCCGCCGCACACCAGCACCTTCACCAAGAGGCCCCCCGCCGCCCTTCCATTCTCGCTGCCCAGCCGCACTCCCAACACACGCAGGGTGTTGTCCTCACAGCCTTACTCCTTGCGGCCTGGCGAGCGCCCAGCACCCCCTCGCCCCCCTGCAAACGCTGCAGGGGCGACCCACACTCCCGAGGGGCCCTTTCGCTCTGCCAGACGCGGCCGCGGGCACGCAGCCTCCGCCCTGCCAGCCTGGCGACTTGCCCCGGGGCCCTTCGCCAGCCCACAAAAGGCCATGGCCGCAGCACACAGAGCAGGACGGCTCTAGCCACTGCCGAGCGCCAGCGCGACCGTTACAACCGTTAAACGAGGCCACTCCGCTGCTACCTGCGCCCCTGCAAACGGCCTCTCCGTCGGCACGGGCCGATAGGCACCGCCCCGCCCCTTCCCGCCTGTCGCGAGCTCCCATTGGTCCCGAGTCGTGCGAGCTCGGCCGCTATTGGCCTTCGTGTTGAACCCGCTTCGTCCGCTCATGCTCGGGCTTCGGCGCCTCAGGGGTTTCTGGGTAACGTAGTTCATTAAACGGTTACGCGCAGGGCGGGCAGGCCGCCTCTGAACTACACCTCCCAGCATGCCGCGGGGCGAGGGCGCGCCCGACCCCGATTGGGCAAGCGGGCCCCGCGGCCGTTGAGGCCGTTAGAGGAACTCCCGGCAGGAGGGGCACGGGCGGGGACGCGAGGCGCTCGTGCCGCAGTCGGCAAGCGCCGCGGCTTGCCCGGGGAGAGCCATATGGGGCGCCTCCGGGCGCCCTGCTTCACCCGGGCGGGGAGAGACCTTCGGCTGGAGCAAACGTGGCAAGTGGCGGTTACTGCTTCCCAGTCAGCATCGCCGAAAATTCATTTTTTTTTCTTTTCTTTTTTTTTTTAATTTTTTTTTTTAGCAGTGGGTAGGGAGGGAGCATTATGCTTGATACCCAAAGGTTTTCAATTTGGGAAAATGCAGCTCTTCATAAGAACGGTCAGGGGAAAGAAAGGCCCCCAGCCACTTTTTTTTTTTTTTTTTACATATATGTAGGAGAAATCATACAGCTACGTAAAAGCTGCTAGCCTCAAAATGCTTCCAAGCAAGTTACAGTTCTAACTGATTCAGCATGTGGTTAATGAACAGTTACAAGAAAATAACAGATGCAGTGCCAGATAACACATTTTTTACTCAACAGATCTTATCAAACCAGGCTGGCTGGGTGCCTTTTGGATGAAACCGCTAGTTTTTTTGATCTGAGTAATGGTGTCAGTGAACTTGTGACTCACTTGAGGTGGGAAGAAGGCACAGACAACATGCACTGTTTTGGTGCAAAATCGCAAGATCTGCACTGAGGAACAAAAGGCACAGGGAGAGCATGGGATGCCCACTTGGGAGGCCGAGACTCCAAGGGGAACTGAAGTCCTGATGAGGGACAGTGAGTTTGTGTGGCACAGACCTCCCAACAGAGGAACTTGTATCCTGCTTTGTTTCAAGTAAGGCAGCATAGAGAGCAGTGAAATTGTACTTCCCCACTTTTTCACACTGCTACATCTGCTTCTGCATCCAATTTCACTGTCCATTGTTTGGATACAGTGGATTCTGATAAGACTTCTTATTTTGAAGCCTCATGAAGACTTAATTCCAACAATACAAATGACAAACATTGAATCAATCATGATAGTAACTAATTAAGAAGTTGATGTAGTGTTGTCCCTCTGCTTCTTTAACCTTGTATTAAGTAATTCCGAAAGTCTATTCTGGCAGACAGCAGAACTTTTGAGTTTTGACCTTAAAAAAAAATCTTGAAGTTAAAATCTTCAGTAGAAGTTACTATTCTCTTTCACATGCACACAAATATATCACTCCCCTTTGCTCTCTTGTATATATCTATAAGCTACATGTCAACTCGCACAGTTCAAAGTCCCAATAGTCACAGCATAATAAGTGTTCCCATAAGGGGAATTTTCCCTGTGCTTTACTTTTTGTGCCCCAACTTTTGATGCACCTAGTATGCGTCCAGCTCTGACAATGTGGTATTTTATTAACTTCACTGTTAGTTGCACTGAAAATCCAGTGGCAATGTTTTTACTGAGCATTATGACATTGGCAGGCTGTTCAAATCACATATTTATTTGGAACAGCACTCAGTGTGCTGAGCATTAACTAGCTAGGAGAGAGGAATGAGTGATGTTCCATTTCCTTTCAAGAAAGCTGTTGAAAACAAAATATTTTGCAGCATCTTTTTGACCTTAGCAACATGTTTGATAAGTACTTCAACCAATCTTAAAATCTGCATGCATGTTGCCCACTGATATTTAGGATTACCTTAGGGTAATACTGAAAATAGCACAACTTACTGTTTATTCTTACTACTACTTTGACTTCTTTCTCTGTTTAGTACTATAATCAACAAATAGGTTTGGTTTATCCAACAGACTTGGGTTTTTTTTTTGACTAAAACCAGGACAATCCTAACAACAGCAAGTCTAGACTGGTTTGGCATTTTCAACTAAACAGTTAACTCATAGTCTTGCTGTAGCTTTATTTCCATATTTGGAGAAAGACTACAGAATGTTTTGCTTATATTAGACCTGTCATTGTGTGTAATTGTTCTTAAAACATTTCCTGTTCCTTGCAAATATTTTTATTTTTCCTTTAATTTCACAGGAATTTTGTCTCAAACTGATCTTAGTAAGTTTAGCCCGTGCAATCATTTTACACCTTCCTCAATTAACAAAGCTTATTCTAATATAAGACATCACAGAACCACTGAATGATTGAGGTTAGAAGAGATCTCTAGAGATCTAGTCCAACTCCCCTGCTTCAGCAGGGACACCAGCCATTCCCACTTTAATGTGTATCTCTAGTAGAACCAAACATTTGTTTGCTCTCTTCCCTTTTCTATAGACTTCAGTAATTGCTTTCCAGGAAAAAAAAAGTATTATTGAGAGAGTGAAAAATCTACTATGGTCCCTAAAACACGCAGCTTCTTACTGCCTAAGATGTGATTTGTCTACCAACAGATCAGATAGATTTTTTACTCATCATAGTTCCATAGTAGAAAACTCTCTCTTGACATTCAGTTAGTTCTCCATACAAGTTCATGTCAAGCCTTGCTAGGCTTTTCCTGAAACACATGAGTTTAGGCCTTCTAAGGCTACCTCCTGTGGTTTATTATGCTGTAGTAAAGGGAGGAGCCCATAACCACCTCTTGAGTATTTGTTCTGTAGGCACACGGGATGTCAGGATTCAGGGCAGTCTAATCTGCAGCTTCACTACAAGTCTTGCACGTTACATGCCTGAGCTAAGAGTAATTTCATGACTGCATGATTATGCCTAACCACACTATATGAACCCACTAGCACCGGCAACAAGTGTGAATCCATACATTAATATAGGAAAATATAGGCAAATATGTAAGAGCTTAGGCTTACTCTGTAGTACAAGAAGTGCCCAAATAAATATTCCTCTGCAAGTTCTGTGTTTTTCAGCTATAAAACACAGTCAATCATTGAAGGTAGAAGTCAGGATCAAAATAATGATTTGCTTCAATTTTGTCTCCTCCTCACAACATTGCCCTCTAACTCATTTAAAAAAACAATTTGCCACTGAAGAGTTTTAGGACTGCCAAAGTCCAGGTGCTCAGATCTACGAGAAATTATCCCAGGAGGATGTTGATGTGAGATAACACATCAAGTCAGCATGTAACTGATTATGTTCTCCTGGCATCAAGAAAAACTATTAAAGATAAATACAATAATGCAACTAACCACTGTTTAATCTGTTCAAGATTAAAACCATATATATGATTGAGGGATGTAGCTATCAGAATAAATAACTTAAATATCTCTTCCGTTCCAACACTATTTGGAAAGCAAGAAGGGAAACTCAAGGCAATTAAGCACTTCAGCTTTCCCTAACAGAGTGAGAGAGATCCTACAAAATTAGGTGAAATTGCACTAGACGGCCACAGGAGCCTAAAACAGGTGTTCTGATCTCTAATCTGGTTCCTGGCTGCGTTCTTGCCTCTATCCACTTGCCAGCTCTGGCATTCATTAGGCTGTTGATGGGTAGAATAATTTATTAACCCAGACGAAAATTAATTCCTCTTTTCTTTCCCCCAGGTTAGTGAGCTAAGACATTTCACAGAAAGGCCTAATGACTATACTAACAAAAAAAGAAAAAAAAAAAAAAAAGGTTCATGATAGGAGGTTCATGATACAACACTTACAATATTAGTAACATACTAGCACAATACTGTAGCATATTAGTGGTTACAGTATTAGAAGCAAAATAAAAACATAATAGCTAAGATAGAGCAAAAATGGAAGTATTGCACAAATAATACAAAGAATGCAATAAATATGAAACCTGAAACGGAGATTAAGATAGAAGAGACAAGAGTACCCGGAAGCCATATAGTTCTCGTGTGTGAAAAGCCTGGCTCAGAGCAGTGCTAAAGATGTATTTAAGCAGTTTAACATAAAAAGGTCAAAACAAAAAAAAGTTATGTTCTCTACCATAATGCTGGCATTTTACCAGTACCTGAGAAAGAAGGCATTAGCACAGGAAATTCCCTAGCAGCTAGAGGCATTTAGATATTTATTAGTGAAGTCAGCCATACAGGAGAAGGCATACACTAACTGCTTCTCTCTCACTAACCTGAATGGTTTTAGAAACAGTGATGTCTATTTCACACTCCTAATTCAAGCTTTTTTTTTTTTTATGTTTGTGGAAGATAAATATACAAAATTAAGGATGTGTGTAAACATTAAGAATGAACTTGGGAGAGACAGAATATAGTTTAACAAATATTCTAATTGCAAGGCTTTGCATCACTAACTTTTAAAAGCTCATGCCTGCACATATCAGCTGCTAATCGGTTTAGTAATAACTATCACATCTCAAATTACAGGCTCACTTAGCAATATTAAGTATCAGATTTGATAGTTATCAGGTCCTGACCTCTCCCATTTTCAAATTAATTTCTCATGCCATCTCATTTCTCCCACTCTGTTTTACATAAATTCAAATCTACTTTGCAGATTAAGCTTTGTCCAGAAACTACTTCTCAATAATAAGGTTTTTAGACAGATTTATATATGGGATAGCACTACTCAGTAGCAGAAAGATTATGTTTCTATCCTGAGTGCAACAACTAAGGATTGGATATAGAAATGCCAAGTGTCAGATTGATAGGAAAATATTGATACACCAAATCATTTTATTATTTAATCAAATAGAGAAATACCTGTTTGCTACAGAAGTAGACCTACTGAAAAGCAGATTTTAAAATACTCGCTCTCTAACAAACAACAGCTTAACAGTTCTGAAGTTTGCGTGTCTGCTACTTACACAGAAAGAGGAACGAGAGTCCCTGCTAAAGCGTGAAGGCAGGAGGAGCTGCACGTAGCACCACAGCTCCCCAGCTCCGGTGCAGCACAGCATGAGTGAGTTTTTGGCTGAAGTTCACCTGAATTCACTCCATATGCACCCGCACAACAGAGTAAGTCAATCTATACACATCATATGGGCTTAAGAGCATGAACTCGGGCACATGCTTATGAAAGAAGAGAAAAAGGGCTTCTCAGATGGAAATGGGACAACTTTGGTTTTCAGCTTTACATGGTCTTTCTTTTAAGTCTTGTTATTTAAATCTGTGAACACCAAAAATGTATCAAATGTTACAGAATCTTTGGTCAGTTGCAGACTATGGAGTTTATTCACAACAAAAAGTTAGGAGGCTGAGGAAAAAAAGAAGAGGATAACGAACTGACTAGGAGTCAGAAGTGAGATGTGAGATGTGGCTCAGAAGCTGGTGTAAAAAAGAACCATTTTTACAGTCTGAACTGGATTTTTTTTTCTTTTTACACTAAACCAAATATGTAAGTGGCCAACTCCTTTGCTGTAGAATACATATTGTGCTGATACGGATATTAAACGTTGACAGAAACAAGTAAACTAAGAGGAAGCCATATGAAAAAGTTTTGGTAATAAGTTATTAGAGATGTGTAGGCAACACCTACCTACATGATGAATATATGGAAGCTTTACTTACCTGGAGAAACTTTCACCTCTGCAGTGTTGGCAAGCTTATGCCTGGCCTCCATTTCGCAAGCAGACACAAGTACAATGCCAGTCTTAACACACAACTGCAGAATCCTTAAGATATTCCTGAGAGCTTCTAAAGGAGAGGGGAAATAATCATACAGACAAACTGCACTGTTTCTAAGATTTTTTTCTGTCTTTGTGTAAAGAGTTTACAGAGTAACGCTCATGTATCTACCTAGAAGCAAGTCTTAAGAGTCTTTCACACAAACAGCAATTACAGAATTGTTTTACCAAGAGTTACATTAGCTCCAGGCATTTCCAGAGCAGTGTACTTCAAAGGGAGAGTCCGTGGCCACACTGCAGCTATTAGCAGAAACATTTCTCCATGAGGCCACTGCTACAAGCTGAGCTTACAAGCAGCAGCTCTGCCAAGGCAGGTTCAGCAGGCGTAAGCCAGTTCGAGGGCTCTATGCCAAAATCACCATTTGTGCCAGGAACTTGCTCATAAGAAGGATCACCCTAGTTGCTAGTGGCGGTATGCACTGCCAGAGTTCATAGAGATACATAAGACAACAAACCACCCCCTAAGGCAGGTCCTGAAATGGTGCATTTTTCATTATAGCCTTTGAAGACACAGAGATGTCCCATTCAGTGGTTGGCCACTCTTAATACAGCACTCATTTACATCCAAGCACATGAAAAAAAACTGCTTGAGGTAGAAGAAAATGGAGACTAATGAGTATCTACATTTATCTAGGCAGGCTCTCAGCAAAAGCTAAACCCTAAGAAACACACATATAACTTGATCAAGGTAGGAACTGTTGCTAGTGGTTGAAGACAGCAAGAGGACAGCTCTGGCTCAAAGGTACTGGCATTAAAACCAGAACCTCCGTTCTTCCCCATGGACATTTCCACTTCAGATCACTCAGTCCAAAATAATGCATCTCCTGTGAAGGCCGGGAAAAACACTACTGCTTATACTGGAGGCAGTATGGGAACAGAGACCAGCTCTTACACAACTACATGAGGGCTGCAGTCATGAGGATCTCTCATGTTACTTTAAGTCATTTTCCTAATGTGCTTTCACAGACACATACAGGAACCTGTGCCAGGGTTAACACTGGAGAATATGGATGTGGATACATCCTCTCATCTTCTGGCACCAAATATAAGATCTGCCTTGACCATGGACTATCATATAGTCCTAATACCTTAATGATGCTCTACTTGATTAACAAATGAAAAAGATGCCAGCCTCTCCAAACTCTTGAACACATCAAGAAAAATTTGACATCTTGGTTCCATCTAACAAAGGGGAAGAGCACCGATATCCTCCTCCTGGGCTTTTTGAGATGCACCTTCAGGACAAGCTTTGAATGCTAACATCAAAAGTCTTAAGGGTGGACTAGCAACACAGGCTGGAGAGTTTCTCGCTAGTCCAGCTGCCGTTTCCAAGGAATTCTTTTCCCTGCTTACCTATTTGGGCACTACAGAACCTGCAGCTGGAAAACTTTCAATGTGTCTACTCCTAAGTTAACAGAGGCATGATCTACCAAGTACATTACTGAAAAAAATACTGGGATGTATTACTCCAAAAGTCAGAGTAAACCAAGAGAAGTGATTATATAACACAAATCCCAAATGGTAGGGAAACTTAAAGCAAAAGTATAAAGAGCTACCCCCTTAGAAAACTTTGATTATAAAAAACTGCTTACAAAAAACTGAGCAGAACTGAAATGACACTAAGCGCACTTTGCACTGTGTGTATCAGGCAGAATATTCTAGTAGCCATAAGGATGTGTTTTACAGTAGAGTTTATATACTCTTTCCCAACTGAACATCAGCTGCAATAGCAGTTAAAAATCCCCAAGACAGGTTATCAAATAACACAAAATAGACATTGTACTTGGCTGCAGAGAACACTTTTCTAGACAAGTTTGAAAACATACAGGCTTACCACTAAGCACTGTAGGTTAAGAAAAAGGGAATATCATTCACTATCATTAACATTAAAGAAAATACAGCTTTTGCCAACTATAGGCCATTCAATACCAGCAGCCAGGTACATTCAGTGAAAGACTATTATTCTGAGTCCAATCACTGTATTTCATTTTGGAGACAAAGATCTCTCTCAGCAAACAGATAAAAAGGACACTCTCTCATTGAATTACATGATGTCTCTACAAGCATCATCCTGAATTCTTCTACAGTAGTTAATTGCTTTTGGAAGAATTGTGAGCTTGCTCAAAGACAAACCTTTCTCAATTAGACTCAGTGCTGGGCTGCAAAAGTGACTATCCCAATTCTCTAGGTGCAGTAAGTGAATATGCACATGAAACTATCCAGCAGCTGGCAGATTCCAAGCACCTCTGGATACTTTTTCATGAGCACACTCAAGCAAACATCAGCAGAAATAGCACCAACCCCACCTCTGGTCTCAGCCATTACCTTTTCTATACCCAAGCAAGATTTCAAGGGGTTAAGGAAAGGAACCGCTTAAAGTCAGTACAGCTAGGAAGAAACAAACAACCTTTTGGCCTATGTTCTACTCAGCTTCATATACAGATTTCCTTTTTTTTCTTCCCCCAGATAAAGAGAGGTTTTGAATCAGGTCCACTCTAAAACCAGAAACCCAATTCCCTGTTCCAACTCTGTTTGGAGTACTTCCTTGTTAAGTAATAAGCAACACTACCAAAGTAGTAGTAAAGCTTGTGAACAAGGTACAACACCTTGTTTCAGACAAAAGTTAGAGACCCTCCCTTTGTAGAGAAGCCAGAGAACAATTCAGAACAGGAACATGTTATCAATTATGAATCAACTATGGGAAAAGGTACTCCCCCTTGTAAGGAGAGGGAAAAGACTTGCCTCAATTACACTGCCTTAAAGTTAGGTAGTATGACTGCCATCCCTAGTGGCATTTTACTGTGTTAGCTGCAATAATGTATACTGCATCATCCACAGGTATAGATTTAAACCCTATGCTATGTAAGTAACAAACATATTTCAGTTTAAAAATATGAAGCCATACAATCTAAGAGCAGAGCTAATTAGTGGCAAATTTATGCTTTGTTGATATAATAGATCTTCCCCAAGATACCTAGAAGTCTTTATGTAGCTCCTTCAAACTAAAAATTTGTTTCAGTTGGATTTTTATAATTGGAATACTCCTGGAACTATTCACAGAAGCTGGATGCTATATTCCCACTAGAACTTAGTGAGACTGATCCATCTGTTCTTCACAGTTCTAAGTTTTATGCAGGCAGTAAGATCACAAGCACCTCCTTTCGTTAGTCATGTAAATAAACTACATCTCATTGTTGAAAAACACACAAGCCGCTTAGATCAGACAGATTTAGTTTAATGGGGAATTTCAGCCACAAGCCTAGAATAGCCTTGTTAAAGTGCTATAACATCTGGGCAGTTCAGGGCTGAAATATGCCAGTGATTGTGTAAAGGAGATCACATTTAGATTCAAGACTTGGTTCCGTTTGAGCTGATCTGTTTTAACAAAGCTACCCATAAGCAGTTACAGTTAAGGCTGCAGAGATAACAGAATGTATTTCAGTATTTGCTGACAAAATGTTTCCACGGGTAATTCCCACAATGCAACAATGAGAGAAATAAGACCGACCTCACTTTTCACATCTAAGAACGGTTGGGTTCACTTCCTAATTTTAAACCATCTGTCTCCAGGAGTTAGATAAATACTAGTTTTCATCTTCTTTGAACATTTTGCTCAAGTATTCAACTAGTGCTACAAGCTCAGGATTTCCCCCGAGTGCTTCTATTTGTTTATAGGCTTCAGATTCAAGCTCTTTCAGCGTATTCCGAGTGTACTCAAATGAACCTACATTTTCAAGATAATGTACACAGTACTTTTTTATGTCTATGTTCTCTGTCCTTTGACGTAAAATGTTTTGCACCTGAGTACTTTCAGGTCTTGACCAAATTGCATGAATAGTTGGGAATGAGAACTTGCCCTCAGTTAAGTCTTCACAAAAACTCTTGTTTTCACTATATTCTTTGGAGTGCAAGTTGGCATAGTCATCCCTTATTTGGAAGAACAGGCCAAGTGTGTTAAGTAGTGGTTTTAAGTCTTTTTTGTAGTCTGAAAATAGCTGCATGAGGCCTACAGCTAATCCAAACAGACCACCTGTCTTTTGAAGTACCATAGATTTATATTCATCTTCTGTAGGACATGTGTAAGTATCTCTCCAGTAAATATCCAGGCCTTGACCTTGATGGAGTTCCAGTAGCTGACGGGTAAAAACTTTAACAGCATCTGGGTGATCAAGGGTTAAAACCTTCTCTAAGCCAAGGAAATACACATAATTAGCACAGTTGATTACTGATGGAATCCCATAGATACTGTGTGCCACTGGAAAGCCTCGTCGGAGCTTGGAGTTATCTTCAATATCATCCACAAGTAGGCTTGCATTGTGCAACATCTCTGTCACTTCAATGATAACCTATTATGAGAAAAGAAAATAATTAAATCTCACACTAACTTAACCTCTAATTTTGCAAGACATTTAAAATTGGTAAGGTTTTCAAGTGTGAAAGCTGTAGTGACAGGCAATACCATTTACATCAACTGTTCTTCTCACTGTCAGTACAGATTTATGATTCTCTTCACCAGCCAGCTTGCTGCAAGTCCTGGATGACACTGCTTTTCTTTTTTAATGTTTTCTGATTCAAACTGAGCTTCCTCCTATTTCTACTCATAGGCTTATTTTCATTGCTGCTACAATCCTTCTAAAATGGGAAACTGTCTAGCTTAACTGTCTAGCTAAGCTAGAACTGCTGCTCATAGAAAGGTGAACAAGCAAAGCAGTGACACTGCATGGCCATAAGTTTGGCTTCACTAACCTAGGATCCTTAAGGATCTCCTTAAGTCAGTTTTTGGGCATCAGCCGCAAACACATCTGACATAAGCTTTGTTTAGATAAGCAGACAGACTTCATTCTTCTTTCTCCAAACTTTTTTTTTTTTTTTAAGGTAGTGAGGTCTTAAAATATTGACTATTCTCTTTGAAAGATCTGGAAAATTCTTGGAAAAACTGCAACAGCTACAGTTTCTTTGGAAAGGATCTTAAACCCCTACACTTTTTACTGACAAGCCAATAACAAAGACTGAGATGCTTAAAATGCACCTTGACCCTGGAGCTGTTCTGAAATAGGACAGCTCAATAAGTAGACTTAACATATGATCTAATTGCACAGCCCTTACTCAAGGAACAGGTATATTCAGTATCTTTTTAAATGGAAACAAGATTACAGATGTGGAGTTGTACACTGCACCAGCTCTCTGCAAAACACACTTGTTCCATATAATTGAAGCCAACCTGTAATTATTTATTATTATTATTTCAAGCTTTGCACTCAAACGAGTCATCTAAACAACTGCTTCTGAAAAAAATATACTAAGATCACCATTTAAACAGTGGCAAGTACCTAGCACAGCCCTTTTGGCTTAATGCTGTAGAAAGTAGAGGGACATGGCTGCTGCAGCCATGCAAGCTGCATTTAGGGTTAGCAAGACACATTTAGGGTTAAGTGACTACTGTCCCAACGGTTAAAAAAGAGAAGCAAGCAACTGAGGTTTTGTTGGAGATGCACATGACAGAGGTACTAACGGCACTAATGGTGCCATCACTCATTATCAGTTAATGAGTGAGGCCTTGTGACCTGTGAAAAAATCATTGCTCATTGACATTATCATAAAGGCTAAAGCAACTTAAAAGCAACTTCATAATACTGCCTGAATACTCGCTCTCTCTTATGTCCTTAGCAGTGGAATGGGAGTTTATTTTCTTCATTCATCCTGCTGTTTTTTGTACAAGCCTGCTACAGTAATTTTGTCAACTTATTTCACTTTACTCCTGCAGTAAACTTTGCAGCTTCTAGACACTTAGGGTGTCATTGAGTACTTCATGACTGATTAACTTCATGACTATTTAAATTATCTTGTGATCTTCCATAAAAAAGGCACTGTGAGAAATACTTCCAAGTTGAAAGCAAGAGAAGATGTTCATCTGAACATCTTCATACCTAGCAGCAAAACCTTAGCTTCCAGAAGATACCAAGTAGTCTTCTGAGGAATCAGGAAGACTGGTCTTTATAACAGTTGAAGAACCAGTGCAGTGTATGATACTTTCTTACACTCTATCTTAGAAATTTGCTCCATCCTGTGCTCTCATTTTAGCACATTACTTGGTAGAAGAAAGTTAACCTGACAAACCTGATTTTAACTCAGCAAGGTGAAGTGTCTCAGTGCAGTATAACAGCAGCACTAGAGATGCAGCAAGTGAAAAAGACCACTTGTCTGGAAACTGTGACATTGTGACAGTCAACAGCAAAACTGACCTGACTGCCAAGGAACAGTAGCTTCAATTATAGTTTATTTAGGCAACCTACATAAAGACAGAA